>JAPKLW010000233.1:295955-484947 GCA_026898455.1 Plectranthus barbatus | reverse complement strand
TTTTCATTATCTATACATTTTAACAAAAGTCATACGATTTAATAGTTTATATAAAGTATAATTAATAGTTATAAACTTTAGAATTTATTTTAAACATACATATAACTTAGGAATAAGTTTTAATTACATAATTTTACCTTACTTTTTCATTATCTATACATTTTAACAAAAGTCATATGATTTAATAGTTTATATAAAGTATAATTATTAATTAATAGTTATAAACTTAAGAAATTGTTTTAAACATACATTAATATTTGTATATTGAGTAACTATAACTTAGTAATATGTTTTAATTATAAAATTTTATCTTGCATTTTCATTATCTATACATTTTAACAAAAGTCATATGATTTAATAGTTTATATAAAGTATAATTAATAGTTATAAACTTAAGAGTTTATTTTAAACATACATTAATATTTGTATATTGAGTAACTATAAGTTAGGAATATGTTTTAATTATATAATTTTATCTTACTTTTTCATTATCTATACATTTTAACAAAATTCATATGATTTAATAGTTTTTATAGATATATCATATACCATGCATTAATATTTGTATTTTGAGTAATTATGATTTAAGAGTTTGTTTTAACTATATTTTTATTCTTACTTTATGATTTAATAAATTATTATTCATATATATTTGAATATTGAGTAACTAACTTTAGAGTTTATTTTAACTATATATTTTTATCTTACTTTTCCATTATCTATACATTTTAGCAAAAGTATTATGATTTAATGATTTTAAAAGATATATCATTATACTATGCAATAATATTTGTATATTTTAGTAATTATAACTTAGGAATTTGTTTTAATTATATAATTTTATCCTACTTTTCCATTATATTTACATTTTAACAAAAGTATTATGATTTAATTGTTTGTATAGACTTATTATATACATTAATATTTGTGTATTGAGTAATATAACTTATGAGTTTGTTTTAATTATATATTTTTATCTTAACTTTCCATTATGTATACATTTTTTTAAATATATTAAATTTTAAAAGTATATACAAACATTATTATTTCAATAATAATATATTGTTTGTTTAAGTTTCTCTTAAATTTACAAATAAAATAAATTTCTCATAGAACAGATTGTTTCAATGTTTATATAGTATTATCAAACAAATATGAAATATAATTATATAATAATAAAAAGTATAGAAATAGAAAAATATAAAAATATTAAAATTTAATTAAAAATAAGCTTATAAACCCTAAACCCTAAACGAGCCTATTAACGAGCATACTCGCAATCTCTTAAACGAGCTCATTCACGAGCCTGTAAACGAGCTTGCTCGCGAGCCTGTTAAACGAGCCTACTCGCGAGCCTGCTCGCGAACATGTTCGAGCTCGAGCTCGATTCGAGCTCGAACTCGAACATGCTCGCGAGCCTGGCGAATCGAACACATCCGAGCTCGAGCTCGGCTCGATAATGTTATCGAGCTCGACTCGAAGCTCGAGCTCGGTTCGTTTATTAAACAGTCGAACTTCGATCGAGCTTTTTTCGAGTCGATCTCCGAGTAGCTCACGAGTAGCTCGGCTCATTTACACCCCTACTTACTATCATAATGTAGCATAAGCAAATGTCTCCAATCAATGTGGGACACATCACAAATACCCACATTCACTAGTATGGTGAGTTTTTATTTATTTATTTATTATTATTGTAATTTATACTCCCTCCGTCCCATCCGATTAGGTACTTTTCATTTCGACACATGAAATTCGGAGCTAGTATTTAGTAGTTAATTGTAGTCGGTAATAAAATTGGCAATCGTAATTTACTTCTATAAGACTTAAACAAGTTAATTGTGATTGCCAATTTTATTAATGACCACAATTAGCTACTAAACACTAACTCCGAAATTCATGTGCCGAAATGAAAAGTACCTAATCGGATGAGACGGAGGTAGTATTATTTATTAAAAAATTATGATCTAAAGGAAATAAATCAAAAGTCATAAATAAATATTTCAATGGTGTTTCATATGCTAGTGTACAGAGTGGTCACATGAAAAAAAAAAAAAAAAAAAATTGAACATAGTGCACAAAAAGCAAAAGTAGGGGCAGGGCATGCGTAGACCGTAGTAGTAGCTAGTGAAACTTAAGGAATAAAGTAGTGCGCTAATTTTAATTTGTGTTTTCCCTTTCAATAAAGTAAAGTAGTGGAGCTGAGCATAGTATGATTTTACATTCAATTTCAATTTTGAATTTTGTAAAGGTATAATTGTTTAAAGGCAGTGTAAGTGTGTGACATGAATTATGTGTCGTTAGTTTGTGTTTATTTCTATTTATACTGATTTTTGTGAAAATAAGTGTTTTTCGCAATATAACTTCGAGGTTGCATTTGGATTTCAAATCAAACTAAAAGCTAAATCAACACGCAGTATTAAAACCAAAAACGTGATTAAACTCTGTTGGAAAGGAAAGTAAATCAAGATCAATTCAAGATACAAAATCAGAATTCAAAGAAGAAATAATCAATCACAAATCCTAGAATCGGGTTGATTTATTCTTTCTTTATTTACCTTCTTGAGTCTCTATAAAAGAGAGCTTACATTGTAATATTCATTCATTGAAAAATAAATACAATCTCTATTTCTCTCTACTATGGCTCATATCCTATTTACTATCAAACTCAAATACCAACATGGTATCAGAGCAGGAGTTTAATCCTGGCTCTTGAGATCCATAGGTCATTTTTCCAAACCCAAGAACTCAGAAATAACTTCATCATCGTTCTATACCCTTCCCGTACCATTTACCTAGATCAAGGCAGATTTCCATTCCCCACAGCCTGCAGTAAACATGACAGAAACCAGTCAGAGTTTATCATTTAAAATCCTTGATAACATTCATCTAGGTGAGAAACTAGATGGAAACAATTATGCAGTGTGGTCAAGACTTATGAAGATGGCCATTGGAGGCAGAGGGTGCCTCCCACATATCACAAGTAATCCGGAACCCCCTCAAGAAAAAGACTCGAAATTCCCTCAATGGGAACAAATGGATCTCATCGTCTATTCTTGGCTGTTAAAAAATATGGAGAGTCAACTGACATCCAATTTTGTACATTTTCAAAGTGCAAAGGCGATATGGAGTGCACTAGCAACCACGTATGGAAGCGGTTCCGACCCGTTCATCCTTTATGATCTGGAAATAAGAGCAAACAAAATCAGTCAGGGAGGAATGAAGATGGAAGATTATTGGAATAATCTTCAAACATGCTGGATGAATATTGATCGAAGGGACCATAGCTCCGGCGAATATTGCGAGAAGTGCAGCGTTCATCATCAGAAAACCAAGAGCCAAAGACGGTTGTTTCAATTCCTCTCCGGTTTGGACCAGAAATTCGACCCAATCCGGAAGGAAATTCTAAAGGAGATCCCTGCCCCAACAGCCGAAGCCGCGTTCAACAGAGTCCGCAGCGACGCCGTTAGGTCGGAGATCCTTCAATCCACGACGGCAGATGCAGAGAACAACACCATTGGTGCTGGATTTGCCCTCCGACCGAGTCATCCCTTGAATCGACCGCACCAAGCCCGCACCGGTCCTCCACACTCACGGCCGAAAATTGACAAATCGCAACTTGTGTGTTCTCACTGCGGAAAGAAAAAACATACGAGAGAGATTTGTTTCGAGCTCGTAGGTTACCCGAATGGTGGGATAACAACCGTAAAAACACGACGACGACGATGACGAAGGGAAAAGCCGCCGTCGGCGTGAGCATTCAAGAAGGAGAACACAGTGAAGAAATTGGATTTGGAGGAATTACCTGTGCGCTGGACAGAGGAAATGTCAACGGTGAGGGCGTGCTGGAGCGAGGACAGACTGATGGGGCGGCGCCGACGGCGAGAGGTATCAGGATCGGTTGCAAAATCGATCCCAACCTAAACCCTAATCTCTATATATATAACCCCAATTTACGTTTCAGCCCTCCAAATATTAAAAATGCCAAAACAGCCCCCTTTCCTAAATTACAATCTAGTCCCTGTGCTTTGTTAAGTTCCAAATTAGACCCCCCTGCTCACAATTATAAAAATAAACATTGGATTTTTGACTGTGGTGCGACAGGCACAATGACTTTTGAAAAAAATGATTTCATGTCAAATTCTAAACCCTTACTTACACATATTCAAACTGCCAATGAAAATATTACACCTGTTAGGGGAGCCGGAACTATACAAATTACCCCAAAAATCCACTTGTCCAACTGCCTCTATGTTCCAAGCTTATCCAATAAATTATTGTCTATCAGTCATCTTACTAAAGAACTAAACTGTACCTTACTCCTTCACCCTCATTTTTGTCTCTTACAGGATATTCGGACGAAGGAGATTATTGGACGTGGCACTGAGCGGAAAGGCTTGTACTACGTTGATGAGATAGCTCCTCGAGGCACTGTATTGTTAGCACAAGGATCATCTGAACGAGAAGTGTGGTTATGGCATAGACGGTTAGGTCACCCGTCTTCTGGTTATCTTAATACTCTTTTTCCGAAACTTGCTAAATTTAATGTTCAAAACTATGAAACTTGTGTTTTGGCCAAAAGCCATAGACAGTCCTTTCGTTCTAATAATACTCGTGTTGATTCTGTGTGTTCTCTTAGACATGCTGATGTCTGGGGTCCCTCACTATAACAAATAGTCATAAATATCGATATTTTCTGATATTTGTTGATGATTGCACAAGAACAACGTGGGTTTATTTTTTAGAACACAAGTCCCATGTTCCAGAAAAATTTATCCATTTTTATACCATGGTCCACACACAATTTCACACTTCATTCAAACCCTGAGAACTGATAATGGTGGGGAGTTTGTTAACCATACCTTGAAAACTTTCTGCCTACAAAAGGGTATCATCCATCAAACCTCCTGTCCGTATACTCCAGAACAAAATGGAGTTGCGGAAAGAAAGAATCGCATCATTCTCGAAATGACTCGTGCAATGATGATCGAGTCCCAAGTCCCACTATCTTTTTTGGCCTGAAGCTGTTTCAACCTCTGTTTACCTCATAAACCGTCTTCCCACAAAAATCCTTAACCTTAAAACACCTCTCGATGTACTTGCCCGCTCCACCTCCATACCACCATCTCTCACTCTTCCACCGAAAATTTTTGGTTGTTCTGTATTTGTTCACATACCCAAACATGAAAGATCCAAACTATCTCCTTGTGTTGAAAAGTGCGTCTTTCTTGGATACGGGATAAACCAAAAGGGGTACCGGTGTTAAAATCCAAAAACATGCAAAATTGTCACAACCATTCACTGTACCTTCCTTGAAACCGAATTCTTCTTCAGCCAACCTAGCAGTCAGGGGGAGAGTAGTATAGATATTCCAAAAAGGGGTGACTCTCTACGTTAGCTTCTTAATCGAGACTTCTCGGAAGATGATCCTCAGCCTGCTAACAACTCAGAGGTCTGTGTGCATGAGCTGAACTCAGAAACATAAAATCAAGACGACACTCTATCAGTGCCGCCTCCAACAACCGCCTCTCTGGTATCCTCTCCTCACTTGCAAACTCAGCCTGAGCCTGCCGAACCTATCTCTCAAAGCTATGTGCTGCCCCCTAGGGTCAACAGAGGCATACCTCCCCGACGATACTCTCCTGAAAGGTATGTAAATTCTCTATATTCTATTGGATCCTTAGCTCTATTAACACTGTCTGACAATGCAAAGAAGTTCGAAAAAGCCTTATATGAAGAAGAGATTCCACACTCAGAAGAAGAAGCTCTTCAAAGTCAAAATTGGAAGCAAGCAATGGATAAGGAGATGGGAGCATTGGCTAGAAATAACACATATGAAAGATGTCAACTACCAGTTGGGAAGGAACCCATTGGGTGTAGATGGGTCTTCACAATCAAAAGAAGACCGGACAACTCAATCGAAAGATACAAAGCTCGTCTCGTCGCCAAGGGATACACCCAGACTTATGGCATTGATTATGCCGAAACTTTCTCTCCAGTTGCAAAACTAAATACTGTTCGTGTTCTACTAACTGTTGCAGTCAACAAGGATTGGCCCTTGCATCAATTTGACGTGATTAATGTCTTTCTTCATGGTCAGTTAAAGGAAGAAGTTTACATGGAGCCTCCTCTCAGATATGGGCGAGGATTTAAACAAGGAGAGGTATGCAGATTAAAGAAGACTCTCTATGGGTTGAAACAGTCAACGAGAGCCTGGTTTGGGAGGTTTACCATGGTAATGAAAAAACCGGGATATCTCCAAAGCAACTCAGATCACACCTTGTTCATAAAAAGGCGAGGAAAATAGAAGAAATTGAAGAGTTGAAGAAGAACTTGTTCAAAGAATTCGAAATGAAAAACTTGGGGAATCTCAAATATTTCCTGGGAATTGAGGTGTTGCGGTCAAAAGGTGGTATCTTCATCAATCAGAAGAAGTATACTCTAGACCTCCTTGCCGAAACTGGAATGGTTGACTGTAAGCCTGCAAGTACTCCAATTATTGTCAATCATGGTCTACAAATCCAAGAGGGAGGAGAGGATGCAGACAGGGGGAGATATCAACGACTAGTGGGGAAGCTCATCTATCTCTCTCACACCAGACCGGATATTGCCTATGCAGTTAGTGTGGTTAGCCAGTTCATGCATCAACCACAATCGGAACATATGAAAGCCGTCATTCGGATTGTCAGATATCTAAAGGAAACTTTTGATTATGGCATTATGTTCAGGAAAACAGGGATATTGGAGATTCGGGCCTACACAGATGCAGATTGGGCTGGGTATCCAAATGATAGAAAATCTACGGTAGGATACTTTGTCATGGTGGGAGAAAATCTCGTCTTTTGGAGAAGTAAGAAACAAAAGGTTGTAGCTCTTTCCAGTGCAGAGGCAGAGTTTCGAGGGATAAAATGTGGTCTAACTGAAGTCTTGTGGTTAAGAAAACTCATGACTGAACTGGGTCTTTATTCGGGGAAAACTTGCAGATTACTCTGTGATAATAAGACAACCATTAGTATTTCTGAAAACCCAGTTCAACATGATAGAACTAAACATGTTGAAGTGGATAGACACTTCATCAAGGAGAAAATTGAGCAAGGTATTGTTGCGCTACCATATGTTCCGTCAAGAAATCAATTGGCAGACATACTCACAAAAGCGGTTGATTTCAAGAGCTTAAGTGAGGTTTTGAGCAAGTTAGGTGTCGGGAACTCTGTCACATAACTTGAGGGGGAGTGTTGGAAAAGAAAGTAAATCAGGATCAATTCAAGATACAAGGATCAATTCAAGATACAAAATCAGAATTCAAAGAAGAAATAATCAATCACAAATCCTAGAATCGGGTTGATTTATTCTTTCTTTATTTACCTTCTTGAGTCTCTATAAAAGAGAGCTTACATTGTAATATTCATTCATTGAAAAATAAATACAATCTCTATTTCTCTCTACTATGGCTCATATCCTATTTACTATCAAACTCAAATACCAACAAACTCGACTTTAAAAAACACTCAAATATTTATCTCACAAGATATGTGATTTACAGAATCACACCGAAATGCCGAACAAATTCATCTTTAGTTTGTTTTATTTTTTCTCTTGGGATTCAAGAGCGCCAATGAAAGACCCCAGATTGAGGCAAATTTTGAGCGAATGTTGATGCAATGCTTAATGTATTGGCTAACAAGTATGGAGTTGGAGTTATGGTAAGGGACAGTGAACAATGAATTATTGCAGCCATGATACGACCAATTCTACATTCGGGATTAGCATCACGAGAAGTTATTGCCGTTCTTCATGGAATCAGGTTTTGTTTGGAGCAAATGACTTTTCCAATCATGGTATACACAAACTCTATTTTTATTGTACGAGTTACGAAAGAACTAGAGGACAACACTAATATGATCCCCAATGAGTTTCAAACTCTTATTTAAACGACGGTTATGTTGAGAGTTTTTTATGCATATAGAAGTGCTACTGAGTGTCTCATCAAGTAGCACATTTTTCTAAACAGTTCTTTAATAAAATGTGTTGGATCGATATAATTGTATTTGGTTATGCTTAATTTATAAAATTTAACATTTAAGAAAAAAAAACACTCCACTATCTCTTTGCACCCAAAACTTTTTCATTTTTTTTGTTCCAATTCAATATTTAGAAAGTCATACTTCTCATTATTAAAAATATATAACAATCTTCTTTCATATAAGTAATACTCAGATCAGATCAAAACTCGATGAATTTTGTTAATTCACACTTTGCCTTGTCGATAATCTGGCAAGTACAAGCAAGCCACTTGGGTATTATAGTTATTATATTTATTTATTTATATGTATCACATATAAATAAATATAATAACTATAATACCGATTTGGAAGTATCCCTAAAGGTAAAGGCAGGCCAATTCTTGATTGAATTCATGGATAAGATAAGAGAGTGGTTTATCTCCAATATTGGGCCGTGTGTATTTCCAGAATAATTTTAATCCATTTCAAACTAACTATAATTGACTCCTAATTTCCCAAACAAGAAATAGTGAAAATTAAATGAAAATTTGAAAATGAAACATGCATGGATATACGTATCTCGCTCTAACACCTAACTAAACACGCTTTACATTACATAAAATAAAACCAAAAACCCGCTTTCACTAAATATGCAACTTCCTCACTTTGTCGATAAATGTCCGGCATATGGGACAGCTCTTGGTCTCTTCCCCTATAATTCTGCGCCAAATTAACGCTAAATCAATTCATATTTTCACCCACCTTTTCCTTTTCCTTTTCACTTCATTCTTTAATTGGCATATTTATATCTAATATGTAAAAATGTAAATTAAGTAATTTACAAAACTACCTCTTGGCGCAGCTGTAGCAGGTGATAGAGTGGCGGCAAGGTATGAAGGAGCAGCTTCTTTCATCATCGTAGCATATCACGCATACCTTTCCGTCATACAATTCGTCCGACGATGAATTCCGACTCCTTTTCTCGATGTCGCCGTCGTCGTCGTCGCTTGTTCCATACGACACGAACCAACCTTCCACCTTTGAAGGCAATAAACTAGTCCTCTCAGTCGTCACCCTCCCCTCTCCGTCGTCGTCGCAGCTCCACAGGAGTTTCACCATCAATGCAATTATCATCACGAATATTACTGTTCAAGGCAAATTCCATAGTCTTAATTGGCATTTTCATTCAAATATATCGAGTATGCTATATAATTTATTAATTAATTACCACTTATTGCTGCGTAAAATATGAGTTCCACCATAGAATCGAGCGAGGTCTCGGCATCCTGCAACAGAAAAACAGATCGCTATTGCTATGAATGTGTTACAGAAACCCGCAAGCCGGAGAAATGAATCAACAAATTCAACCTGCAAGAAAAAAAAGAAGATGATGAAAATGGGGGTAGAAGTGACAGTTACAGTTTACCTTGAGATCATTAATCATGGCCTTGGATTTCTGAATCTCTTTCTTCTCCAAGTTTTCAGAGTGGGATTAAAGGTTTTGGGAAGGGGGAGAAGAGGAGTGAGAGGTCACGAAAACTGAATGTTGGCACGAAATAATGAATAATGCAGTTACGCTCTTGATGTGACCAAATGGAGACTAGAGATGCTTTGCTTTGCTTGCGGAGTTGATCTCTTCAGTTAATTACCTGTTGCATTTATTTTTTTTTATTTAATTTTGTTTGTTTGTTTGCTGTTCTACACGAGCAAAAGTCAAAATATTTGTTTTTTACAATTTCCAATCCAGATCATGAATTTTCTTTAAATTAAAGTAACACTTTTTTCTTTTTTAGCATTCAAAAAGTAAATATTCAAATTAAGATGCATGACACATATGTATATGTGTATTGTACTACTCAATTGCTTTGCTTAATTCAATTTATAATCGATTAATTATAATAACTACTAGTTCAATTGCCATGATATCAGTTATCAATTAATCTATATATTTATTCTTGAATAAAATCATTCCTTAAACCATGTAACGGTTGGAGTTATTTGAATATTAATTTGTTGCGAAATGTTTTGATTAACAGTGGATAATGTTGAATGGCTTGTAAGTGAATAATAATAATTGAATTGAGATATTTAGGAAAGTAATGATTCAATTATAATATTTTCTAGTTGCAAGGCAAACTTGATTTGAAAGATGACACATGCAATAGTTAGCTTCAAGCATAGTTTTATCCAGGCATCATCATCATCATCTCTCTCTCTCTGGCTTCTAACATCGGATTTCTTTACATATTGTTTTTGAGCAAGACAGATTCCAGCTGTCTCAATTCTAACGGTTGTTTTAAATAAATAACTTGTGAATTAGTATATAGCCCAAAGATTTTATAGACATCGTGAATAATTATCTAAAATTAAATTAAAGGAAATTAAATATATATAGTTTTCAATTCCTTCAGCAGGGTTGCAATGTGCTAGGTAGGCTGAGTTTCAAATTGAGATTATGAAGGACAAGTACTTTTTATAACATGTTTCCATATACAAACAAACAAGTTCAATTATGTTACTATTTTGGAAGAAGAGAAGTTAATAACTTCATCATGACTGCTTAATCTTTTCTCAAATAAATAACATCAAAAAAGGAAAAACAGGTAGAGTGTGCATGATGGTGAGGAATCAATAGTTATAGTTGTAACAAATCATACAAAAGAGAAACTAAAAAATGATACTCCCTCCGTCCCACTTCAATTGTCACACTTACCAAATTGGGCGTCCCAACTAAATTGTCATCTTTCTAAAAATGGTAATTTTTTCACACTCAACAATAAAATATTAATCCCACTAACTCATTCTACACTCACAACTCTTAATTTCCGTGCCGAAAAGAAACATGACAATTCGCATGGGACGGAGGGAGTACTAAATAAGTTAATTACGATTGTCAATTTTATTATTAACCACGGTTAGCTACCAAACACTAGCTCGGAAATTAATGTGTCAAAATGAAAAGAGCTTATTGTAGCAGGACGGAGGTCGGAGGTAGTGATTTTTTAAAGTTATATCTGGGCGTCCATTTAAAATTGTAGTAGATTTTTACTTATGTAAAAAATTGAAATATATTAAATGGCAAAAACTTGCGTTAGGCAGGCCTAAACCGTTTAGGCGGGTTTTATCCTACCCAAATGGGTTGATCCATCCCAAATATGGTTTATTAAGCCCAATTAGGGTATATTATATGGGTTTGAGCTTGGGTTAATGGATAAAACCCGCCTAAATCGTTTAGGTCTGCCTAACCCAAGACCTTCCCATATTAAATTGATTTAATATGTTTGATTGGACACTTTCAAATAAATAAATAATCTTTAAGGTTAAATTAAATTAGACTACTTACTCAACTTTTGCTATTTTATTCATTTATTTATAAAAGTTTTCATTTTTTAATGTATTTTTAATTATTTGTTATTTTAAGTTATTACCTCATAATTTTTCATATTTATTATAGGTGTGAAAAGATTTATTTAATCACTCCACATTGGCATGATATAGGAATAATATTTATTTTGGATTTGTGAAGGACCAGACCTAATGTATTGGGCTCAATACTTTAATTACATAACTCGTTTATTCATACATAATATCTCCACCTTCCATATGGGCCCAAAAAATCACCATAGCCCCATAGTTTAGCATAAATAATTGATTTACATTTTAACAGAATAAAAAATCTGAGTTTTCTATAATAATAGATTTGTGCCAATTTCGGAGTAAGAATCTTCAATAATCTGTTAAGATTTATTTCCGCAATTAATTACGAATTATGAGCTACATGAGTTTTAGAAACGTATCACCAATACATTTGATAAGCATTAATTAACTGAAAAACGATGATAGTAAAGAAACTTAAAGGTTCGCGAGAGATAGAGAATCCGAGACTCGTGAACAGTCAAATCGACACATAACACGGCTTTTTTCCCAACTTTAGACAAAAGTTTGCAGCATCTTTCACAATCCACATACAGATTATTTGAATCTACTCACCAAAAGCAAATAAATCTGAAATGAAAAAAAAAAAAAAAAAAAAAAAGACACTTTCTGAAGATTATAGATCACAATCCACACTCTACGTAGACCTATATATTCTTTTGGTCGATAATGCACAGCCCATGTGATTCTTACTTTTATTCCAAATTCTGTGCCGTAATTTAAATCAAACCCGCCGCTCCGCCGTCCAGTGAGGCGCCGCCGGGCTGAGATGCGCCGACACCACCCTCGCGTCCAGCAGCTCCACGATGGGTGTGTAGCTCACGCACCTCGGAGCTTTGTACTGGTTGATCGACGCGCCTCTTGAGATGGCGTAATCCATCAACTCCTCAAATGTCCCGCTTCTTACAACCCTAATCTCCAGGGGGCCCACCGAGTTATCCGCTACTCTGCACTGCCTGTACACCGAGTTCATCGACTCCTCCATCACGTGGCAGCATTTAGCCAAGACGTCGTCGGTCGGAGAGTTCGACGGATCCTTCACGAGCAACTCCCAGTAGATGACGTAGTGCCCGGGGATGGAGGAGGAATCCGCGTAGCTAGTGAACTCCACGACCTTGGTGTCGAATTCCCGCAACAAGGCGGCGGCGTTTTCCACCGCCTTCTGCAGCTCGGACTCGTCGGTCTTGTCGGCGTCGATACTGAGGAGGACGTTCTTCCGCCGTATGAATTTGAATTGAGGAGCCGAGTTGTGGAAACCGGTGACCCGGAGGACGTCTCCGACTCGGTAGCGGCACAGCCCGGAGTAGGTGCTGACCACCAGCTCGTACTCTTTTCCGACCTCCACGTCCGCCAAGTCCACCAGTCTCGGCGGCGAGTCACGTGACAGCTCAACGGGTTTCTCCGGTTCATGGGGGATGAACTCGAAGTAGCCCATGTTGGGCATGATGGTGTACGACACCTCTGATGGCTTGGCCATGGGCTTCAGATTGAGGCCGAAGTAGCACTCCGACGAGGCATACATCGTGCAGGGTTTAGGCAGGCCGCCGCTGTAGAAATCAAGAAGAGGTATGTACTGAGCCATGGCCCCGGTCACAATGACGTCTAAGTATTTGGTGTTGGGCCAAATTCTTGGGATGATTTTCTCCCAATTCTCACCCTCACATTCCTTGGTTATGAAGTGAGCAAGCTCAGGGTTGGGCTTCAGGATCTTAGCCATGCGAGCTTGAATAGATGAGTCAGTGATTTTAGGGTTTAATGTGCCGGTGGAGATATCGTGAGCAAGCTGTCTCCAATTAAGCTGAAGGAACTTGATGGCCCGGAGTAGACCGGAGGCGAAAACCGCGCCGACACGAAGAACCTCGTGGCGCATGAGGAGGCCACAAAGCATCTGCGTATACATGCTTTGGAAGGAATCAACGCAGAGAATGGCCTCATCTGGGCTGGTGTAGACGTTGTAGGGGTCGAAGGGGCGGTTCTTGAACTGTTCGCTCTTGTAGTAGCTGGTGAGGACCGGGCGAGCGACCAGACCGCTCGGAGTCTTGGTCTCGGCCTTGATGAATAGGAAGTAGAGGCCTTTGCCTTTGTCCAGGTTGGGGACATATCTGTTAGCAGACAGACAATAAAGGTTTTTTATTACTTGAAAAATATAGGTATGATAGGTGTTTCAATTTTTTATGCATGTCCATTTTTGAGAATGAAATTGCCGTTTCTTCATTGATTGATATAAAATAACTGGACAAGTACGTAAAAGCTTAAATATATATTAGGCTAGCTAGCTTTCTCACTGGTTCATCACCGGCATGAGAAAGCTGTACAGCAGCTGTCGGCGGTCCATCTCTTCTCGAATCGTCGGCATCAGTTTCCTTTCACCGGCGGATGTCCCAGAACTGCATCAGAACAGATAGTATCTCCATTTTAATTCTATAAAAACAGCTATAGCCTATACATGGGAAGCAACGAAGATTTAATTACCATATACTATAGTCTATATTATATATGCATGCGTTTTTTCAGGAAATATAACGAGATCTCAGATATTTAAACCGACAAAATAGAGATGATATAACGTATACCTAGTGAGAAATTCAGAGATAGGGCGGGAGCAAAGAATAGGGGAGCGATCGCCATTGGCAATACGTTGGATCTCGGGTTGAAGATCCTCGTAGGTGACGACCGGAACCCTAGACTTGAAGGAATCTCGGTCGGTAGCGCCGCCAAGATTGAATCTCTGGAGATATTCAGTGCGGGCATTTTGGCCTAGAATTTCGGACAGACGTTTTTGTTGCACGGAATCGGTGTTTTTGGTCAGCTCCTCGATGAAAGCTAGAGTGTCGGCGAATCTCTCGTTAACCGGTGGGAGAGAAGAGTCAACAGGCATGGTCAAAACACAGATTTGGAGAAGTGATGGATGAGAGATGAAGCTAAAAAGTTGCACAAAAATTAGGGATTTGCGTTTGAAACGGGATGGTGGAGTGATTTCAGAGGAGGCGAGACGCGAGTTTATATAGCGAGGAAATCATGGGACAACTAGGAGGCCCACAACAAATTGACACGTGGCAGCCGGTCTTTTATCCTTTTTCGTCTATTGTTTGGACTGTTTTCGGACATTTGAAATTCATGTGTCTTAGGAAATGTAGTGTCAAGGGATGACATGTGGGACCACGTGACGCCATCCTGGCACCGCTGTAGGGGACACGTGGGCTCACCGCAGATCCACGTAATCTCCTGCCAGCTCTCTCTCTCTCTCTTGTCCGACTTTACCATTGTTGGTCTGGTCTGGGACAATGATAGGCTGCCGGCGGAGCAGCGTACTTTCATTTGGAGTAAATCAGTACAAAATTTGCTGAATTTTTACCCTTTATAATTATTCGAATTTGTTACATTATTATTATTATTTTTTTCAGATCGATCGACATCTTTTACTTTAATTAGTTTTTTAACGAAAATATTCGACAGTATTATTTTCTCCGCAGAGGTCCCCGGCTATTATTCCACGAAGTTGTAGTCTTCTTTAACAAATTTCAAATAATTGATAATTGATGCCCGGAAATTGCTGTGGATTGCCTGCCTATTAGCCTATGCTCATTAAATTAGCATATATCGAATTAATATATAATAATGTAATAATAAGTGGGATGGTGAAATAAAATTAGGAGGTGAAAAAAATGGGAAAGGAAAAAAGAAGTGATGGGGGTGAGGCTGCAAATGCAATCACGTGGAGGTAGGTAAGTAGAATTTTTGTCAAGTACTGGCTACGGATTATTTTATACGTCGATGTGGGATTAGCTTTTTTATAATATAAATATACAACCTATGCATGCTGCCTAAGTGGTAGTTACAATCACGATTTCCATAGTTTTCATCGCCTAATTATTTTAAGCATTTATGTTTCTTTTCATGCTACTTATTTCAATTATTGTATTATAATTAAAATGAGTTGAGGGCCCCTTCTGTTATACTTCCTCCGTCTTACCTCAATTATCTCACTTTCCTTTTTCGTCCGTCCCCACCTCAATTGTCTCATTACTTAAAAATGCAACTTTTTCACACTCAACAATAAAATATTAATTCACTTAACTTACTTTATACTCACACTTCTTGGTTATTGTGCCCGGTCAACCCGGGACAATTCAGCCGGGACGGAGGGAGTATCTGAATTCTTGATTTCAATTTCAAGTTCCACGGGAAGGCCGTGGATTTTGTCTACCCATTTCAAAGCAACTGCATGTTGTCCCACCTTCATATATAGCTACTCGCATTTTCACCCATAACAATTACATTCATATAAATTAGAACTACATTTAAATTACGTGTGTGGTAAGAATAAATAGAGCCCAATATGATAAACCTCAATCGAAATCAAAACCACTTTAAAAGCAGCTAAATGCTTGCTGTAATCTTATGTGAGATTTAGGAGTCCATCTTATTAACCATGTGAGATTGTTAGGTATTAATGTTATCTTTCACCAATGCTACATAAACTAGGGGTTCATTTGTTTGTTTTAGAGACTTAAATCAGTTTTTGCATATGGTACTTAACTTTAATAATATATATCTATCAATCACTAGTCATTTAGTCATAAGATTTGACAAGTTTTTAACTGTACGGTTACAAATTATTTTACTAATACATATCATGAATGTGCAGACATAGTTAGAATTAGAAAAAAAAAAAAAAAAACTGAAATTGAAGAGAAACGCATTTTAATTTTGAAGTAGTATAGATTGAGTTTCTACTCCGTGGGTAAAGTTCTTCAACAATCAAATCGAAGAAAGAATCTGGCTTACGCGAAAGCAACCGGATTATCCCGAAATAAGGAGAACAGCGAGTACAAATAATTTCAATGTTTCATCCGTCTGGGATATCTGCATGCAACTTGCATTTCCATTTTTTTATTATTATTATTAGTAGTAGGTGTACTCAGTTGTGGATTCAGAAAATTTTCCCCAAGGAAATTAGAAATTCTTTTTTCGCCTTCACCTTAATTTCAATATTTTTATATCGTCTTTTTCCTTATTTTCATCCATTTTTTCTTCTATACGAGGGGGCTATACCATAAAAAACGGGATCATAATACTACAAAAACGAAAAAAAGTTCTGGCTAGCCCCCCTAGCCCCTATATAGATCCGCCACTAGGTGTATTGTCGATTCAGAACCAAAAAAATATGTTAAATATCGATTCAGGACCTACAACATGAATTCATAATTCAGGACATGAAAGATTTTAAAATTTTCAATACAAGGCATAATATTGAGATCTTAGATAATTTTTTTTCTTCCTAAATTGAAAATTATTGGGATATTTTAAGTTTTAAATTAATAATTTATTTTTGGGATGCTAAATCAACAATTAAATTATAATTTGATAACACCCACAATATGACCATTTTCAATCACCTATACTACTCAATTAACAACTATATGTAATATCATTATATTCCTATTGAATTATTATTGTTATAAGATTTTACATCCATACTTTGAAAAAGTCTATGATAACAAGTTGATTCAAAAAAATCATTTAACCTTTAGTTATGGTAGGTAGATTTGTAGCTAAGGGTTTATATGTTAGATTCTCAACATCATCTCTACATTAGTATCTTATTAATTTAGATATTGTTAATTTATCGATATTTACATCTGACAAACCATTCAATTCATTCGACTTATGAAGTTATGATTGAGAGGGTCGCTCAAGTAATCACGGTAAAAGTAGTTAATAAAATAAAGTTATTGTTGAATGTCCCACATCGACCATAGACCTAGGCATATACCACTATATAATAGTGGAGGTCCCCTCTCCTTACAAGCCGGTTTTGTAGGGAGAAGTGGGGATCTTTACAGTTATGTCATCGGTTAGAGGCACAAGTAATTTAAATATTTTATTTTTTGTTTAATAAATCACAAGGTAAAGTTTTAATAAGGATATTTGGATGAG
The DNA here is from genome assembly GCA_026898455.1 of Plectranthus barbatus. Lineage (NCBI taxonomy): Eukaryota > Viridiplantae > Streptophyta > Magnoliopsida > Lamiales > Lamiaceae > Plectranthus > Plectranthus barbatus. The sequence goes on along the minus strand of JAPKLW010000233.1, from coordinate 467,572 downwards.
TTCGGATTTAAACTAATGTATCCAAATTCAAAAATAAGATGAAGCTGAGGGGAGGCAGATTGGTATGAAAGATCGATGCGTAGGGAAAATTGGAGGGCTATTTATAGTAATGGGTTCACGCAAAATACGGGAGCTTGCTATCTCAATTTTGAAAGTAGGTGAAGCAGTGTGTGGTGTTATTTATTTGTTTGTTGGGGATCAAAATGTTAACCAATACACTACATTTCTAAAATCATATATATATATATATATATATATATATAGATTCACTCAAGTGCTAAAATTAAAGTTTGTGCTAAATAGGAATGAATCTCAGCCCTTGGATTGATAGCATCAATGGTTGAGATTAAAGCATAAAGATTAAAAAATTAAGCATAATTTCGTTCGTGCTTAATTGCTTTATAAATCGTGCTTAATTCGATTAAGCATGATTTATAAAGTAAAAAAGCATAAAATCTGGGAAAATATTTTAATCTCAACCATTGAATTTTTTAGATGAATGGTGTAGATTCATTCCTATTTAGCACAAACTAATTTTTAGTATGTGAGTCACTCCCTATATATATATTAATTAACCATTTCAGCATATTATTTTACTCACACATGCATATGTATTATGGCAAAAACTTGAGTTAGGAGGCATGCCTAAACGGTTAAGGCGGGTTTTATTCATACTCAAATGGGTTCACCCATCCCAAATAGGGTTTATTAATCCCCAATTAGGGTATATTAGATGAGTTTAGCTTGGGTTAATATATAAAACCCGTCTAAACCATTTAGGTGTACCTAATCTGAGACCTTCCCATATATAATTTACTTTCACTTGCAGTCCCAAATACAACAAATTAATGTTGATTCCCTACTATTTGTCTATTTAGTACTCCATAAGTATATATGTGCGTGTGCGTGTGTGTAATTGTAATTAGTTTAGATAATGGATGGAATTCTTGAAAATTTATATTGAACGCAAAAGCCAAATTCCAAAACTTATTGATTTGACCTTTCGAGTCTAATGTTTTTGTGAAGTTTCTAATGTGCATGTGACTGTAGATCAATTGATCATATTATGATCACATTCAATTGATCTGTCACTATTGTCAAATAAATATTTATAATAAAGTTTATATTATTATTTAGTTGTTTAATACGATGGCTAAATTCAATTAGAATGATGGATGTTTCTAATAATTTTTTTTGTAATGAGTCATTTGTCATTGTAACGCTCCGCCTCCAATGCTCAAACAAGTCCAACCGAGATTGGTTGATTAGATAGTTGCATTACTCACTATTGGGGCACGATGATAATCAACTCATTTAGAGGCCTAAAACGTAGCTCACTAACAGTTTGACAGGTTAAGTAGCATCTTAGTCTAGAAAGAAGAAGCCCAGAAGAAAGCAGGTTTAAACAGGAAGCAGTCCGATTGAAAGTTGTTCGTTACAAGCATGTTAGGTATGGGTGTAGAAATCTCACCTTTAATTTGATATTTTGATGTGTCAAAACTGTGTACCAAAATCTAGGCCTTAGAGTTATTACCTCATGTAATCCTTGTATAGGATGATTGAATTGTAATAGTCTAGGAGAAGAAAATTGTCAAAAACCGTGGAACAATTTTTGAAGTGGAAGTCGTCCAGACGAGAAAACTGTCAAGAATAATGGACGAGAAAACTGTGCAGAGTAATGGACGAAGAAGAATTGTGCAGATAGTTTTTAAACTGTTAAGGATCGTATAGCAAAGAAAATTGTGGACACAGTTTTTATAAAGAAACTATCGAGAGGCGCTCACAATTTCAGACCAGCACAGCTTTACGTCAAAGAAAAATGTGAAAAGCAAGCCGAACAGTCAAGACTCAAATGATAAGGAACGAATATACACTCAGTTATGATTGGAGTACAACGTTGTTCGAGTCTGACACAACAAGTACAAATTGCCCCTGCAAAAAGCATGGCAGAGATTCAGAAAAGGCAGAGGAGCAGGTCTACTTTACAGAAAAGGATGGACACTAATTGGACATCCTTTGAAATGTCTCTACTGGCTATTTTCAAATCTCCAACTATAAATAGCAGAAAGATCAGAGAGACACGTTACGAACTACAATTGATGATTAACAACTAACGACAGATACCTTAAGAACACTCAAAAATTCTGCCGAATTTAAAGCTCAAAACATTAAAAACTCTCTAGCAAGAAGGCATTAACTCCGTGGTTCATTTATTGAACACGAGGCTTTATTGATTAAGGAATCTTTAGAGATTCACCGTGTGACCTTTGTGCACACGAGGATTAAGTCTTTCGACTTAGTCTACCCTCTTGGTGTTCTTACTTTTCAAGTGAGAACACAGTAGCCTGATTCTGTAAGGAGACCAGGTTATTTCGGGCCTTTGCCAACCATCATACGTTCTGGGAAGAACTAAACCATCCACCCACCGGATAAGGAGAAGAGAGGTTTATCCTCAATCCATTTCGGACGACTACCAGTTCTGAGAAGACTTCAAGGTGTCACCTGGCTTCGAGGAACTGAAGAATGAGTGAAGAACAACTACCTAGGCGAGTAGTGGTGGCCATTTGGAACCGGAACCGACCCTGAACCGGCCTGGCGATTCTCGGTTCGGAACCGAAACCGTCCAAAACGGTTCAGAACCGGAACCGTAACCATTTTTGGACGGGCCGGTTCAGGTTCAAGAAATAGCCCGAACCGGAACCGGCGGTTCGGTTCCAAACCGGCGGTTCCGGTTCCGAACCGTTGAAAATATTTTTGAAAATTCAAAAATCGACGAATCAGAGAACGCCACGTGTCCCTGAAAAAATAAAAAAATAAAAAATAAAATATTTTTCGAACCGCCGGTTCTGAATCGGAACCGTGTCGAACCGAAACCATCGGTTCCGGTTTCGAACCAGAACCATAACCTTCTACCCACGGGCCGGTTCCGGTTCTATTTTTTCGGAACCGTGGAACCGGCGGTTCCGAACCGGAACCGGCCCGTGGCACCATTATAGGCGAGTGATCCAGTTTGCTGTGGACGGTGGTTTCTACAGTATTTGGCTATAGATCGTGAGGATTGTATCTTCATTACTTCATGAATTATCAAATTAATTCCAGAAGAGTGGATGTAGGACTTAAGGCTCCGAACCACTACAAATATCCTACATCATTTACAGTTTTATTTACTTTACGCACCATACAATTTTCAATTGTGTTTTCAAACCTTCAACACTTCTCTGAAAGTGTTGAAGTGTATTTAACTGTTGACTGCAATCAACTGTAAACTGGATACCTAAATCTGTTGGCTAACACAAACTGTCGTTTTAAAACTATGCTCTGCTGCATATTATTTCGTACTCTGATCTGGGACCAACAAGTGGTATCAGAGCCAGATTGGTCTTTCTAGACTGTCTTGTTTTGAGTCGCTTAAAACTGGATCCATATTTCCTTACACTCTTAATTGTTTGTTAAGTGTGATTAGCGAGCAGGTTACCTTAAGATAATGAAGAATTATCCAAGCCTTCCCAAGTACAACTCGGAGAAGTTCAAGGTATGGAAGAAGAGGTGTCTCATCCAACTGAGAGATCAGCATCCAGAGATGGATGAAGTTTTGAAGAACGGACCTCTGAAGATCCAGAATATTAAATATCCAGCTCGTAAGAGAAGATGGCCCAGGTGGTGTCCAAATGGTAGATAAGTCATTGGAAGAATGGACACTTGAAGATAAGAAACGCCATCAGCTGGATCCCATCGCTCAAGAAATGATTATGCAATCTCTCCCAGAATCTCTCATGGACGAAGCCATAGAGAACAACATTGCTTAAGAGTTATGGGATTGGATCAACGAGCTTACCAGAGAAACTGAAGCTATGAAGCGCAATAAGAAACAAATGTGCGTTGACAAATATGAATCCTTCCAGATGCTGCCTGGCGAAACAATCAAATCGATGGAAGCAAGGTTTAACGCCATCGTCAGCGAAATGAAAAATCTTGGAAGGGAAGAAAATGTGGCTGACATGAACGCCAAAATTCTTTCGAGAATACCGAATGAAGATTGGTTTGTCAAAACCACCAGTTTAAAGACCTTGGATCTTTCGAAGAGTCAACCAAAGAGTTGTTCGCCGAACTTTAAGCCCATGAATGAGATATTCAGATGGTGAACAAGAATGAAGCAGTTAGAACTCCTAACTCAGCAACTGATGGTGACGCTGCATTTTTCGTGAAGAGAGATTTTCAAAGGCAACATAAGAAGCCAGTTCAGTTCGAGAAAACTGCCTACCAATCCTCACCAGCGAAGGATACCTCCACGTCAGCTCAGAAGAAGGAAACTGACTTGTTAGTTGCCAAACTGGAGGAACAGATGAGGAACCTGGCCGTACTTCTCGAGAAGGACAAAAGAAAAGGGAAGGAAGCTCAGTGCAGCGAGCAAAGGTTCACAAAGAGAGAGCCACACACGTGCTATGAATGCAACTCTCAAGATCACCTGAAGTACGAATGTCCTCTAGTTTCTCAGGAGGAGAGAGACAGACTGAAGAAGGTGTTTGAGAGGAGATCATCTAAAGTTGTGGCCCAAGAAATGCTCACAAGAACTGAAGTGCCAGACGTACCAGACCATGATGATGACTATTACACATCTGAGGATGAGAATGATGAGGAAGCACTCCTTGTCTTCGTGGCAACTATTGATGGAGATGTTACCGACGAAGAAGACAGCACTTCAAACTGCGAAATAGTGGTAACAACTCATCTACCCGTATCTCTTGCATCTACATGTTTTGAAGAAAATTCTGAATTTTGTTGCTCAAATTCAGAAGATTTTTCTCTTGAAAACATTATTAAAGAGGTAGAAAAATTCCATGAGACTAAAGATGCATTAGTTAGTGAAAATGCCTCACTAAAATCAAAGATTTCAGTTTTGACCGATGAAGTCGCAAAGACGAGGTCAATCAGTGAGGATCTTGAAAAACTCAAGGAAGAGAAATCAAAAATCCTTAGAGATTTTGAAAATATTTCAAAAAAATGTGATTCCTTGAAGAAAATTGAGCATGTCAAATGCGAATACACTTTCAAAAGGAGCTCAAGAAAATTAGAAGTTTTGAATGCTAAAAAACAATCATCTGATAAATATGGAATTTGATTTTTGGAGCATCAAAATGAAAAGGTTTTGAGCGAACATGCATCCACTTCTAGAACTAAGAAAATATTTTTAGACTCTGTCAAAGCCAAACTTAGTCCAAGTCATATGTTGGAGAAAGGAAATGTCAAGTCCAAAGAGTCAGTTAAGCAAAATGTCAAGACCAAATGTTGGTCAAAAATTGACCCAAAACTGGCACCTCGACAAGGAGCCCACACAGTTCGTAAACTGTATAAACCAACTGTCGAAAGGAAAACTGACTTTTCTTCAAAACTGGATTAGCGTAATGCTCCATATGCAAGGAATCCATTTTTACTAACAAGAACAACTGAGCAAGAGGTAAAGGTTGCAAAGAATCAGTTCGACAACCGGATAGAAATTCGAGAGATTATGATAGAACTCAGTTCTATTATAACAGTTATCCGAATAGGGGGAACACCTATTCGAGGCCTAAGTCGAGATAGTTTCACTCTCAATAGACTGTGATGGCTAAACACCCGAGAACAGTTTCTCAAGACTATTTCCAGAACAATAGTTTCAGAAAGAGTTCACACACCACAACCTTTCCTAACATGCATTCAGGGTCCTTCAGAGTCTGCATACGAGTATCCAGGGACTTGATCTGATCCTCTCTTTTTTGAAGATCTTTTGTAAGGAGAGCTATGTTGGTGGTCGATTAGGCGAACTTTCTCTTGAAGTCGTCTGCCTCATCCTTACAGGCCATGGCCTCCCTTAGGGCTGAGTTCGCTTTGACGGCCAAGGAGGCTGTGTTCCCCTCCCCCTCATCAAGCTTCACCTCCAGCTCCTCGTTCTTCTTTTTCCCAACCTTCACCTCCTTCCGGAGCTCCAGGATCTCCTCGGAGCATTTATTCGTAAAGGCGCAGAGCTTGCGGTGGATCAAGTCAAACTCCATTGCGTTCTACACGATCACAAAGAAGTTAGAAAAGTAGTAAATGAAGGAAAATCAAAGTAAAAAAGTATATATCTCTAGTTGTCGGTGTTTATATCGAACCAGCCGGCTAAAATTTGACCCTGACGTCAGGTCCAGCTTCGGGGGGTTTAGCAACAGCTATCGAGAGCGGAACAGAAGTGAGTCCACTCTTATGTTAGAAGGAGCGGTCACAGTCTGCACAAGAGACCTCTCCTGGTTCACTACGCGATCCTTGTGAGGATCTTGCTCGCGAGAACACTGGAGGTGGCGGTGCTCGGAGCTCTTGCCCTCCTTCTCCTTACCCAGCTCGGACCCCTTCTGTGAAGTGGTCTCGGAGCGGGTGGTTGGGCGAGAAGATTCCCCCTTGTTCTACTCCGGTGGGGTGGTGAACGGAGGGGGAGGCGGCAGAGGAAGAGGTGGATGTTGTGTAGATCCGGATGGTGGTCGTTTAGGAGGCTTCTCCTCCCGGTGCTTGGCTTCAGACTCACCACGAGCTCGCTTCTTCTCCTGAAGAGCCTGCACGACCTATTCCGATGGTACCCTGCGGTGGGTCATGTTTTCTAGGAGCTCAACAAGTTGATCGTACTGGTCAAGATTGGTGTGGGCGGTAACAATCCGGCCAAACTACAACACTGGCCACTCACGGTCGGCGACACCGACGTTGTATGCTAGGTCCACTCTGGCCTGCTCGGTGTCGGTTAGAATTGTACGCTCGCGACTTGAAAAGCAAAGGACAAGTCGTTAGCAACCAGAACAATGTGATTTAAAAAATAGAAACGAGGCAGTAACCCACGAATAGGCACCCCACCGTGTCTAAGGAATTTTGGATATTCCGGATCAAGTTTGAGGTAAAAAAAAGAAGTCCACCACTTCTGAGAGTTCGATGGGGGCTTCTTCACCATGGATGATCTCCCAAAAGCCCAGCGGGTGAAGTAGTAGTAATGCTTGTTCGCACATTGATTCATCCGATACATGTAGTGCCACTTCCAAACTATTGGGAGGCCCAATTCGAGGTCCATCCAGGTTAGAAGTACTCCGACTAGATGGCACCAGCTGTTCGGCACGAGCTGGAAGGGGGAAATCGCGGAAGAAAGGATGAATGGGCAATCCAACTCCGTTCTCCATCGCCGCCACGTAGAAGGTTGCAAACCTGATCACCAATATATTGACATGTGAAATACCGCAAGTGTACGGATCATATGTAGCACATTTGATGAGCACGAGTTGCGTATCCACAGAGACTAAAAACATGATTCAAACCAAAGTACTAGTTCCATTTTGCTTCTATTATCTAAGCAACCATTCATTTAGATTTGATTGTGATTAACTAAACAAGATTTAATTAACATAAACTTCGACTTAACTAAGATTTCTTTAATTGAGAAGAAACATGGGCTATTGAGTTGTGTGATTACATGAGAGATTCTAATCTTTATCAAGTTTGTGTGAATAATCAATTTTTATTCCTAAACATGAATGATGAGTTCTAATGAACCATGAAGTCTTAGTATAGAACCATCATGCACACAAACAATTGAGTAATATGGCTCATTTGAATGAAATCAAGTGATTAGTGCTCAACATATACTAAGTATCCAATTGATGTGATTGTAATGCTTAGTATCCATTGATCAAACAAAGATATAGAACTCTATTTACATGGATTAGATATAAAATGAGTCATAACTTACATACACAAGGATCTTATCCTAAATATATGTGGGATACTACTCAACATGATCAATGAACATGTATTAGGAATTATATTCACACACAAACCAATATAGACAAGAATTTCATCATCAAATACACAACTCTAGCCCATAGATAGTTTAGTTCATGATAAACAAAAAGAATAACAAATCAACTATGGAAAGCATAATAAAAACAAGGATTTAGATAGAAGAAATCAAGCCCGTAAAGTTTCCGGCATCGGATCGTCGATTCTATTACAAGCTTTGCTCAATCTTTTCTCCCAATCGTTTTTCTTCCCCTGATCCTCTTTTTGTTCTCTCCCCATCTATCTTTCTTCCCCCCTAAGAAAATAAGATGATAAGGTTTGGTTTCTTAATTCTCACACCCTATATAATTACATTATATGCCTAGTTTAATATATTACAAAATAGCCCCAAAAATATTGCATTTCAGCCCCTATCGCCGCCCAGCCGCGGCCAAATCGCGCGAGCCACGGTCAACTTATCCGGCCACGGAAAAATGCCTTCAGAAGCTCCCGCGCCGCTGCCCACGGTGGTGACCGGGGCCCGACCACGGTGAAATGCCGTTTTCATGTTCTCTATCGCCGCACGCGGTCTGCACCAGTTTTACCTCCAACATTTCATCTTTGGCTAACTTTGAATATATTTCTTTGTTTTTTGATCAAATCATCTCCATTCCAACCCGAATCATCTTTCCAAATCCGGATCATTGACAAAACCTTCCAACTATCAACTTTTGAGCTTGATTTCCTAACCTAATAACAAAATACATAACTAAACAAAAGATTAGTAATAACTGCAATATTAAATAAAAATCAAACTAATTATGAATTAAAATGCTAAATTAACTACCTAGAATAGCATGAATTAGCATGGAAAATGAATCAAAACCCCATCGGCGGGTCAAAGCATCTTTGATGCACCTTGGGGATGATATAAACCACACTATGGCATGGCACATAATCCGCTAGGGAGGTCATCTTCTCCCTAGTAATCGTAGCAATAGCCCCTAACACTCAATGGGATTCTCATCCGTCGGGAAGAACCCAATCGCAAGCTACCTCGGGTTCAGGGATTGCCTCTACAATCTCACGACCAGAACTGCTGGTCTTGCCACCTCCCATGGTACGTTCAAACTTGTGAAACGCCTCAGTGAGGGCCTTGTCGTCATCAGAATCAGAGGAGGAAGACTCCTTAGATGACTCAATGATAATTTTCCTCTTGCCGGAGGACCTAGGTCTCTCCGGTTCTTGGAGAAGAAGATTCCAATTTGGTCCAGAAGGGGTAGCAACATTAGGGTCCCTTTCAGGAGACGGTGTGAAAGGCGGTGTTGGGTTGAAATCCCCGGTACCGGAGCTCTCGTGATTTTGGGAATAAGGATTTGAAGACATTCTTAACAAAAGGCAGAAACCTAGGGAAGAAGAAAGAAAGAAGACAAACAAACCGTTCAGTCGACGTCCAACCGGAAACTTAGTACTACCCTTCCTTTGAACCCCAAAAGTAATGAGGAAAAGGAAATAGGTAGAGAAGGAGGTAACTACCTGGTACTTGTGAAGATCAAAGTCTGAATTGACCGCCGGGGTAAAGTGCAAGGAACAATCACCGGAAATCGCACACGATGAGAGAAAAGTGAAGAAGAGAGAGAGTGGGTCTTGGAAAATGTAATAGTCTTATCCCTACAAAATGATGGTTAAAAGATTCGCTCCCGTTCGGCTGTCCGCAATTACCCTCAAACTTCACGATAATTACACAACTGCCATTACTTTGGGCGGAAAAATTTGAAAACAGTTCAAAAATTTCAGACTACGATAAAAGGAGTTTGCATGAACGAACTTTCGCAAAATTTATCTTAAAAAGATCATTTTCACTTCAAATTCAACTATGAGACATTAAAGAGGTCATGAACCTCATAGAAGACCTCTAAATGAGAGCTGAAATGGCTCCCAGGGGTTGATCAGATGGCTAACATTTTATTGGACATAACCCGAACTATCCATCCAATGAGCTGTGGTTTCGGGCCCGTAGCTGCGGCGCTTGCTGTAATTTTACAGAATTGCACAAGTAAGAAGGATCACCCACAAAGGAATTGATCCTTCGGGCCGAGGAGGCACTCTTACAACTCTTCTAAATATACCGAATTTCCAATTTTGAGGACTTCGAAGAGCCAACATCTGGGAATATTCAATTTGCCTACCGAAATGGCACCATTATTCGCCTTATCAGACTACCCAAGACATACACTGCTAAGTCGAAGGGGCTATTGTTCGGGGTCGATCTCAACGGCCCAATTACCAGTCCAAATAAACGGCCCAATTTAAAAGCGCATAAGCGAGGCCCATATTATTTTGCAGGAAACCGAAGTGGATCGGCCCAAGGAAAACAATTCGAGTATCAATCAAGGGAAACTAAGTAAAGCAATTTAACAGAGAAAGCAACTCGTCCAAAAGGAGATCGATTCAGTCAAAGGGTGGTCCAATGAGCGAAGCGACTGTAATAGAAGAATGAAGCGAACCGCCCAACGGTCAGAAAGCTACTTAATGACGAGGAGTTACGATCGCGAGCTCTCCAAGCAAACAGCTGGAAACGCATGCGGAAGACCAGTTAAATGTTACCTGGCAGAAAGATAGGAAACGTTCGAACTTGCATAAAGCTTATAAATACCTCTTGTAAACCTTTTTTTTGGGGGGTATCTAAGCTTTTAGAGAGAATTTACTAGCATTTTCAATTTCTAGAGTTCTTTGCGCTGTAATTTCTTGTGAAAAGAGAGTTTTTCGAACTGATTCCACATCGGAAATCAATTATTTTCGTTCTTGCGCTAAAATACGGTTTGATCTAATTTTAGTACGTATGTTATCTAGCTACTTTTCGCGATTCTTTTCGTTTATATCATAAAGGTTCCCGGAGCCTATCTATCCAACAAAAAACACCCTCAACAGTAATCAACCTCACTAAATCTCAAAAATCTTTCATATTTATATTAAAAGTAGTGTCTTAGTATATGTGTGCACACACACATGCATAGTTCAAGAAAAGTAGAGTAATTTTTTGACAAAATGTTTCCTCTACATTAAAGGGTAAAAGTAAAATCGACAAATTAGTGAAATCATGTCGATTCATTGATTTGATGTAATGATTAGTAAAATCTCACCATCAGTATACATTAGTGCAACTGGATTAGAAATCCTAAACCAAATGGGATAGACATAATGATCTTTCTTTAAAGAAACTGAAAACTATGTAAACTTCGAATTAGAATAAGTATGACAACAAATCTAAAAGGTAAATACCGAAATCAAATTAATGGATTTCAACTAATCGAATGGGCCCGGTATAAAGAACCGTCTAAAAACATACACAAATTTCCCCTAAAAATAATTAAAACTTCGAAATTAATTAAATAGGTTAGTAACAAGTCCCCAAATAATCGATGATACAATTAATTTTAGTAGGATTGGTCTCTTGAGAAGCAGTCTCATTATTTTTTTTATTATTCGACGGGTCTTAATATATTATTTTAATAAGTTAAATATATAATTTTATTTTTTAATATATTATTTTTTTCTGTATAAAAAATTAAATTATTTGTAACAAAAAAATACATCATTTCAATAAATTAAATACATCATTAAATTCGTCTCACAATAAAAATGATGAGACCGTCTCATTTGAGAGTTTACCATTTTAGAAATATTATCAATTCAGGACCTAAAAAATAATTTTAATTTTTTTCAAGTTCTTAATTGACAATTAATCTTTTGGATTTTTGAATGGAGATTCAACTACGAGACTCATAATTAACAGAACATCAATCTAAGATTTTAAATTAATAATTAAATTATAATATAATCTAAATTTAAAAATGTACCATTAAGATATGCATTCAGTAATTACTTGATTTGAACATAGTTATAAAGTTAACATTAAGTCAATGCATGTGACATTAAACAAGAATAAAGTAAATAAAAGTAGGGGTTGGAGAATAGCCAATCTTGTAGTAGTGAACGTACCAACTCATTATGCTAGAATTGGTAGTTGCTTTTTACGTTATCGTTTTCTCCAAATTACTCTTTTTGGTCTTACTTTTTTATTTTACTCAGAAATTATTTAATTAATTTATCCTTTAAAACAGGCAATTGAATAACATTTCATTTGGTGTGCAGATGTTCGTTTGACTTTATAAATAGTGCTTCTTTAAAAAAAAATCATGAAAAGTGTTTTTTTTTTTTTTTTAATATTGATTGGGTGTAACAGTATTTGTTTGAAGAAATAATCAATCAAACTTTACAATGGGGTTAGTGGTGTCATAAATATAATTACCAAATTTATGATTTTAACATAATTTTTAAAACGTTCAAATCCAAGACCATATTTTAATATATTTTCAGTTACAATTCAAAATACACCAAATTTCTTATGATAAGAATCTTCCAAAATATTTTAGTTTAGCTCTATTTGTTGTACACCCATTATGCAAGAATTGAGTTTGGATGTGATTTATCATGAACAAGTTGGTGTATACAGTTGGACATCAGAAAAATGTTTAGAAGGAAATACTTTAAAGTGTTATAATTTTTTAAATTTTAAATTATAATGAAATATTTATAAAAAAAAAGTTATAACAATAAATAAATTGTATCAAGATACGCAATTAACCCTTTTAAATAATCATTCTTTTTAAGGGAAAATAATCATTAATACTGAAGGCCCACTAGGATTGGGCTTAGTATGTATTAAAACTGTATTTCATAGTTGAGCAAATGAAGTCCAATCCATATTTTGTAGCCTAGGAGCTATCCATATGTGATTTCGTGTTTTCTTTTGCAAATGTTACTGTCGGTGGTGGCAACACTGTATTTATAATTTCTACTACCTCCGTCCCACTTAAATAGGCATTTTTCATTTTGATACATTAATTTTGGAGCTAGTGTTTAGTAGTTAATTGTGGTTAATAATAAAATTAGCAATCGTAATTAACTTATTTAAGTCTTAAATAAGTTAATTACGATTGCTAATTTTATTATTAACCACAATTAGCTACTAAACACTAGCTCCGAAATTAATGTATCAAAATGAAAAGGACCTATTTAAGCAGGACGGAGGGAGTATTATTTTATTAAATTGGAGCAGCTTCAAATACATTGACTAAATTATACTATCTCTCTCACGTTATAATTGGCCCTTTTTTCGACACGGGAATTAAGGATTGTGAGTGTAAGTGAAATTAATATTTTATTATTCAATTTAAAAAATTATTATTTTTAAAAATTACTCAATTTAGTTGGAATGCTCGATTTATTAAGCGGATCAATTATGTAGGGACGGAAGGAATATTAAAAGGGAAAACTATGAAAAATACCATGTAGTATTGGTCAACTATGAAAAATACATTAATGTTTGCTTTTCTTTAAATTATACCCTAAATTTTCATTTTGTCCACTAAAAATACCCTTTACTATGAAATATATCCTAAAGTTTCTCATATCATTGAATTATATCATAATGTTTGCTTCTGTCAATTAAAAATATCCTACGTCGCTAACGGTGTTAAAATTTTAATTCAATATATTCCACATATATACCAAAGAAATGGAAATGTCACACATTATTTAATTTATGATTCATAAAAATTTTAACATCAAATCAAATATTATAGGGATGTCAATTTAGCCCGAAACCCGCGGGTTGGCCCGATTAACCCGAGCTAAAATACGGGTTAGGGTCACAATATTTTAGTCCGAAAAAAAAATTAGCCCGAATAGCCTTAGACCGAATAACTCAAAGCCCGAAATCCGATGGGTTGGCCCGATTAACCCGGTTACTTTTTTATTAATATATCTATCATAATTATAGTACTAAAATCTACTTTTGATATTTAAGATCATATATAGTAATTAAATTTTAAGTTATATAATTGTATTTAGTTCAAATAGTATTCAATACATAATTAAGTTTTTTTTACTTACGAATTTAAAATATATTTAATATTGTTAAAATTAAATATAATATATTTTTAATAGTTAAATTAATCATTATACTCCCTCCGTCCCATTATATTAGTCTCATATTATTTTTTGGTCCGTCCCATTTATTAGTCTCATTTCCTAAAAAAGCAACATTTTTCTTATTCATCAATAAAATATTAATTATTCTACACTAATGCACATTGGTTTTTGTGCACACTCCTCCGTCCCTAATATAATTGGACGGAGGGAGTATAAGAGTTTGTGATGTGTTTTGTATTTTTTATAAGAGAAAAGTAATATTTTGTTTATTTTTTATTATTTAAAATATTAAAAGAGTGAAAATATATTAAAAATAAAAAATAATTAATAAATACATTGACCCGACGGGCTAGCCCGAAAACTGACGGGTTAGGGTTAGGGTTAACATTTTTTAGCCCGAAAAAATTTCAGCCCAATTAACCTGCAGCTCGATAGAGCTGACCCGAAACCCGACGGATTAGCCCGATTGACATCCCTAAATACTATGGTATAATTCAGTGATAAAGAAAACATTGGGGTATTTTTTTATAGTTGAGGGTATTTTTAATTGGCAAAATAAAACATTAAGATATAATTCAAGAAATGAGAAACAATATGATATTTTTCATACTTGACCAATAGTTTAGGGTATTTTTCATAATTTTCCCATATTAAAAAGGTAAAAGTGAATAGTAAAGAATACATAAATGCTTATCTATCACCCCAACCTCACTATTAATGTTATACTGTCACTTCAGTCGATAAACATATTAATACGTGTCCATAATGAGTAAAAATATATTACAAAGACCATAATCTCCTTCTGGTGATTGTCCTAAAGCAAAAATGTCCAACAAAGTAAAAATAATGAGAAAAGCAATTTGGCGTGTTTTTGGAACTGAAATTAATTAGTTTATTGTGTATAGAAATATTGGAATTGGGCTATGGAGGTTAAATGGGCTGCCCTGCCCATAGTGCAGTTTTTCTACGATCGGTATGGTTCTTGAAATTAGAATATATTCAAGTTGAGAAAAGATATTTGAATCCAAATTTTGTTTGTAAGATTTACATTTATAATAATTAAATCCTAATTAATATGATGGTATTTTAATTTATGGAAAATCGAAAATGAAAATAATTTAGTCAGGGTTGTTTTATGAATTCCCTGATACATTAATAACTATTCCCTCCGTCCCGTCATATTAGGGATGGAGGAAAATACACAATAATTAATATGTATTAGTGTAGAAGAATTAATATTTTATTGGTAAATAAGAAAAATGTTATTTTTTAAGAAATTAAATTAATAAATGAAATATATCGAAAAGAAAAATGAGACTAATATGATGAAACGGAGGGAGTATAAATTAAAATCCCGTTTTTTCCTAATCTCCATATTTAAGTCGCCCCTAATTTGAACAATAATCAATTAAATTATACTATAGATATTAGACATATGGCCCACATCCCACAATTCATTCTATTGATGAGGGTAGTAAATGGTTTGTATTATTGAGAATTTTATATTGGCCCCTCATTTATGGCCTCAAATCAAAATGCTATCTATCATTTTATTTATTCATTTGTTGTCAGTCCGTTTAGATAGTCCCAAGAAAATAGATGTTCTAGATCCACTATTTTTTATCGAATAAAATTTAATAGTAATATATTTATAATTAATAAAGGCAGGATTTTTCTATTAAATACGCATAACTATATGCAGAGAATTATTTATTTATTATTGGTGCCTAATATGTCGTTCCTAATCCAAACATTTATTGACTTTATTTATTATTTTTTTTAAAAGAAGAATTAATGTGGCACGTGTTTGATAGTAGAGGCAGCTCCAAATATGGGTGGTCTAAACCCTAACTCCCGCGCAACTACCACAAACCTCGCCTTAATCACCGGATTCCATTTGCCAAATACTCCTTTTTCTATTATTTATATTAATTCAAACATTTTATTATATTGGTTTGGTTTATTAGTAGATTTGATATTAAAAAAGCCTATGATCACTCCTGGTTCAACCACTCAAACAGTCATTTGATGTAAACTTTCAACACTTTTGATAATAATAATAATAATAAAGAGCTAAAACAAGTGTGCGCCAAAATGGTAAAAAAGTCTTGTGGAAAATATATATAAATACATTTCCCAAAGAATAAAACGCAGCCATACATTTTCCCGCAAACTGTCGGCTGAATGCCCTTGTGGAAAATATTAAAAATCAGAATGTTTTTATTTTCGAAAATACTGTATCTCATTTTTATTTCTTGTGATTAATAATATTCCTATTCTACTTATGAGCGTATATAATATTTTATTAGTAACTAAGTTAATTCTGTATTTCTTTTATCATCGTTGCCGATTCTCTTTATTATGTTAAAAGTATTAAAGTTAAAAAAGAAAAGAAAAGAATGAATCAACCTTGAGGCTCACGTGATTCTTTCTGTAGGGAAATTAAAAAGCATAAGGCAACATACTTGTTATTTAATTTAATTATTAGCGTCGAGAAATAATATGATAAAATCATAATCAACGGGTAGAGACAAAAGTCATAAAATTAGTAACCTAATTAATATTTTTATAAGAAGAAAAAAAAAATAGCAAGATTTAATGCGGAGGGTCCGGAGCCGGATTTTAAAAACAAGAATAATAATAATAATAATAATAATAGTAGAGTAGAAATTTAGGATTTAATTCCTGAGCATAATAAGCATGAGGTGAGACCAAAGCGAACAACCCATGTTCATGTTGCCTTGTCGGTGCGGACCTTGGCTTCATTAACAAACGCTAGCTATTTTCTCCCTCTCTCGCTCACTCTCATCTTCAAGAAATGGTTCCCAACGTCTCCGCCGAATCCCCAACCATGAAAAAGCCGCCCAAATCCCCCAATTTCTTCAAGGCCACTCTCAATTCCATCAAGATCCACTTTGCTTCCTACCCCCGTTTCTGGCTCTTCATCGCTTTCCTCTGGGCGCAGGCCCTCATCATCTCCATCGCCCGCTCCCCTCCGCCCTGTTTCCCCGACCGTTCCGCCGCCGTGCCCACTCCCATCTCCGTCCGCTACGTGCCCGTCCACGAAGAAGCTGTTTCTAACGCCACCGCAACCCCAGAACCTCCCCCCGCTCAGTACACCGACGAATGCCCCTCCGGGAGAGTCTACGCGTATGACCTACCTTCCTCTTTCAACAAAGACTTGGTCCTCCCCGACTGCACCGATCTCGATCCGTGGAATTGGGAATGTGGTATCATCTCCAACCATGGTTACGGCCGCGCCGCCACCGAGCTCCGCCGTATTCTTCCGGAGGATCTCCACAAGTCGTGGTACCACACGAATCAGTTCACTCTGGAGGTGCTTTTCCACCACCGGATTCTGAAGCACAAATGCAGGACGCTGGATCCGGAATTTGCGACGGCATTTTACATCCCGTTTTACGCCGGACTCGCCGTGGGGAAACACCTATGGGGGAACGACACGTCGGCGCGTGACCGGGACAGCAAGATGATGCTGCGGTGGGTCAAGAAACAAAACCACTGGAAGAAATTCAACGGCTCCGATCATTTCATGACGATTGGCAGAATCACATGGGATTTCAGGCGAATGACCGATCCCGGGAAATCATGGGGCTCCAGCCTTCTCAACATGCCGTCGATGCAGAAAGTTACTCGATTCATCGTGGAGAAGTATCCGGGCGATGAGATGGATGTCAGTGTGCCTTACCCCACCGGATTCCACCCCAAAACGAGAGACGGATTAATCGAATGGCAAAATTTTGTGCGCGATTATAAGCGTCCGGCCCTCTTCTCTTTCATTGGCACAGATCGTAACTGGGGAAGCAATGACCTGCGACGTTTTCTGATGGATTACTGTCGGCGAGAGTCCGGCTCATGCCGGGCGGTGGATTGTGCGGTGAGTGATTGCCCCACCAATTCGTCGGTGACTTTGAAGCCCTTGTTGGAGTCGGAATTCTGTTTGCAGCCAAAAGGGGAGAGCTTTACGAACAAGGCGGTTTTCGAGTGCATGGTGGCCGGTTCAGTGCCGGTTTTTTTCTTGAAGTCGGCTTACGAGCAGTATGAGTGGTTCTTGCCGGGTGAACCGGAGAGTTACTCGGTTTATATAGACCAGGAAGAGGTGAAGAACGGGACGGTGTCGGTGAAGGAAGTGTTGCAGAGGTATAGCAAAGAGGAGATTCAGAGGAAGAGGGAGAAATTGATCGAGACTATTCCTAGGATCATCTACTCCAAACCCAATGGAGGAATAAAGAGTTTCAAGGATGCCTTTGATATAGCTCTGGATGGGGCTATGGAGAGGATCAAGGAGGAGAAAGAATGGGCTGATTTCTTGTGATGAGTAATGCAAGAATGTGGAGTAGTGTATGTTTGCCCCCCTGTTGCAGGAGAAGAACGGTTTTTTAGTGGTGTTTATGAAGATTGATTTGATTGAGATATATATAAAGAGAGAATATGAGTAAGATGTAATGTAATAGTTGGAGTGTGGGAACAGCAGCAGCAGCAGCATGCTGGCTGCAACCGCTCACAAACAGGTAAAGTTTAGTGAGATTGATTTGTTTCACAATGCAATGCATATTCCTTCACCATTTAGATGCTTTCATTCTGAATCTCACCAGCGGCTTGTGTAGATGCAATCTTTCACAAATTAAAGTATTACTTTCATTAGAAATGCCAATGTAATTGTTCTTTACCCAGGCATATATCTTATCAATTAAGAATGGAATGATAAACATGGTTTTGAACACAGAATGAGTATCCTGTATAATAATGAAGGTTTATGAGCATAAAAAAGGTTATACTAGTATAAATGGAATGGGCAGAACTCTCTCTCTCTCCAACCAACTGGAAAAGAAACATATGGACCACCATCTCTTCATGATATAAAGGGTTGAGAAAATCAGAATTGTATACTAAGAAAAACAAAAGTGAAGTAACATTTAGCAAAAGCATAGAATGGAAATTTGTATAGTTTGTTACACTTCTCTTGCTCTGTTTTTCACCTTTCTAATTTTCATACTCTTCACAAGAAAAAACTATCGCCTACCTCCAACCCCAGCGCCGGCGCTGCCCCTAATCGGCCATCTCCACCTCCTAAAGCCGCCGCTCCACCGCACCTTCCGCCGCTTCTCCCAAACTCACGGTCCCATTTTCTCACTCAAACTCGGCTTTCGCCGCGTGGTGGTCGTCTCAGCGCCGAACTTAGTGGAGGAATGCTTCACCGCGAACGACGTCGTCTTCTCCAACCGGCCACGCGTTCTTGTGGACGAGTACATAGGCTACAACCACACCACCATGGCCGGTGCTCCCTACGGTCACCACTGGCGCAGCCTCCGCCGCCTTGCCTCGCTGGAGGTGCTCGCCTCCACCCGCCTCAACTCACTCTCGGAGCTCAGACAAGACGAAGTTCGCCGCACGCTGCAAGACCTGACCAACACAAACGATTTCGCAGTGGTGAAATTGAGGCCCAAGATCTTCCAACTCATCTTCAACGTGTTAATGAGGATGCTGGCCGGAAAGCGATACTCTTCCGACGAAGAATTAGGAGAGCAAATCCATAAGATGGTCGGCGAGGTCTTTGAGTGCGCACAGTCATCAAATCCAGAGGATTTTCTGCCATTCTTGAAGTGGATTGACTACAGAGGTCTGAAGAAGAAGCTGGCTGGTCTGGGCAAAAATCTCGACGATTTTTACGAGCGTTTGCTAGCGGAGCACCGCCGTGAGAAGAGGAACACCATAATCGGGCACCTGCTGTCGCTGCAAGAATCGGATCCCGAGTTCTACACCGATCAAACCATCAAGGGGTTCATCACCGTAAGATTTAATTACACATATTCTTTCTAAATATACTAGTCTAATTTATAATAATGAATCTTGTTTTCCCTCCATTAGTAATTTATTTGTAATTTGTGAGCTATTAACACCTCTAATCAACATGTAAGGGGCCGTAAATCCAAGATTAAAAACTGGAACACCAACAGTGTAGTAAAAAAGATTTAAGAGAGATGAGGTGTAAAGATTGAAAAAGTAAAAAAAAAATAAAAAAGTTTATATAAAGAGCATATTATGACCAGTTTTGGCATTTTTTCTGGACCCATGAATGTGAAGCACGTACCATTCATCATGCTTTTCCAATCACAGTAGTGGAATGATGTAAGAGCGTTATCTTGTGAGCTCTGTTTTCTTTTACTTGGGATTTCGATTTTACTAAAGAATATAAATTTAACATGGTCAGAATATGATACTGGCTGGCACGGACACGTCAGTGGTGACAATAGAATGGGCCATGTCTCTTCTGCTCAACCATCCCCATATTCTCCAAAATGCTAAGCTGGAACTCCAACTCAAAGTGGGGCATCATCGTTTGGTGGAAGAGCAAGATTTACCTCATTTGAATCATCTCCGTAACATTATTTTGGAGACATTCCGCATGTTCCCGGCTGGACCTCTGGTGATGCCCCGCGAGTCATCGGAGGACTGCAGAGTGGGCGGGTATGATATCCCCCGTGGAACCATCTTGTTAGTGAATGCCTGGGCCATCCATAGGGACCCTAGTGTGTGGGACGAGGCGATGAGGTTCAAACCTGAGAGGTTCCAAGGGAGAGAGGTGGAAACAGAGGAGAAGAAGATGAAGATGATGGCGTTTGGGATGGGGAGAAGGGCGTGCCCCGGGTCGGCTTTGGGCCAACGGATGGTGGGCTTGGTGCTGGCGTCGTTGATTCAGTGCTTTGATTGGGAGAGAGTGGATTCCAACGAAGTTGATTTAGCTGAAGGAGTTGGGCTTACTATGCCCAAATTGAAGCCCTTGGATGCTATGTGCAGACCTACACGGGTCAATATCTCTCGCCAACAAAAATGATGATATTATATATTGAATGGTTAATGGTTATCAACGAGTTGTCCCACATCGTTCATAATATCGACTATCGGTCGACAGCGTATACGTATTGAATATGGAAACAGCCCTTCTTTTGTACGCTTCTCTTCTCTCCCTTTTCGCCATATTTGTCATCTACAAACTCATCTCACCTTCCGCCAGCCGCCTGCCGCCGACCCCAGGCCCTGCCTTCCCCATCATCGGCCACCTCCACCTCTTAAAGCCACCACTCCACCGCACCTTCCACCGCCTCTCCCAGCGGACTGGCCCCATCTTCTCCCTCCAATTAGGCTTCCGCCGCTGTGTGGTGGTGTCCTCACCGACTCTTGTGGAGGAATGTTTCACCAAAAACGACGTCGTCCTGGCGAATCGGCCTCAAACCCTTGTAGACGAGTACATCGGCTACAACCACACCACCATGTCCGGCGCTCCCTATGGAGAGCACTATCGCAGCCTCCGCCGCATCGCCAACCAGGAGGTGCTCTCTATTTCCCGCCTGAACGCGTTCCTCCAAATCCGGCAGGACGAAGTGAATCGCTTGCTCCACAGCCTCCACAAAGACTCCGAACGAGGATCTTCCATGGTGGAATTGAGGCCGAGACTCTCTGAACTGACCTTCAACAACATGATGAGGATGCTTGCCGGAAAGAGATTCTCGAGTGAGGACGAAGAGGATGGCTCGGAGGGGCAGAAATTCCGAAAGCTGATCAACAAGGTTTTCGAGTTAGCGCAGGCATCCAATCCGCAGGATTTCCTGCCTTTTCTGCAATTGATTGATTACGGAGGTTTTAAGAAAAAGTTGGCGGCTCTCGCGGATGAGATGGATGAAAAGCTGCAGAGTTTGGTGGATGAGCATCGGCGGGAGACGAGGAATAGCATGATCGGCCATTTGCTGTCTCTGCAACAATCGGAGCCCCAATTTTATTCGGATCTAACCATCAAAGGTCTTCTAATGGTAAAAACTAGTCAATCATTCACATTTTTTTATTTCATTTGTTAATTTTTTTTTTCCTTTGTGGATTGAATTTGCATTGATTCTTTCATTTTCATTCATAAGAGTGTGACTTAAACTTAGCCAAACAACGATTAAAATAATTCTTCTAGATTTTTCCTTCAAAGATTTTGATGAGGATATAAGTTTAAATAAATAAAATTTTATTAAAATAATAATAACAATAATAATAATAATAATTCGAGATAGGGTTAAGTAAAATAAAACCAAACCGTATATCGGCAGTTTCATTCGGTACCATTTGGATTTTTTGAAATCGTTGAGATTCGGTTCGGTCAGTTTTATTATGAATTTGTGGTTTTAAACTTTAATCAGTGTTATTGTGGATTTTGATTTGTAAATTTGGTACATTTGGATTGTTATATATATACATATTATTTTTTTTAATTTAAGTATTTTTCGAAAATGTACCGAAAATTTTGGTTAAAACCGAAACAAAAAAAGTCAGTTTGGTTGAAACCGCACCGAATTTACATTTCAGTTTGAAGAATATTAGTGATTCGATTCAGTCTGAATTTTTTTAATTTTAGTTTAGCGGTACGGGCAATTCAATTTAGTTTTTAGATCGAACCGACCCTTACTCATCCCTAGGACTAAATATGAGTGTAAGTTAAGACTAATACATTTTCCTTCATAAATGGATTGACTACCAGTGTGCAATTATTACTCTTTTATTAATTTGATTTTAACGGGAACTTTTCTTTAGAGGCGGCGCTAGGTAGACTTGCGTGGTCTCATTTTAGAAGTAGTAATGCACATAATTAAACAAATATACTTAATCGACACATGTCTGAAAAATATATGTTATATATGTTTCAATTGATCCCCATGCAATACTCATTTTAATTAGTTATAATTATCACTATTTGTATTTATTAATTTTTTTATGAGATATATTATAGGAATTTAAGTAATTATCTTATTTCAGTAAATGAGATTTTTTTTTATGTAATTAAGTTGAAATAAATCAATTTCTATGGCTATGATTGATATTGGATTTATTGTTATCTATAAGTTCTTAGATATTATACACAAATTCTTGACCAAATACTTTACATTTTCTCTAACTCTTCAAAAGAAACTTTCGTAATTGATGAAAGATAAAAAATATTTGTTACATCATTAGTTTTAACTAGCATTGATGCATGCTTTATGCATACTTTACATGCAATTTAATTTACTAATCCCATATATGTTAAAATTTTATGCATACAATCTCCCTTGTTAGCTCTTTAATGAGTTTTTGTCTCAATGATATTGGTCTTTATACAATATTTTGTTTATTTATTGATAGTACATGTCTCATACAATCTCCCTTGTTTGTTTATTGATAGCATCACGATGTTTTGCATTTGTGAATTTAAGTCAAAGTAACTTTACCATTTGAGTTTCTCAATACGAAATAATGTTTCTCTTTACTTATTATAACATAACGTTATGTTTTAACTCTTATACTTTCGATTTAATTTTTTTTTTTCATTTTATTTCACTCGAAAGTCAATTTTTTTTCTTTGATGCACCTTATCCCTTAATTGATTGCATATTTTCAAAATAATTTATTTAACGGTAAAATAAATATTTTCAAACTCACATACATTTCAAACTTTTAAAATTTTCAATTAAATAATAAGAAATATATCTATTCATGTGTAGTATCATCATAAATTTTTTCAAACATAATTACTTTAATTAATTATTTTAAGCCGGTGCATGACCCAAAAATCTAACTTGGGAATTAACAACCAACTTTTTGCAACTGTTTAGTTTCAATACATTAAACACACATGAAACATCAGTTTCAGTTTATAACCTATTCCAATAATTTTTTTTAGTAGGTAATGCTTGAAAACTTGCTTTCTTTACCTGTTTTTCTTCTTTAAACAACACATAATAATCAATCATCTTTTTTTGTTTTATCGAAACTACACATATATTGAAGTAATGCATTAATATTATTTTTTTGTTTTATTTTGGTTTTGTAATGTGATTTTTTAAAGTTTTTAAATTTTATTTTATTTTAAGTATAGTGTGACACACTAATATTTTTGCAACAGTAGTCTCACATCCCAATATTTCACATTTTAATTTATTTTAGCTATATTGTGACATCCTAATTTTTTTTCTCATTTTTTATTTTATTTTAAAATATAACTCAACCTTCTAAAATAATTTATTATTTTATTTTATCTTAAAACTATTATAATATTCTAATTTTCTTCGTCTGTCATTTTACTGTACAACTTTAGATTCCAATACAATTTGAGTTTTAATGCATTAAAATAATAAATCTTATGTTTATTTATTGTATTTTCATATTTGGTTTTAAATACTCTAACAATATATATAAGAATATATTGTGAAATAGTATAAGATTAATTGATAAATAAATCAAGCAAAATAATTATTTATTTTCATATATCTTTAGATAAATGTCATGAACAATAAAATTTGGATTATTTTAATATTATTTTTAGTGAGATTTGTACTCTATTTCATGAATAATTTTCATAAAATAATGAAAATGAAATTATACATCTTAAAGAAAATAATGAGAAGATCTTAATTAAAAATTAATATATATATCTATATATATATATATATATTAATATTAAATTGTGAAATATATAATCTATAAAAGTAAAATCTAAAATAAAATTTCTAATATATTGTTTAGAATTTTATATATTAAAAATACAATTAAATTTCTTAAAGAGTTAATATATTATCATTTCATATTAATAAATAAACTTAACTAATAGTTTAATTAATTAACCATAAATTTAAATGTGATTTTACATTTATACCCTTCGGTCTTATTTTAATATATATATTTGGTTTGAAATCTATTTTACATTGAGAATATTATATTCGTGATTGAAATGCAGTATACAGAAATCATTATTTGAATGGAAAAGTGTAAAAATTATTGACATGAAACAGAGCCTTGTTTTTGCTGGGACGGACACATCTGCGATAACAATAGAATGGGCAATGTCTCTTCTCCTCAACCATCCCCACGTCCTCCAAAATGCCAGACACGAATTGGACTCCAAAATCGGACGCCGCCGTTTGATCGCAGAAGAAGATCTCCCCACCCTGCCCTACCTCCAAACCATCATTCAGGAAACACACCGCCTCTTCCCAGCGGCACCTCTAATGGTGCCTCACAAGTCGTCGTCCGACTGCCGACTCGGAGGATACCATATCCCGCGAGGTTGCTTCTTGTTCGTCAACGCCTGGGCAATACACAGGGACCCCGAGGTGTGGGAGGATGCCGCGAGTTTCAAGCCGGAGAGGTTTCGAGGTGTGGAAACGGAAGCTCATAAGCTGATGCCGTTCGGAATGGGGAGGAGGGCGTGCCCCGGGGCAGGCTTGGCTCAGCGGATGGTGGGGTTGGCGCTGGGCTCCATGATTCAATGCTTCGAGTGGGAGAGGGTGAGCTCCGAGGAAGTTGATCTCGCTGAAGGGGATGGCCTGACCATGCCGAAGCTCAAGCCTCTGCAAGCCATTTGCAAACCCAGAGAGAGCATGCTTCACCTCCTCCAACGTAATTGAATTGGATTTCTATTTTCTACACCAACTATATATGCAGAGTCTTGTCATAATTTGTTGTAATCGAATAATGATTTATGAATGTTAGAAAACAGTGTTGCTTGCATTCAGTGTTGTAAAAATCTCCGCCTAGGCACTAGGCGGTCCTCTACCGAACCGATTATCCACTAATCCCTATGTCCAATCACTTTGACGAGTAATCGGTGCCTAGGCACCACCTAGGCCGCTTAGGTGCCGATTTAGGTGGCCGACCAAGCTCGCTACGCGCCACTTAGGTGCTCGATTAAGCATGTTGTGTGCCGTCTAATCAGTTTGAGCAGCCTATTTTTTATATATTTATTTAAAAATAATTATAATTTATATAATCTTACGCTGTAATTATTGATAAATATATATTTTATATATTAAACATTAAATTTAGCTTACCGATTAACTACGTCTAGTCCCCACCTAAACTGCCTAGGCGCTAGGCCCTACCTGAGCGTCCGACAAGCGCCTAATGATTTTTACAACCATGCTTGCATTATTCCTCGTAATATAGCAGATATTGTAATGATCACGCCGTCTTAACATTGCTGGACTAACTCTGTTCTTTATTTTATAGATATGTTATATATCAAGAGAAATTGAGATAAATTCATAACAATTTTCCCTAAAAATAATTATCATAATTGTTCCCACCCAAATATTTAATAATCGTTCAGCATAATGAAGATAACAGTTCAATTCTTGAAACCAATTTACAGATTTTTTTTTATTATTATATTAAAAAGAAAATCAATTTAAAATATGACATTAAATTTAAGTCTATAGAAATCCTACGAAAAAAAAATATAATGACATGCAAGTATATATATTTATTTTCTTCTGTATAAATTAAGAGCATATCAGAATATAAGTACAACTTTCGCTTTTAGATATTTTTAATTTAAATAAAATCATTTTATAGCATAAAATATATTGCTAAAATATACACCAAAATGCATGCAAATATTTTTGTAACACACGGTTAAAATTTTATTCAGGAATGCTATTATTTGTATACATTACTGTAGATGTGGAAGCCCACTATTTCCACAAATTTCTGCATAAGCCTATATTTTTTGTTTGGAACCTTCAATTCGACATTAGTGTGATATTGTCCGCTTTGGTTCAAAGCTCTCACAATTTTGCATTTGGGCAGTCCACCCAACTTCATTAGTATGAGACCTTTTTGGGATGATGAAGTCCAAATACAAAATCGTGAGGGTTTTGCCCAAAGCGGACAATATCATACTAATATCAAATTGGTTGTTCCCTCAACATTTTCTTAGATAGTTAATTTATTTCTTTTGACAATAGATATATCATATATGACCCAGCTAGCATTTCTTAAAAGCCAACCAACAAACTAATTAACAATGACAAGAAAAAATTAACAATTACAAGAAAGTCGCTACATGCGGAAAGAGTGAGTGCAAATCATTTTGTAAATGTGAAGCAAATGTACTTGTCTACCTATTTCTTTCTCTTACCTCTCTGGCTCTCTCTATCATGTTTTTTTCATTATAATCATATTATGTGAGAATGAATCATTATTTCCCAATTGTAATTCGGATGCCTCTTTGGATCCATCGGGATCGGGGGGCCTGACAGGTATCATCAGTGATTGTTCAGGAGTCCCTCTTAAAATCAGCTCAAAGTTCTTTGTTTCTTGTGAGAATATTTGTCTTGGATAGGCCATGGCCTGTCTTTTGGGATTGGAGGTTGCGGTGCAGGAGGGGCTGCGTTGTATCTGTGTTGTTATGGACAACCAAGGCTTGATTGCGCAGCTCAAGAGCAAAGACATTCCGAGAACTTTATTGGGCACTGTTATTCTTGATAGTTTGCATGTTACTCACTCTTTTGATGAAGTTTGTTTTTTGTGGGTTCCTAGAAATCAAAATCTTTTGGCACACAAGATTGCTAATCTTGCTTGTGTCCACAAACGGGCTGGTGTTTTTTCGGCCCCTTTCGATGTAGCGCTTCAGCGCATTATTTCGAGTCACACTGATGTTGATTAATCGAAGTTTGTTGTTTCTAGCTATATATAAAAATTTAAAAAAAAAGTAATTTTCATAGTTTTGTGCTCTCATCTCTCACTCGTGTCACAAATGATGACAAAACGGTACCAAACTCCCAAAATTAAGACCAATATGAATGGAGATACTTTATCGATAAACCACAAATTCCTTCGTCACAGACTCACATGCTCAACAAACTCCATTATTTGGGATTTTAAAATAAAAAGAAATACACCAACCAAACAAGGCACTACAAGTCAACCTAAAGTCTTTATTACAAACCTAATAAATTAAATTCCATACGTCGCAATTTATCTGCATGCCCTCCTCCCCCTTCCAATCATTCTCTCATCTTCAGCTTTTACTTTTCCAGTCGCAAAAACCCTCCATGGACGACTCTCTCTCTTTCTACATACTTCCCCCTCTCTTACTCCATTTCCTAATCCTCTCTTCCGCAGCTTATACCTTACCTCAACACTACTTCATCAACTGCGGCTCGCCTTCCAGCGTCAAAGTCTACAGCTTCCAGACCTTTGTCGGCGACGCGAATTCCGGCGTGATAGCCGGCGGGAAGACCAGTGCGGTTGACGACCCCACTTCATCAAACCGTAGTGAGCTCTATCGGACTGCGAGGATTTTCAGAAATCCTTCTGTTTATGAGTTTGATATAGCTCAAGACGGAACTTATGTGGTGCGTTTCCATTTCTTCCCATTTCCCGATTTGGGAAACGCTCGTTTCAGCGTCGAGGCTTCCGTTTTTAGGGTGTTGTCGAATTTCTCAATCGGAAACAGCAGCGTGTCTGATTTGCCGCTCATTGAAGAGTTTCTTCTCCCAATTCCTACTGGAAAGCTGAAGATTTGGTTTCTGCCGGATGATGTGAAGAATTCTTTTGCTTTCGTCAATGCGATGGAAGTATTCATGGCGCCACCGGATTTGGTTAGTACTAATTCTTCTGTTTTCCATGTGATTCATAGAATTAATGTTGGGGGAGCAAATGTCAATCGGAATAGTGACAAGCTTTTAAGAAGCTGGATTCCTGATGATAGCTATCTACTGAATAAGGAGATTGCAATGAACAGCGATCCTTACACTGGTACAATTAATTACCAGAATTCGGATTACCAGGAAGTCATCGCGCCGACTTCCGTTTACAACACTGCCAAAAAATTGAATGTTGGTAATGACAGTAGTGAGATTAGTTCCTTAAAGATCCCGTGGCGGTTTGATGTGAAGAGAGGAGCAAAACATTTAGTTAGGCTGCATTTCTGCGACATTGTTAGCGCTACGACGAATGAGTTTCTGAGATTCAATCTTTTCATCAATGGTTACTTGGCTGAGGTACGTCCTTACGATTATGGTTCTCAGACAGCATTTGCTTTCTACTTGGATCACGAGGTTGATTCGGGTGATTCCGGTGTTGTGAACATCAGTGTTGGCGCGAGAAATGGTTCGAGGCCGGAAACAGCTTTTCTGAATGGTATAGAGATCTTCGAGGTAGTCAATGAATTGGGTTCTAAGTCAGGGGGGAATCATGCAACAAAACGAGGTCTGCTCATCATTGTCGGAACTTGTGTTGGAGGTTTGATTTTGGTAGTTATTTGCTTGGCATTGTATTATTTCTGCTTGAGGAAGAAGGAGTTGAAGCCTGTTGGTCAGGCGGTTAACCATCCAGTGCCACTGTCACCTCTGTTCGTTGGAAGTACTCACAGTAGAAGTACTGATAAAACTGTGAGTGGAGCCAGTCATGAGTTGAATCTTGGATTGAAAGTATCTTTGTCTGAGATTCTGCATGCAACCAAGAATTTCGACAGCAAATTGGTTGTCGGTGAGGGGGGATTTGGGAAGGTCTATGAAGGAATGTGGAGGAATGGCACTAAAGTTGCTGTGAAAAGAAGTGAAGCAGGGAATGGACAGGGGCTACCCGAGTTCCAAGCTGAAATAATCATGTTATCCAGAATCCGCCACCAGCATCTGGTTTCTTTGATTGGCTACTGTGATGAAGGGGATGAGATGATTCTGGTATACGAGTTCATGGAGAAGGGAACGTTAAGGGAACATTTGTATGTCGTGGAGGGAGAGAGAAATGAATCAAAGTCGGTATCTGAGTTATCATGGGAGCAAAGGCTTGGAATTTGCATTGGTGCAGCCAAAGGCATTCACTACCTCCACACTGGCTCTAGTGGGGCGATCATCCACAGGGATATTAAGTCCACCAACATCTTGCTTGATGGAGATTATGTGGCGAAAGTTGCTGATTTTGGGCTTTCTAGGTCAGGCCCTCTTGATGATCAAACTCATGTTAGCACTGCTGTGAAAGGCAGCTTCGGCTACCTTGATCCAGACTACTTTAGATGCTTGCAGCTGACTCAGAAGTCCGATGTGTACTCGTTTGGGGTAGTGCTTCTTGAAGTACTCTCTGCGAGGGCAGTCATTGATCAAAAACTTCCGAGGGAGCAAATTAGCTTGGCCGAGTGGGGGCTGTTGTTGCAGAAAAAGGGGCAGCTAGAGACAATGGTGGATCCTTTTCTTGTAGGAAAAATCAATCCCAACTCTTTGAGGAAGTTCGGTGAGACTGTGGAGAAGTGCTTGGAAGAATGTGGAGGTGACAGGCCTAGCATGGTTGATGTGTTGTGGGACTTGGAATACTGCCTGCAGCTTCAACACAGTCCAGTTCCTAGAGCTCCGTACGAAGACACTACCACGGACATGTCGTTAGGCATTCAGATGAACGTCCTACAACGCCTGCCTTCTCACAGCATCTCCATGGAAAATGATTCTTGCTCTTTTTCAGATGTTAGTCTGCCTCTCTCCCAACTGAAGATTGATGAAGCTAAGTGATACTGTATACCTGATAATATTGTCAATTGCTGTTACAAAACATACATTTGTGTGTGTGTGTGTGTGTGTGTGTGTGTGTGTGTGGGAGTATTTCATCAATGCAGGGCAAGTTTTTTTGTGAACAGACACACACCTGAATTTTTGGAAAATCAAGGAAATGTGTATGCAAAGCAAGCTGTAATTACTTGAAAACAGGAATTGGTGGTAAGAGAAATGCTTCTCTGGGTTGAAGAAACAGACAATTTTCACAGAAAGAAAAAATGTTCCTTGTTCTAACAATGAGAGACAAGCATCCATGAAAACAGGGAGGGCCATTCAACTATATATGTGTACGTGTATTTCACCCTCATCAAAGAATTTAAGAATCATAACATTTCCACAACTCCAACCTTGGCTTTGGCCTAAGGAACTTCATCATTTTCCTAGCTTCAGTTCTCCAATGTTTAGTGTAGCGTTCAGATATTGGCTTTCCATTTCTATTATGTTGATGATCATATACTATGAATCTGGAGTTGAGGGAAGCAGGCTAGTTTATGTTGATGTTGATTCGCTTAGAGCGTCGGCGTTTTCCATCAGAGAAGCATATTCAGGGCCAAGCCGCCAAGGACCAGGGCATCGCTGAACTCTGCTTATGCTGGTGAAGCTCTTAAAATTTCTTTTCCTTTCAGATAAAAGGTCTTAAAAATTATTGATGGATAGCATTGTAGTAAAACTAGAGAGAGAATGTTTATGTTCTTCTTCATTGTACCATAATTCATGTCTACTCTCTGACAGAAGGATTCATTTTATTAGGAAATTGAAAAATACTTCCACACTGAAATCTTATCAGTCAAGCTTGGAGCTCCAGGCAGCAACATCAAGCACGAATCTGTATCTCACATCATTTCTCTCTATCCTTCGAAACGCTTCATTAACATAGTCTACATTCACCACCTCAATCAGACTCTTCAACTCCTTACCCGCCCACAAACTCAACAGTTCCTGCAAATCCTTCGTGCTTCCCATCAAGCTTCCCGTGATCGTTATCTTCCCTGAGACAAATCCACATTTACATTAGCCTGTGGCTGTAATAATGCAGTTGATGTAATGTTAAAGACCATACCTAGTATCACATCAGAAGCTACAAACTGGAGTGGCTGAGCAGCTGCCCCCACTAATATCAGCTTCCCTTCTGGTTTGAGAAGCGAGATGTAAAGTCCGAGGGGATGCACAGCTGGCACCGTGTCGAGAATGTAGTCGAGGCTGTTTGAAGCTCCCTTCATCGCAGCCTCGTCGTTGCTGACCAGATACGCGTCGGCGCCTAGATGATCCATGGCCTCCTCTTTCTTCTTGTCGGAAGAGCTGATCACGGTTACGTGATGCCCCATAGCCTTGGCTATCATCACACCCAAGTGCCCCACTCCACCCAACCCCAGTATTCCTCCTCTCACTACGCCGCCGCCGCCGCAATCCTTGAACTGTTTGAGAGGGCTGTATGCGGTCACCCCTGCACACAGCAGGGGAGCTGCTTGCGCAGGTGCTAGATTTTCTGGGATTTTCACTGCAAACCCGTGATGAACTACCATGGCTGAGGAAAAACCGCCCTGCGTCGGAGTTCCGTCTTGAGAGAGGTGGTTGTAGGTCAAGACTCTGGCGGCGCAGTACTGCTCGAGATGGGAGTTGCAGAGGCTGCATTCTCCGCAGGAGCCTACGATGCCTCCAACTCCGACGACGTCGCCGCTTTTGAAATTCTTCACTTGGGATCCCACTTCCACAACTTCTCCCACTATTTCATGGCTGCATATCATTCATCAGCATCAAATGATCAAACAAACCACTCTTAATTTGTTCATACCAATATCAGCAGGAATTGAATTGGGTTGATACGAAACATACCCTGGAACCAAAGGGTAGTTGGTAAACCCTATCTCGCCCCTCACCTGATGAAGATCAGTGTGGTCTGCGCCGCAGTATAAGACTCTCAACAGAATGTCATCACTGCCTGTTTCCCTGTCCACAGAGCCAAGCCATTACACACACACATATTATATATATATATATATATATATATATATATATGTGAGTAGGGAATTGTGAGTGAATGAGAGAAACCTGAGATGAAACGAGAACGGAGAGAGATGACCGGAGGAGTCTCTGGCAGCCCAAGCATTGGCTAATTTTCCCACCATGTTTATATTGTTGAGACTTTAGAATCAAGTGGAGCAAATAAATCGAGATGCAAACTGATAAGAATGTTTTCATATATATATGCGAGTGCAGTTGTGAAATTTCATCAGCTGTGAGGTCAGAGGGGTTCATAAAATATGATGAAAATCCAAAAAGCCGTATCTCCATTATTGCAGTGGCGGCCAAGATGAGAAGGCCACATCAAATTGAAATCTCCGGTCTTTTTCAATTAATATATTTGGGATTGTGTTATAGATTGGTTGCAGGGAAGGGCTAATGATTAGAGGCTAGCTCCATAATTGGCACTAGGGGTGTTCATGGTTTGGCCGAAATCAGTTAAACCGGTCAAATTGGATTAATTTGATCGGTTTAAAATTTAATTTTTAAATTGATGGTTTGAAAATTTTGAAACCGATTAAATTTGGTTTGGAGACTTAAACCGGCCGGACCGGCCGTATATATATATATATATATATATATATATATATATATATATATAGGGTTGCATTATATGGTTACTCATACCCCATATGTTATATGAGGTCAAATCCTGGCCTTTAGATCAACATTTGAACGCTCCAGATTGAACTAAAAACTTAAAAAAAAAATCGCTACATTATCTTGTGTTTTCTACTACATTATTTGGGTATAATAGTAATTTGATAATCTTATTAAATACGTGAAACTGCTATCCCCCAAAACTGTGATTTTCTCTCTCCTCTAGAAATTTTATAAAACTTTAAATAATCATAACTCACTCAATTTAAATTATTTTTTCACATATTATATATCAAATTAAAGATAATTTAATTATCTTTCAAACGCAATCCCAATTACATATATTTCGAATTAGAAATCGCATTAAAACTAAATAATGTAATAGCTAAAATTAAATGATGTACTATAATACAGAGAATATTGTAATGACATATTATAGTTACCTTAAATCGTTGTTGTTCGTAGATTAAATTCGGAATAATCTTAATTTCACTATTGTTGTTGCATTTTATAAATAAAAAGGTGTCTAAGTGGTACATTACGTGTTGCTTGTGTATTATGTTATTAATGTCTGTAACAACAGTGCAAAAATGGATCGCAACAAAAATATAACGCATTGCATTATATTGATAAAATGGGGCCTTAGTGGTACATTATGTGTCGCTTGAGTGGTACATTATGTGTCATTTGTGTATTACATTATTCATGTCTATTTTTCTGCAATTGCATGATAAAAAAAAGAACACAGTGTATTAAATAGATAAAACATTGTCAGAGTGGTACATTATGTGTTGCCTGAGTGATACATTATTTATCGCATGTGTATTACATTATGTTTGTAACAACAGTGCAAAAATAAAAATGGATCGCAACAAAAATAGAATGCAGTGCATTATATAGATAAAACGAGATCTGAGTGGTACATTATGTGACACATGTGTATTACATTATTCATGCTTGTAACAACGGTGCAAAAATGAGCAACAAAAATGGATTGCAACAAAAACATAACACAATGCATTATATAGATGAAACGAGGCCAGAGTGGTACATTATGTGTGGCCTGTGTATTACATTATCCATGTCTGTAACTGTGAAGATAAAAAAATTTGCTCCAGAAATTAAAAAAAATGCACACTGCTCCAGATAACTGATTCGACAAACTGTTGTGAAATTGTCAACGAACCACCATGGATAACAACCAACGATTGCGACACAGCAAACCACCGTGAATGCAGACCGTAGATAACTATCAAAATTTGCAACCTTTGGTCTCTCATTTGTGCAGCCACTGACTTCGGCGACAATAAAACAAGTTGAGAATACAGACCCATAATTTTAACAACACACCAAAAAAAACTGTGCATACAAGAAAAAAAATGAAAAAATAAATTTGTAGTGAGCACTTGGATAAGTCTAGTTCTTCTACCCTTAAAATCTACTAAAATTTCTTCAATACTTTGAGAGAGGTTGACTCAAGGCATCAATTTTCTTGAATTAATATTTAATATAGCAGAAAATAAAAAAGGAAGAATGCAGCAAAAAATTGTCTTCATATTCGTAAGACAGATGAACTGGGAGCGGGGAGGAGAGAAAAAATAAAAATGACGTGAGAGAGAGGGAGTGGGAGAGGAGAGAGAAAAAAATAAGATGAAGTCATATTTTTAGAGAGAGAGAGAGGGAGTGGGAGAGGATTTAGAGAGAGAGAGAGGGAGTGGGAGAGGAGATAGAGAAAAAAAAATGATTGAGAGAGCAGGAGTGGTAGAGGAGAGAGAGAAAAAAAGTGGAGTATACTGCATCGTTCGTGAAAGAGAGGGAGTGGGATAGGAGAGAGAAAAGTTTGGATTAGGAATATTAATATATTTCTAGATTGTTAATTATACATTTACTAAATGACCCTTAGTAACTGATTATTAAGGGAATATAAATTAAAATTTTAAAATTTTCAATTTAATCTGGGCCACATAATCAAAAAATCAAAGGATGAGATTTGATCTCATATAACATTTGGGAGATGGGTAACATATGATCACCACTCTATATATATATATATATATATATATATATATATTATAATAAATTAATACAATTTGTAGTTCATTTGTTAAGTTTTTACTTTCTTATACAATTAACTCATGTTTCAATTTTCAACCAATATACTCTAGTTTTAGTTTTAATTTCTTTTATCAAAAATTAAATAATAAGTATTAACATTAATATTATTATTTTATATAATTTCTTTAAGATAAATTAAGTATGAACATTATTATTATAATTTTACACGTCTCTTTCGATTTTACATTTGAAGTTTAAGGTTATAATTTTAACACAATTGACCCATGTGTTTCTTTTGGTTTTACATTAAATTATAAATATAAGATTTTTAAAATTAAAATTGCATTATTATAAGTATTAATAAATAATAGAAATCAATTAATTTGCATTTAGACCCTAATTTTCTATAAATTATGTAGATTGTTGAAAGTTGAAATATATTTAATTTCAAACCGTCAAACCGGCCGGACCAAACCGGTTTTATACGGTTTGGCCGGTTTGGTTTCGAAAAATTATTTGACCGGTTTGATTTGAAAAATTTTCAAACCGTACCTATTGGTTTGGCGGAGATTTTTCTTCCAAACCGAACCGCGAACACCCCTAATTGGCACAACCCTCCATCAAACTATATTTGTCTTATATTTCTTGATTTTGTGTGTGCTATGCTATCCAATAAGTTTGAACAAATCTTTATTTTATATATATATATATATATATATATATATATATATATATATATATGGATTGGATCCGGTGATAAAAAATCCTCTCGTGATAAAATGATAAAGCTGTTTGATTACCTTTACAATGTTGCTTGATTGTGTTTTAGTTGTTGCTTGATTCTATTTCAGATGTTGCTTGATCATTTATTGCTTGATAGCATTTTAAGTGTTGCTTGATTAGTTATTAGCCATTGATTTAATTAGATCTAATGGATGAGATTCATTCTTATTTTTAATATACTTATTTATTATCATATGATTTCTCATCTATATATATAAGAAAAACATCTGCTAAAAATAGTTTCTCATCCAAACATATCTGCCAATTATAGGAGTAATATGTTATTATAATAGTTAATCAATAATAAATATGATAATTACTTAACTATTATACTTTATTATCAATTATGTATAGTATTAAATTATTATTTTATTTTAATTTTTATGTATAAAATAATTAAAACAAATTTCATTATTAGGATTATTATCTAGATATAAAGAGGGGGAAATTATGGAAAAAGAAATATATTTAAAAAAGTATTGAGTATTATCAATTCAGGACCATAAGATAATTAAATTATCGACTCGTAACATGAAAGATCACAAAATTCTCAATTCTAGATAGTTTAGTTATGGAGTATTATCGATTGAGTTAGTTTAATTATTGATTCAGAATCCGAATGATTAATTCAATTCAGGACCTGAAATATCACAATTTCAGAACCCAAAAGGAAAGATTATATAATTCTCAAGTCATGACCTCAATATCAGGTTCTGTATTAAAAATTATATAATTTTCTAGGTTATGGATGAGAATTAAACTATCTTTTGAGTCATAAATCGATAATTAAATCTTCTTTTGAAATTTGAATGGACAATTCTCCTAAACAGTAGTATTATTATTCATCCGTCGGTGTTGGCCCAATAAGAAACATTGCTGGGTTGATCTGAGTGGGCTTCTATTTAGTCCAAAACAAGTTGCTTCGTGCCCAATTATATTTTAGTCCATAGTGTGCTGTGTTTATTTTCGTACACTCTCCAATATCTTAGTGTACAATCTAAAATTTAAAACTTTAATTAGCGTAAATATTTTCAAAAACAATGAGTCTTATTAGCTAAATGATTTTCATGATCTTCACAAAAGTAATAAATTTCAAATTTTAGTTACTCGACGATTTTATCCGAGTTCAAGATTTAGATTTATATAAAATTATATTTGATTATTTAGTATAATTTTAATGGGATACTGATAACTCTCTCATGAGAGTTATATTTATAAATTAATAAATTTGAGTCTCTTGAGTCTTGTTTGAGTCCAATTTAGGTTTAAATAAGCATGTGTATGTACAGCTAATGTTAAGTGAGTCGTTGTTGTTAATTAATCCATTTTTGTCTATTTTTAGTAAGAAAAGTGCAGGAAATTACAATAGTAAAAAATCTAAGGAAAGCGTGCATGTTGAGCAAGATGCTGAGAGCGTGCTGTAGCATGTTGGGTGTTCCAGAGAGAGAAAAACGGGGAGAGAGAAAATCCTGAATTGTACCACCTGCTGAATGCTGACAAGGACGTGACAATGTTTGGCTGAGCTGAAAAATGAAAGCACCTGAGTTTGTTGCCACTTGGACAGGGAGAATTAAGGCATCACAACATTAATGGTGGAAACATATAAAGATATTCTTCTAGAACCTTGGAGCCACATATAAAAGGGGAATATCAGCTCATTTCTGGGTGTGCGTGATTTCAGAGAGAAATATTCCAGTCTTGGAGAGGAAGAAAGATCAGGCACCAAAGAGTGGAGCTAGAGAGTGGTCGAATGAGGAATCCTGAGGACACCATTGCGGGATTGAAGGAGTTCATCCCCAGCTAACTCTGTTTACAGTTTTAAATCATTTCCTTTATTTAGTTTTGAAGATATTTCAGCTATGTTTCATTTGGTTTTAGCCATGAACTAAACAATTTAGACTTGGGTTGTTGATCTCTTGTTGGTTTGATGTTATGTTTTGGAATCCTTGCTAATCTATCAAATTTGGGTGTTTATCATTTCTATCTTCCTTTGTTTGGCCAACTTAGCTAAGATATATTTCTTCTCATGTTTGGAAAAAGCATGTTTAGGAGAGAGCCCTGATTTGAGCTAAGTCTAGCAATTGAAAAATGTGTGAATTTAGTGTGCTTAATGAATGTGCCTTACTTTGAGCTGGATATTGTTTGATCTAACATAGGAATATGTGGATCGGATATTATCTAAAGTAGTCTTTATAGTCTGGAAGAACTGTAGAGTATTTCAGAGATTCAGCACTGGAACATATGCTAGGATCCATGCTATAGCATTTCTCCAGCAAGTGAAGTCAGCAACCTGAGTTGCCTGTTATAACTGAACTCTAGTTCTAATATTTATCATAATTATAATACTAAAATCTAGTTCTAATATTTAAGATCATATTTATCAATTAATTTTTTAATTTATATAATTATTGCATTTTTATAAGAGAGAAGTAATATTTTCGTTTAAAAATAAAAAATAATTAATAAATTTATTGGCCCAACGGGCTAGCCCAAAAACCGAAGAATTATGATTAAGATTTTTTAGCCCGAACAATTTTTAATCCGATATAACCCAAACTGATTAAACCCGCAACCCAATAGAACTGACCCGAAATCCGATAAGTTGACCCGATTAAAATCCCTACTAAAAACATCAAATATAAGATAAATATCATAGATTTAAGTATATCTCTTCCAAATATCTTCTACAGTATATATATATATATATATATATATTTTTTAAAATCTCTTGATTAAACCGGGTTCTTCAGGTTAATTATTTTGATTCAGAACAATATTTATATTTAAAGAAAAGGGTAAATTAAATATTAAGATTGGAGGATCTTAATTCTCAAAAACCATTCGAGGAGAAGAAAGAGTGACGAATTAGTGAGTGAGAGATATAAAATGATTTAAGAATGAGCACATGGTGGTGATGGCATGATACAATTTTAACCACATCCACCTACCCCCCACCCCCACCCCTACAGAGAGTAGTAGACTCAGATTCTCCTCTATTCTTCTGTTATTCGACGATCGTCATTTTTATTAGTATTGCTTTGCCCCCTCTCCCTCTCTCTCTCTCATCTATTCCCTCAGCTTCTCCCTCTTCCTCTCTCCTCAACTTATTCGCAGTTTGCAGCAGCCATGGAAGCTCTCAATTTGCCCTTTCAATCGCACCTCCCAACAACCTCCACCACAATCAGAAAACTTAAACTCAAAATCAACCACAATATTTTGTATCCCCAGAAACTCAAACCCCCAATTCCCCTCCGTGCAGTCTATAATTTCCCCATCATTAAATGCTCCGCCCACTCCCACGACCACCATCATGATCACCACGGCCACGGCCACGACCACCACCACCACCACGATGCTCACCATCACCACCACCATCACGGTCACAATCACAGTCACAGTCACAGTCACAGTCACGGTGGTTGTGATGCTACTTTAACAAAATCTCAGCAAGCATTCCTTAGATTTGCGGAGGCTGTCAAGTGGACCGACCTAGCTAACTTCTTGAGGGAGAATTTGGAGCTCTGCTGCAGCGCAGCGGCTCTTTTTATGGCCGCCGTCGCGTGCCCTTACGTGCTTCCTAAGCCCGCCGTCAAGCCTCTTCAGCATGCATTCGCTGCCGTTGCCTTTCCTATTGTTGGGGTAATCTATAACTAGCTATTCCAATTAACTTAACTTCTTCTCTTGGAATTCACTGTTTGTTCTGATTTTCAGGTTTCTGCGTCGTTGGATGCGGCTGTGGACATTGCGGGTGGCAAAATTAATATTCATGTGCTCATGGCGTTGGCGGCGTTTGCATCGGTTTTTATGGGGAATGCGTTGGAAGGTGGATTGCTTTTAGCCATGTTCAATTTGGCTCATATTGCAGAGGAGTACTTTACCAGCAGGTCTCTGATTGATGTGAAGGAACTGAAAGAGAACCATCCCGATTTTGCGCTTGTGTTGGATGTGGAGAACTGGAGTAATCCAAGTTTTTCTGATTTGAATCACCACAAAGTTCCTGTCAATGATTTGGAAGTGGGAGCATATATATTGGTCAAAGCTGGTGAGGTCTGTGTTTTATGGCGTTTTTTTCATCGTGCATTATTTCTTGCGGATCTCTATATGCTATGGGGTATTGAATTGGGCAGTGTTTCTTATTAGTCATCTTAGCTTATGCACAGACAGCTATCTTGAATGTTGGTGTATGTTCTTATACTTATGTTATCTATCAGAGCATTTCAGCATACAAATAACCTGAGCAGGTTTTTTTTATTAAACTCATTTTTTGGGTTTTGTTTTCAGCTGCTAGTTCTAGATATGTGACAGTAGCAAAATGAGACATGATCGTGCCACAATTTAAACCAGTAAGAAAAGTTCTGCAGTTAGTATAACTAGCAAGGATGGAAATATCAGTATCTTAGAAATAAAGATGTTCCCTGGTAATTGTAATTTATGATACATGCTAAGTTACATTGATCTTCCTTATTCCCAAAAAATATTGGTGACCCCAAGATCAGGAATATCAAAGAAGTTTCCTGATATTTTCTTCATTGTGTATAACTTATAAGTTATGGATTGGTATAATATAGCCTTTATCCTTTTGAGATATAGAATGGATTATAGGATTATGAGCACATTTTGTGATGCAGACCTCTAAGAACTCTATTTTATGGCCTAAACCTTTCAGCAGTTTTATTTATATGAATTATTTCACTGTGTAGTTCGTTCCAGTGGACTGTGAAGTTTTGCAAGGCAGTTCAACTGTTACTGTAGAGCACTTGACTGGGGAAGTTAAACCTGTTGAAAAAAAGGTTGGGGATAGCATACCAGGTGGTGCAAGAAACCTTGATGGTATGATGATTGTTAAGGTATGCTTGTGCTTTCCATACCAGAGCATACTTTTGTACTGCTTATAAGAATCCATTTGATACTGTGACCTTTTTTTCTTTATTGTGGGTTCTTAACCAGCTACTACATTAGAAGTAGTTTCTTTGGGAAGTTATATAGAACTTTGTTTTGACCCTGATATCCCATGAAGTTTCTCAGTTGAGCAAATGCTTCCCTGTTGTATAAATAATGATGAAAATTTCCTTTTCCTTTTGAAATCTTAAAACTAATTAGTTGACATTGAGGAAATTAGATACCTCGTGACAATCTGTCTTGAGAGAGATGTAGTAATTGCTTCTTTATTGTGATGATACAATCACTAAATAATATCACAAAATGGTATTGTGCTACTAAAATTTAAAGAAATACTGATTGCATATCAGTATGTGGAAAATTGAGGATTTATGTGATATTTCGGCCTTTTCAATTCTTTTTTCACTCTTTTCATTTGAAAAATTGACATGCATATTAAAATGGTTTCTTGATAGGTTTGTGTTAATCAAACACAAAATAGATGTCATGCCTTGTGTTTAATTACTTCCAGTTTATCTGTACTGATGCATTTTTACTGCCCTAGAAAAATTGTGATCAGACTTCCACGACTCTTTTGCTAATTTCAAAAGTCCAATTTAGGCAAAAAAGTCATGGAAAGAGTCGACGTTGAATAGAATAGTGCAGTTGACTGAAGAAGCTCAGCAGAGTAAACCAAAGCTTCAAAGATGGCTTGACAAGTTTGGCGAGCAGTACAGCAGAGCAGTTATAATTTTATCTGCTGCCATTGCATTGATGGGGCCAGTTCTCTTTAAGTGGCCATTTTTCAGTACAGCTGGTATAATTTTATCTGCTTTCATCACATTGTAGGCAAGCATTGCCTTTATTCAGAGTTGATTTACTATTCCGGCATTGTAGTTCGACTACCTATTAATTTGTTAAAAAATATTTGTTTGTTGTTTTACTGTTGAGGTTTATTTGAATTTTTTAATAATATGGACTGCATTAATTTTATTTTGTTCTCTAGTTTGCAGAGGATCTGTTTACCGTGCCCTGGGGCTTATGGTAGCTGCATCTCCCTGTGCATTGGCTGTAGCACCATTAGTCTATGCAACTGCGATTAGTGCTTGTGCTAGAAAGGTGCGGTCTCTTAAATTGTGAAAATGAGCTGTCTATATGTAGCTCATCTTACATTAATTGCCATTGATACCATCTTTTTTTTTTGTGGTATACTATTGTAAATCTGTGATGGTTGTATGCTGAAAGAAGGTATAATTATGCCACTATTACCGCCACCATTAAAAATAGTTTTTGCAGTTAGTAATATGGGCCTGACAATTCAAGTGGGCTGTTTGATTATTTTATCTAAATGCATTTGCTTAAATAGCAAAATATGTATTACGTTATGAAAACTTGTGATGTCCCTCACTTAGGTTTTAAAGGTCAAATTTGATTTCATGTAGAGTTTTACATGAGGATGAGAAGAGTGGGTTTCTGATAATCGTTAATAGTATTCCACTCAAAAATTATCAGCCGGAAAAATAGTGGATTTGGTATTTTTCCAGGAAATGGTAAGATGACTCACTAAATTGCTATATATGCTTAAACTAACTTCAATTAATATCGGAAAATGAAATACCATCTTCATACTGCAAACAAAAATGTTAATTTTTTATGCAATTCATTTAAGAAGTCAGTATCTGACACTGTAATGCAGCTTATAATTTATTCTAGAGTGTACAGAGTTTAACCATCCAATCTGTTACTTCATGCTGTTAGATAGCTCTGCACTCAGAAAATAAAGATTCTGACCCTTGGGTAGGAAAACTATAGCTTTCTTCAAACGATGGTTCATTGCCAAGAGTTTTTTGAAATTCACTTTTTTTTCCCATAGATATGTGCTCTCC
Source organism: Plectranthus barbatus (assembly GCA_026898455.1). Taxonomy (NCBI): domain Eukaryota; kingdom Viridiplantae; phylum Streptophyta; class Magnoliopsida; order Lamiales; family Lamiaceae; genus Plectranthus; species Plectranthus barbatus. Next base: position 425,226 of record JAPKLW010000233.1, on the reverse strand, counting down.
TTGTTTCTCTTTTAAACATAGATAATAAAAACTCATCTTTTGACAGGGAATCGTACTGAAAGGTGGTCATGTCCTTGATGCACTAGCATCATGCCAAAATATTGGATTTGATAAAACTGGCACATTGACTACTGGTGAATTCATGTGCAAAGCAATAGAACCAATACACGGACATTTTAGAGACGACAATAATCAAAACGCTACATGTTGTGTACCCAGCTGTGAGAAAGAAGCTCTTGCTGTGGCTGCTGCTATGGAAAAGGGAACTACTCACCCTATTGGAAGGTTCCCAAATTTTACTGGATTTTGTTACTTACAATGCTGGACATTTATTGTACCATATTATTTTTAGTTTGGACTTAATATGGTAGTGGGTTATGTGCATATTGGATGGTGAATACCTGATAACATTGAAAAATCCCCTAACTATAAGATTTTTTTCTTCTTTACTTAACATAACTTTTAACAAAGTATTAAAATGGAATAGAATTGAAACTTTAAAGGATATTTGGTGATGTCAAATATAACCTTTTTGTTTTCAAATTTGTTAATATGGGCTTTTCTGTATTGAATGTCCAAAATCTAACGAGTCATTTGAATTTCTGAATTGAGACAATAATGGTTCTTAAATTTTGCTGACTTTTCCAGCCTTTGGATTGAGTCATACTCTTGAATCCTTTATCTTGCAGAGCTGTTGTGGATCATAGCATTGGGAAGGATCTCCCCCCAGTGTCTGTTGAAAGTTTTGAGAATCTTCCTGGAAGAGGTCTTTTGGCTACAATTTCTAGCATTGAGGTACTGGATACAAGTTTACTAGGTTATTTTTAGATGCTAACTAGCACACCTCCTATTCACTCTAGATCCAATTGGTTTAGGCATGAAGAAAATGGTAACTCTGTTCCCTATAGTCTATAGCCCTTGTTCACTTAATCTGGTTGTACGACAATGATTTAATTTTTACCTTCTCGACTCTCTGTTATTTTTTGGTTGTCCTTTTTTGATAAATTCAACATGAAGTTTTTCTTCCCTTGTGACAAAATGGTAAGATTGTTCCATTTGACTGAGATTGTCTATGTAATGGATGGAGTTTCCAAGTTCAGTGCTTTTGTACATTCCAAACACTTCTTTATTATAAGCCAATGTATTTATTGCATAAAAGATAACTGTTGGATTAATTCTATAGTGATTCTGTTTGTTATAGCCAGGGTTTGGAGGTGGTAAATCTTTGAAAGCTTCAATTGGCTCTGTGGAGTACATTACTTCTCTTTTTACGTCGGTTGATGAATCAAACAAAATCAGAGAGGCATTTAGCACTTCTTCTTATGGAGGTGACTTTGTCCGTGCTGCTCTTTCAGTCAATAATAAGGTTGAGAATTCTCAGCAGTTTTTAAATATGATGAATCATTTTTGTGTATGCTATAGTGGTTATTTCTGTCTAGTTTTCTGAGTTTCCTGAAAAATTGAGTTTGTATCTACATTAGAATGATTATGTGGGTTAAAAAATGTACTGATCATACATTCATCTGTTTAGCATCTTGATGTCAAACTGGTAATCGACAAATTTAGCATGACAGTGTGTTAAGCATTTGAATTTAAGGCAAAATGGTTGTTTTATCATGGAACAATATTTTTATCCTGCTCATTCCCATTTGCACCACAATCATAAACGTTCTCTTATATCTGATACTTGCACACGTGAAAATATGAGAGAATTTGACATAGGATTTTATCATGTTTTCTGTTGTGTGCAGGTGACCCTGTTTCATTTTGAAGATAAGCCTCGAGCTAGTTCTTTTGATGTCATAAAGTCATTGCAAAATGATGGAAATCTCCGCGTAATGATGTTAACTGGTGACCATGAGTTGAGCGCATTGAGGGTAGCTAATGCTGTGGGCATTAAAGAAGTTCATTGCAACCTAAAGCCGGAGGATAAACTCTATCACGTGACAAGAATTTCTAGAGATACAGGTAGCATTTTTACTGTCTACCATTTTTATCTAATCTGTATGGGTAATTACCGGTGGGTTTAATGTTGGAGAATCTGCACTAGCCACATCCTCATCATGACCAAGTATGCAGTAAATATTCCTCCAAGAATGCCATCAGTTTTGGTTCATACTGGATATTGAAAAATGCTTTTGCAGGTGGAGGCCTCATTATGGTTGGTGATGGTATTAATGATGCACCTGCCTTGGCTGCTGCCACTGTGGGCATTGTTCTAGCAGCACATGCAAGTGCAACTGCTATAGATGTTGCTGATGTACTTCTGCTACAAGACAATATTTCTGGGGTTCCGTTCTGCATTGCCAAAGCTCGACAAACTACTTCTTTGGTATCCTTCATTTTTCACATCTCTTCTTTCTTTTACTTTTTTTTTTTTTGGATCTTCTTTTCTTCCTCCTTGTTTTCATATAATTTTAATATTCATGCATTGTGTACATTCAGGTTAAGCAAAATGTTGCACTTGCATTGTCTAGCATCTTTCTGGCCTCTCTTACATCAGTCCTTGGAGTTATACCACTTTGGCTAACAGTAAGTTTATTAGCAACAATTTTATTTTCTGGCTTTTTTGTCCTTTTCAGTTAAAGTATAGTGCATGCCTCTCGAGTACTATTTTGGATTTAGAAATGATTTGTGCCAAGAAATTCAAATATATTATTTTCAAGTTCATTGCTTGACAAAATTTGATAGTTCAAGTCTTTTTAAAAAATTAGTTATAATGAAAAAAAACTGTAATGTGATTTTATGCATTAATCACAACTTTTTTTTATTTAGATGCGTATTAATGATAGTTATTAAATTACTTATAAATACCATAAATAATAGTGTTGGTGTACTTTGTGATTCTGTGTGTTGTGTAACTTCACTCACAGCTGTGCGGGGTGTCACTGTTTCAGTGTGTACAGTGCGCTTTACTGTTTCAGTGTGCACAGTGTGTTGCGTGGTGTGTTCTGACTTTCGTATGCTAAAAAGATGGGATTGATTTGAAATGACTATATCTTCCTATTTTTGGAAGAAATTTGCGAACCATCCAAAACCGATTTTAGTTTCTCTCATTTGAATCTGTGTACCTAAATCCATTTGAGTTTTTTGTCAAACTATTGACTGACTGTCAAATTAAATTCTTCAATGGAAGAGGATTATCCTCCAACAGGGTTGGTGGGGACAGGATCTTCCAACTTAGTGTAAGTGAAGCTCTAGGATCACATTTGGAGAGTTTTGATGAGTATGTTTGTGTTGTCTGAATCCAGGTCCTGCTCCATGAAGGAGGGACACTTGTTGTTTGTCTCAACTCCATCCGAGCTCTGAATGCCCCAACATGGTCGTGGAAGCATGATCTTCTCCAACTTTTTCACAAATTAAAATCCAATCTTCTGCGCTCAGGAAAGCCCGATGTTGACCATGGCACCATGCAACCAAGACTGTTGTAGCTACACGGTTATATTTTGCACTTGTGAATATGATATATAAAACTAATCAATCTCCTGATTCGAACTTCTTTAACAAAGAGATGATGTGTTTTCTTTACTTCCTGTGAAAAGGGTATTTGAAATGGTAGTCTTGAGACATTGATATTTCTTTTGGAGTTGCATTTTTTTTCCATTGAAGCTTCTGTGTCTATGTCAAAATTGCTGCCTTTTAATATGTTTTGACACGAAGTGATGAGGAAAGTTGATGATGTGATTACTTTCTTTGATCCTAATAGTAAGGCGCATGCAATGGATAGAACAGCACAGAATGCTTTTCAAATTATACATCCAACCATCTTATTAATTTGATTTGTCCATAGTGCTGTCAATTGCGTATTTTTTTGTGTTGAAATTTTGAAACAACTTTCTGCAGACGCATTGCCGTACCAAAACCCACATTCAATATCGCTCAGAATTAGAAACACCTGCCCCGTCACTCTATTTCTCTTCAGTTGTCACATTCTATAATTTTTAATTATGAAATTCACAAATAAAAGCTTAATCATTAGAAACCCCACTTCCCAAATAGTTAAGTAAGGACAAAAGTTGATCGGAACTAATTTACTTGAATTTTATTTTGAGGTTCTAATTTTCGGTTTTTCTTTCCTTCCTAAGGTCTGTCTGCTGACTGCTCGGAGAAGTGATCTCTGAACTTCACTACTTGTCTTCTTTCCCAACTGTACAATAACCAAAATTATTTCTTTTTTGGCCATTTTTTCTCAACTTAAAAGATAACTAAACTCCACACTACTAATCAAGAAACAGAGATAGTTTCCTTCCTTCCTTTTTCACTCCTCCCTGTTTTCTCTTTGTACCTCAAAATAAAACACACAAATCAATCAATCCCTGCCGATTCCAACACGATTGATGGCGGCGGCATTCCAGAATCCCTCATTCACATTTGCTTGCTGCATGCACATGTTCATGCTCATTTGCTGATACTGCTGTTGATGATGATTGAACTGTTGCTCCTGGATTTGCTGCTGAATTCTTTGTTGCTGCTGATCGAAACCAATCATGTAATTCCTCACCTCCGCCCGTATCATCTCCTGCATAACCGTCATCAACTCCGCGCTGAATGGCATAAAAACCTTTTCTTGCTGCTGTTGATGCACTCGCGCCGTCGCAGTGCCGGTGGATGTTGATCCGAACGCCGTCGTATAGTTGGTTGGCGTAGGTGGTTGAATCACCGGCGGAATTGGCTGCAATTGGATGGGATTAGTTGACTCAATCTTATTGTTCGTTAGCTCGATTGACTCAATTCCGGGAAGAGAGAGGCTGAGACTAGTCGGCGGGTCGTGGGCCGAAGACGAAGACGTCGCCTCGAGCTGCGGCGGCAAGACGGCGCCGGCTCTCGCGACCGGTTTATAGATTTGCGAAGCGGGCACACTGGAATGGCTGGAGTCGGACCCAGACGGGCTACCCGGGCTCAAGTACATACCCGAGACCGGAGCACCCGACCCGGCGCTGACGGATCTCTTCATGGGGCGCGGCGAGGCGTCGCCGTCGGAGCTGAGGGAAGCGCACTTGCGCTTAAGGGTTGAGTTCCAGTGATTCTTGATGGCGTTGTCGGTCCGGCCGGAGAGGAGGCGCGCTATGGTGGCCCATTTGTTGCCGAATTTGGCGTGGGCCCGAATAATGGTATCGTCCTCGTCGGGCGTGAAGGCGCGGTGCTCCACCTGCGGCGAGAGCTGGTTGCACCACCGCAGGCGGCAGCTCTTGCCGGATCGGCCGGGGATTGATTTGCTGATGAGGGACCAGTTTCTGGGACCGTGCTTCTGCACAAGCTGCTGCAGCAGCTCGTCCTCCTCCGGGCTCCAAGGTCCCTTGATGCGATCCATGTCCATTTTCATCTGACTACTCGTATTCATGGCCATTCTCTTTACCAAGTATATCTGTGTTCAGAAAATCATGAAAATAGAATTTCAAGATTTGATTTTTGTGAGTTATTTCATACACCGACTCAAGGAGTGGAAGGGTGCGTTTATATATATATATATATATATACGAGAGTAAATGTGTGTGTGAGGGAGGAGAGAAGAGGGTTAGGAGCGTTATGGGCACCGCTTGAGGGGAAAGGGGGAAGCGGTTGAATTATGTGGGAATGGGATACAGCTGTCCAACGGACACGCGTCACACCCCACCTCTTCTCTCACTCCACACAGCCATCATTTTTAACACTATAATTTGACAAAAAAATATTGATCGGTTCTTGGCATGAGTCTCATTTGCTTTTAGCACAGTTATTAATGTTTATAAGTGTAGTAGAATTAATATTGTATTGGTGTGAGGAAATTTTTTTCTATTTTAGAAAATGGGATTAATTCCACGAGACAGACGAAAATGAAAAATGAGACTAATGCCAAGAGACCGAGAGAGTAGTTTATTATCGATTAAGTACTTTATAGATAATTTGTCAATTCAGAATTTGAAAGACTAAATAATTCTAAATTCAGGACCTGATATTGAGGTCCTGAATTGAAAATTATATGATCTTTCGGGTCTTAGATTAAAAATTAATCATCCGAATTCTGAATTGATAATTAAACTATCTTTAGAAACCTGAATTGATAAGGTCTTAAATTTAAATCGATAAGATTAGTAAACTTTTAAACATAAACATGATAATAACTAACACAATACTAATATATGTCACATAACGATCTAACACCCAGGCATCTTTTCTACTTTTATTGTCCTAAATTTCACTTTTTTTTTACTCTTTCTAGAGATGGCCATTTCGAACCGGAGTCGGTCCGTCGGCTCACGATTCCAAACCAAAACCTCTACATAAGCTCCGAAATCGGAATTACTTTTGGGCGAACCGATTCATGTACAACAAAAAAAAAATCAAAATCGGAACTAGCCGTTCCTAACCATTAAACCACCAAATTTTAATTTTTTTTTTAAATGCAAAAAATAGTTGATTCGAAACTGTTTGAACCGGCAGCCAAATTTGAAATTTTAAACCAACTAATTAGAGCACGCCACATCACCTCGATCCGACTATTCCAAACCAATACAGACGGTTTAGCCAATATTTTTTAAAAGAATACTCTCTCCGTCCCGCCGAATGGTTACACTTATCAAACCGGGCATCCCATCCGAATTATTACATGTTTAAAAATGACAATTTTTCATACTAAATAATAAAATTTTAATTCTACTTATACTTGCAATCTTTAATTTCAGTATCGAAAAGATGTGTAACAATTCTACTGAAACAAAGATAATATTTTTTTTTAAAGAAAGATTCATCGAACTGCCAGTTTGAAATCGAAACCATTACAATAAAAAAGCAAGTTAATGTTCCAATTGTTTAAAAGGAACCGCGGTCATCTCTAGCTCTAGCTCTTCCCTACTTTTTTTCCTTTTTCCAGTCTCCACCCTCCACTCCAAATAATATCTTCACACTTTACACACACATTAAATGCATATGCTTCACATTTTTTTCACACCCTCCAAATTATGTTATTCTTTACCCAACCCAACCGCGTCCGGGAATATATTCTTCTTCTCATTTCCTATTTAATTCCCAATCCGTTGTACGGATTTTCTTCCCGGTTTTGATGTTTTCGTTTTTTATTTAATATTTTAAACATTTTTTTTAAGAAATTGTCGGTGTTTGGTTTGGTATTCAAATTTTGAAATGTTGGGGTTTTTTTTTTTAACTACCCACAATCCTTTCTAGAGAGAATATTTTATATCGAATTCAATAAATATATGAATTGTTTTTCTTGATTATCTTTTATTGATACAAATACTGGGAAAATCCGAAACTTACTTTTTCATCGCAAAATCAACAACCAATTCGCAGAAAATCGGGTACTTCACAAAAATCACCCTTCAAATTCACATGATTACTTTCACAAGTTCTCGAAAAATATAATCGAAATCCCATTATACTCAAAATCTGCATCCATTCCTGTTCATAATAATAAGTTATTAAAACTCGAAAAAAAAAAGCTATCGCATAACATATTGAGGGAGATTTGAAATCCACTTCAATATACATCAAATTAGGTTATGAAGATATTATTTTGGGGTGATGAACATATGTTTAAATTTTGTAAATATTTTATGAGTGAATGTAAATTGTATAGTGAAACTTAACTGCATCATGTGGTAATGCGTGAGGTTATAGTACCACTACTAGTACTACTAGTACTAGAGCATGAGTAAATGCAAATGTCAAAAACAATGCAGTTTGTTTGTTGCTTAACTCAACAAGAGTTTGGCCGTTATACCATTAAAATAAATAATTAAAAAATGGTTACACCCTGCGAATTCCAACTACTCGATTTATTAAATGACAACATCCAAAATAAACTAAAGATCAGATTAGTAACGGCTCCCGAAATATGAATATCAAGTATACATCCTATATATGTGTATATTATTTTATTCTGTGGGGGGGGGGGGCGGGGGGCGCGGGAGAGAGGGAGAGAGAGAGAGAGGTGTTTGACTGAGTGGGGAGACAGCCTGGATGGCATTAACTTTTCGTGGGAGATAAATTTTACCGTGCGCTTTTTTTTTTTTTTTTAATACTCCGTCGTTCCATCTCAATTGTTCAATTTTCCTCTTTCGTCCGTCCCACCTCAATTATTATATTACTTAAAAATGCAATTTTTCACGCTCAATAATAAAATATTGATTTCACTCAACTTACTTTACACCCACACTCCTTGGTTATTGTGCCCGGTCAACCCGAGACAATTCAGTCAGGACGGAGGGAGTATATAAGTAGGGAGGAAAACGTCCCTTCGCTCGGGATATAGTGGTTAAAGCACCTTTTCTATAATTGAGAGGTCACGGTTCGAGCTTCCAGAGAATATCTGGGGGTGTGTCAGTTTGAGATTAACGTAGTCTTGTTAAAAAAAAAAAAAAAAAAAGTAGCGAGGAAAACGGCCGCACGGAATTGATGAGGTGGCAGATAACGACAAGATTGGTCGCCGAATCGGAGGGCGAATCATTAGTGCAATCCTGTCAGTACAGCCTGTAATTTGGATTTAAGAAAAAAGAAAAGGAAATAGTAACTGGGATTAGCCGGTGAGAGGTGAGGGTAACCGTTAATCCTAATAAAAGGAGAGCTGTACGGAAGCAGGTAATCAGTCAGTGAGGGAGCGTTTTCCTGCTACCTTCCTCTCTCTCTCCTCTCCTTGTTGTAACCAGAATTTGAATTAATAAATAAAAATAAATAGTACAGCTAGCTAAGCTAAGCTAACGAATATGGGATTCTTTCTCTCTTTCTTAAAAATCTGTTGGATTTACATTAAAGTCAAGGGTATTTAATTTAGTTGGTTATGTGGGCCCCTTCTCTTCATTTTTTTGTCACGTATTTTTCATGACTCCACCCATCCATCTCTAATTACCAAGATTTTTTTTTTTGAAAATGTACAATTATATCCATATTAGGAAGGGCAATTCGTCTGTATCAAAATTAATCTCGTGCCAACCTACTAACACCACAATTTTTCGTGTTGTGTATGTGTTGGATCATATTATTCAATAATATTTAATGTCAATATTATTTACTGTAACTTTTTTTCCAAAATTTTCATATTCATGTTAATATCGTATTCGGATTGAATTTTTGGGTTATTAACAAATAAATAACGTATTTGTGTGCATCGTATAGAGTTTAATGGGCATGTCTTCAACCCATTATTATTGTTTGGATTCCTATCATGTTAAAAATTATCATATTTAATTCATATAAGAAGCCAAATATATATAATGGTTACAATTATGGATTATATGGGTAAAAGAAACACGGGTTTTGATATTTCATGAGGTATTCTACTATACAATACAAGGCCCTCCATTCAAAACCTTGTATGGAAAGAATGCTAATTGTTTTTATAAACAAATTTGTTTATTTAAACTTAAAAAATTCTATTTCTTTATGAATTTACTTTGTTATTTTTTTTTAATGAAATGAAAGTTTCTATTTCTTAGTTCGGATCAAGTAGATGAATAAACTAGCAAATTAAATAATACTGTTGTGGGTGATTTTTATATGGAATAAGAACCTAAATGAATTTAAGAACACATAAATAAAGATTTTTTTTTAAAAAAACATGGATTTATATAGTGATTCAAGTTGGCACTCTATGTATCCACGTTTTGAAGCTTGTTTTAATATTTTTATTATTTAAGTCAATGTTATAAGATGGAATGAATAAATTATAATCCTAATATGGAAAATATGATAAATATCTAAAATTATGTTTATTTATTCATAATCTTCTCTTAATTATATCTTTATTTTGATGAAATCTAATATTTATAAACTTCAACAATAATCCAGACCAATATATTTTTTTAATTTTAGGGTGAATACTTTGCATCTACATTGCCATCTTCTCTTCAACGTGAGCCCATGGTAAAAAGTGGGGGGAGGGGGTGAAAATGACTAATGATGATGATGTAAATAAATGGAAGGCAACATAGTAAAATATCATGTGTAGGGTATAGAGAACATTTAAGGATAGGGCTATCTTCAACTCGTACGTCGTACCTGTACCTAATACCTAATGCTTTGTTGTTTAGGTATGGGTGATGGGGTTTTTCTTTTTTCTTTTTCTTTTTCTTCCCATTTTTTTAAATATCTCTTAATTTGAATTTCTACCTATTTTGGGCAAAATTGACTATTAATAATATAGTGTCGGTGGTAACTATATTATGGAAAGTAATGAATTGGGATTTTAGCTAAAATTAGGATTGTGGTCACTCCTCTCCACTGCCCACTGTTACCCCTAGTTTTTACTTTACCAATTATTTTCTTAATTAAAGTTCACCTAGCTATGCCAATTTATTTCACTACCAACACTAAATGACAATGTCAATGCATTAAAATAAAAAATAAAATAAAGTGATACAAAGTAGTAGTTAATATTTAGCCGTGCAGTGCTAGTAAAAAGACCCAATTTTCGTATATATATATATATTTTTAATATTAAAAGGACGTTTAAAAAAAGTCTGGGGTAAAGCCTAACTCAACTCCTCGATTTACTAGCATTTCACGTTTCATGAATCAGTGGTCCAATTCTATGTCCATTAAACATATAACTAATGGCAAAAACTTGCGTTAGGCAGACCTAAACGGTTTAGGCGGGTTTTATCCTACCCAAATGGGTTCACCCATCCCAAATAGGGTATATTATATGGGTTTGGGCTTGGGTTAATGGATAAAACTCGCCTAAATCTTGGGTTAATGGATAAAACCCGCCTAAATCGTTTAGGTCTGCCTAACCCAAGACCTTCCCATAATTAATTAATAGAATAACTGTATGCTCGCACTATATAATGTAAAAACATCAGCCCTATTTAGGGGTGATCACGAGTCGAGTCGAAATGAGTATGGTCAGGCTTGAACTCGGCTCGACCGAGCTTAAATTTTCAAGCTCGAGCTCGACTCAAGGTCAAACTCGTCAAGCTTAACTCGGCTCGATTGAGCTTGATTATTTTAATTTATTTTAATTTTAATTAAAAAATTATATTATTTATTTTTAAATAATAAATTTATGAATAAAAATTAAAATTATATTAAGCTCGATAAGGCTCGTGAGCCTAGCTGGAACCTGTTGGGAAATTTGGCTAAGTTTCCCTTCCCCAGTAGCTAATTGTATAGATTATAGTTTTGGTGCATCAAATCCTAAGTCCTACCAGCGTCAGTTTTGTCTCTAGAATAGCTCTAGTCTCAAATGTAAAGTCCTGTTTAGGTCTTTTGAGTTGTAAGTCGTAGCTGATCAAGACTCATGCTGGCTACTGTTCACCAGCATGAGATGTGCTTACCAGTTGAAAGAAGTCTCACCAGCAAAAGCGACTGACAAAGACTCATGCTGACACTGTTCATCAGCATGGAGTAGAGCTATTGACTGGTCACTGTTCACCAGCAGAATATGTGTTCTGGCTGACACTATTCACCAGCGGTGAAGTCACCAGTCATGGGAGATTTCAAGAGTTAACATCCAGACATTGGTAGACTTAGATTGTGCCAGCGAAAGTCACCAGCAGAGACTGCCAGCACAAGATCACCAGCATGATCTACCAGTCGGATGTTACCAGCAGAATTCAAGATTCGCTCTCCCAGAGTCTTAGAGACAAAAAGAAGATTCGTCTGAGGAATCAACTGACAAAGTATGACTTTGAGGATACCTTAAAGTCTATCAGTTACAAGACACCAGTTGCGATTCCTCGTACTGACGAATAGAGCCGTTCTGACATAAAGAGATCTATGTCAGATAAAGCGGTCAAGGTATGGCGCTTTCCAGAAAAGCATACCTGCCGCCATCAAAAGGACATCCGAGGTCTGACACCTTTCCGGATGTGTCCAAACGGCTAGAATATTTGAATCGGATCCTGCGTCTATAAATAGGTCGGAGCTACCAACATTTAAGAAGCTAGCTGGCTGGCTTCCAAACATTCAAGATCATTCTCTCCTTCCGAAAGTTCTTACGCGCGAACAAGCCAGCAGAACACTTTCGAGGCTTTTCTTAAAGCTTTTCGTGTGTTGATTTATTCAAACACGAGACTTCAAGCTTCCAGCTTGTAAGTTACAGATCTCATTGGTGCTCTTTCTCTTCCGAGAAAGTTCACAGCAGCTCTTGTGCCAGTCAGCACTTGAGTTATTACGGGCATTCTGCCGCAAAAGGATCTACGTTCTTGGGAGAACTAAAACACCCAGTCAGCTGTGGAGGTTGAAGTGACGTGCTCGCACTCCACCATCTGACAAGAGTTGAAGAGGAAACAGGACCGGGAGCGGTTGATCTAGTGAACTGGTGGACGGGGCATTCACCAGCTAGAGATAGATCGTAGGACACCTGTGACCGATTACTCTTTACGTTCTTGGGAGAACTCAACACCCAACTAGTCAGAGGAGGAGGTTGAAGTGACGTGCTCGCACTCCATCCATCTGACGAGAGCTGAAGAAGGACAAGGACCGGGAGCGGTTGATCCAGTGGACTGGTAGACGGGGCATCTACCAGCTGGAGATAGATCGTAGGAACTTTGTACCTGATTGCTCTTATAGTGAATTTCCAGTGCTACGACTGGAGAGTGGACGTAGATCAGTTGATCGAACCACTATAAAAATCCTTTTGTCTTTATCAGCTTTCTGCATTTTCATACTGATTTGAAACCCAGCACTCAAGTGCTAGTGTATATCTGAAAACTGATATAACTGTGCAAACAAGGCTAAGATATTCTAAGTCTTGAGCTTCCAGCTGACCAGCCAGTCGCCAGTCAGCTGAGTACTCATAGTGCCAGTTGACTTACCAGCTGACAAGGTCCCAGTCAGCTGAGTAACCAGCAGAGTGCAAGAAATGAACTAACACATTTTCCGCTGCCAAGTTATACCCTGATAAACCGGGACCAACAGAACCCAAGCTCGATTTAAGCTCGAGCTCAATAAGGCTCGTGAGCCTGTCGAATCAAGTATCACAAAGCTCGAGCTCGAGCTCGAGCTCGACAACCATTCGAATAGCTCGAACTCGAGCTCGGCTCGATTACTATCGAGTCGATTTCGAATTTTTTTCGAGCCGATCCTGAGTAGCTTGCGAGCCGGCTTGACTCATGCTCACCCCTAGGGCCCCAATTTACCCATTCCCCACTGTAAAAAAAAAAAAAAAAAACAAAAAGAAAATATAGCAATTGGAATGTTACGGTCAAAGTACCTTATTTGTAATCAAGAGATTATGAATTCGAATTTCCTTAAAAACATCTAAATGTGCAAGTAAGTGTATGTATTTATTATTGTGATGTCATTTTTCTGCAATAATAATTTTATCAATTTTTTATTTCAAAAAATTATCGTTTATAATGATATCTTGAAAGTTTTATTAAAGAAATTGTAACATGAGACTGTTCTTTACAAAAACCTAAACCCTATCAAAAAAGTAATTTTGGAAAAAATAATTATAAGGCATGGATCCCTGTTCCAAAAATATATACTCCCTCTGTCCCGCTAGATTAGTCCATATTTCTATTTTCGTCTGTCCCACCAGATTAGTCCATTTTCCTAAAATGGAAAAAAATCTTCTCACATCAATAAAATATTAACTCCACTACACTCACAAACATTGGTTTCTGTGCCGAAAACAAACTGGACTAATCTAATGGGGCGGAGGGAGTATAAGACATCAATCCCACGGAATTGAGATGGAGCTCCCATCAAGTTCGAGTTTTGCATCCGCCCATATTTGTGGAGTAATTAATAATTATATATCGTAATTTCGATTTTAAAATTCTGAATACTCCTCCAAAATCTTAAAACAGTATATGGATCAAAATGCTTTGAGCCCAACACCACTTGTTAACTGTACTCATAATTGGAGAAGAAAAACATTAAAAACACTTTAAATTTATAATTATATGTACACTCAATTATTTCTAATAAAACTGGAAGTTACAAGAATGTTGACTAGTAAGTTTTAGTTGAAGATATATATAATATATCATTTATTTATTTATTAAATATGTGTATCTAATCAGAAATCGCACAGCTCACGTGATGGTGAAGGGTCGAGAAGGTTTCTTCGCCAATAACCCACATACTAACTCTAATTAAATAAATTGCATTTGTCGGCGACTTTTCTATATTTTATTTTTATTTTATTAGAGGGTTGTTCCATCTTTTCTGCCATCCCATTGACTTGATCATCCTAGATTACTGTTAGAATTCTACCAGATCTTTTTATTATATTTAAACTCATAAACTTGTGAAAATAATTTTGAGTTGGAGCATTTTAAATTTAATTGAGATTTCTTCCTTAATTTCAGAATATCATTTACTTCATTTTGGTTGCAATAAATTAGTTGATAAATTGGCAAGTACACCGTATTTAGGACTGTAAATGTCTCGATCAATTTGTGAGCTACTTGGATTTCGACTTGATAAAAGATTGTTTGAGTCTGTTTATTAAATGAATCAAACTTGAATGACATATTATTTGACTCGTGAGCAAACTCATCAATTAAAATTATTAAGAAATTTAAAAGAATTAATTTTGTAGAAGTATTATTTTCATTATTTAAGAGTGAAAATAGTGATAAAACTTTGTAGAAATGAGAAAACTTTGAATTTTTGTAAATTTTAAAATATTCAATAAAAATCTTGAAACTCTATTCAATAATGAATAAGTTAGAACTTGAACACGACAAAACTCATCTCGATTAAGTAAGATTACATCCCAAAACGTATTATATTCCATAACTCACGAATTGGTTTTAGAATATTCGTTTGTGGGTATTATTATTTTTTTTCCTGCAAAACTCTAGCTGCCTCACAACTTGCTTTTTTTCATTGTTTTATTATTAATATCGCTTTCTCACAAAAAGCATGGTATAATTATGCAGTATAGCTTTCTAAGATCTTGGCCTATTTCTTGAAATTTTGCAAAACGACACTAAAAATTTGCCTCTTTCGAATTCTCTCAATTAGTCTAATATATATGAATGAATTGTTGTAGTTTAGCATTACGTCAATTCTGGAATTTTCTCGAATAAATTTAAAATAGACTGAAGTTAATGAGTTCTACCGACTTATTATCCTCCAAAGATTTAAAACGAAATTTTATAATATCTTGAAAAGTGGAATTTATTCTTAGAGACAAACAGACCACACAAAATATGAATAGAATATCCTCAATCCTCAACACATGGAAAAAAAAACTTCATGGAATATTCTATTTTTGCTCCAGATAAACCTGCATATAAAAAAATAATGAATTAATAAAACAAATTACAATAATCCAGACTTCATAGGTGCACTTCAATTTTTAATGTTTTGGCTGATGTAATAGAAACATATATCTCTAGCTCCTATTCATGTATAATAAATTATGCATAGAAAAAAAAAACTACTTATTAACAAATATATATAATAACAGAGATAAAATTGCTCAAAATTTATATAGCCACTTTTGATAAGTTTTATAGCCACAAATTTAAAAACATATTCCCTCCGTCCCAATCTATTGGTCACTCTTTCCGTTTTCATCCGTCCCGATCTATTGGTCCTCTTTCTATTTTTGGCAAAATTATAATAATTTTATATTCATTTTAATTATATTTAAAAAAAAACATGAAATCCCTAAACTACCCTTGCAACCCTAAAGTTTTTTACCCCCCTACCCCCGCCGATCTATTCGATTCAATAATCGAATAGATCGAAAATGTTCACATTCGATCCCTATTTTCTCTCGAACCCTAAACCCTTTCTTCTCTCTTCGTTTGATCTGCCGTCTTCTCTTTCCCTCAAATCGGCCGTCCATCTAGCGGCCGCCGCCCCTCTGACCGCGATAATGAACCCCCCGGCCGCCGGTTCTTCGATTGTAGTCGAAGAGCTGTCTGCGAAGCCCGCGATTCTTCTCTCTTCGTTTGTTCCGCCGTCTTCTCTTCCCCTCAAATCGGCCGTCCATCTAGCAGCCGCCGCCCCTCTGACCGCGATGATGAAACCCCCGGCCGCCGGTTCTTCGATTGCAGACGAAGAGCTGCAGGTGATGACGAACCCCCTGGTCGCCGGTTCTCCGCCACCAGTCTGCCGCGCAGGTGATGTTTCCTCGACCGAGATCTGTTTCCGTCCTTGCTCTCTTCACTCATTTACTGAACCGATCCCTTCTGATTCATGCGCCGATGGATCGGATGCCGCCGGAGGCTTGGAGGCGGAGATTGGCAGCCCAAATGAGCGTATTTTTCTGAGCGGGCCTTACACCAAAGAGTGGGAATGGCTGGCGGTTGAAGCAGAGGCCTTGAGGCTTGAAAACGAAGAGATCAAGGCGGTGGTTCGACAATTTTGGGAAATATACTTTCCCAGCATCCGGTTATTTCTAATCACTTGATGGCTTGATGGCTTGCGATTATTACTTGTTGCTTCTGGTTTGCGATGATTTCTATGTTGGCTGGGTTTACGGTCTGCGATGATTTCTTGTTGGCTCTTGGTTGTGGTCTGCGATTATTTGTTGTTGGTTATGGTCTGCGATGATTTCTATGTTGGCTCTTGGTTGTGGTCTGCGATTATTTGTTGTTGCTTGTGGTCTGCGATGAATTTGCTGTTGGTTCTGGTCTTCGATGATCACTATGGGGCTGTTGGTTGTGGTCTGTGATTATTTCTTGTGGTCTGCCTGAACTGAGATGTTTAGGGGTTGTAGCTGATTCTTTTCATTCTGTTGGTTCTGTAGTAGGAATATGTGGCTCTTGATCTGAAATGATGCAATTGTACAATCTGCACACACTTCAGATACTACAATTAAATTGCTTTACACAGCTTTGGAGTGGTTTCAAACATTGATTGGTTGTTGATTCTGTTTGCAAGCTAATCTTAAGTCATTCTCATTCAACATTTGAATGGTTGTTGTTTCTGTTTGCAAGTTGTTCTTGAGTCATCCACATTCATACATATAAAAGCTTTTCTTTACATTAATGCATCTAAAAGCTTTACAAAAAGTCTTCAGCTTTCAGCCACATTAATGCATCTAAAACCATTTACAAAAAACCCCACTTCATCTTAAAGCTTTACAAAAAAACTTGAGCTTTCAACCTCTGCACCATTCATGTGATCACTAATCCTAAATCAACAATCAACTTCTCCAATCTTTGTGTATGCCCCTGCTGCATTAGGTACTCTAGGCTTTCCTTAACGAAAGCCTTAGGTACTTCTAAATCCTTAGGTAATTCATTCAGCAACAATAATGAATTTTTCTTCATGTGAGGGATTTTGTAGTTGTTGCATCCTTTAACTGTCATTATCTCCTTCAAGCAGCACTGTAAGGATAGGAAAACTTTGTTTAGAGTCATTGATTCAAGAGTATTGAAGCTACTGATGACTGCTTTGATTAAATATGTGGCATCCCTGCATTGATGTTGCTGCTGTAAGCTTTGAATTGCTCTAAAAAATCCTAAGTCATTCACATTGCAATCTGGGCTGTTTGGTGGTTGTTGAACCAATGATATCTTAAACTCATCACCATTCCCAACAGCTTGAAAGTCTAGGTCTTCATTTCCAATGTGTGGCCTTGCATTGTCTTGTTGAATGTAGATAGTCTTACTTAAACATTCAGGCCATTTTTATTTAATTGCTGGTACAATTTGAGTTGTAGGAACATTTATCAATATTAGCATAATAAGAACACATGTTTACATTACAAGAACTGGAATTCAAAAATGTTCAGCAATAATAAGCTCATTCTTACACTCAGGACAACTAAAAAATTCTAAAGTTTTCACCTGATTGATCAAGCAATCTTTTATCACTTGCTTTGTGATTGATTCTACTGGTTTTATCTCCATTGTGCCTGCAGCCCTCCTCTTGCTATTTCTCTTAGCCTTCACTTCTTTAGTGAATGGCCAAATCCCTATTTTTCCATCGAAAACAACATTTCCTTCTTCTGAAAATATAGGTCGACACACAGCACACATGAACATGATTTTTGGGATGAATTTTTTACTCTTGCATGTTCTAAGCACTTCTTGTTCACCTTCAGTGATGTAGTACTTGTGTGTATTCTTGGTTAGATAGAACCACTTCTCATCAATGTGTACAACATTTTCCATAGGTTTAAATCTTAAGATATCCAACTCTTTATCATAATCCACAGCTTGCAAACTGAAACTCAACCTAGTCAACTTGTTAGGAGCTGTCAAGGCTGGTTTAATAGCATTAGTATGTGCCCTGATCAGATGTGATTTAGCCCATCTTCCTACTACAGATTTAGGAATGTTAATGCTTTCAGCTAGTGCTCTAATTGTCCCTCTCTTTCGAATCTCAACTTCAGCAATTTGAGAAAGGTTTACCTCAATTTTTCTGTGGCTGATTCTTTTCATTCTTTTGTTAACTGCATGTATAACTTCACCTCTTTCCATTTGTTTTGTTGCAGATTCCCAAATCCTTGATATGCTTCTCTTGCTGCAGTTGAAAATGGAGGCAGCCTCAACCATTTTCCCCCTCTTTGGTTTGCCATTGATGCAATTCCCCAGCAAGAATTGCATAATTTCCTCCTTCTTTGAAGCTGGAATGTCTTTGTTTGTACCCATTTTTTGTAATTTCTCATAGGATGTGTAATGGTTTAAGTTGGTTCTCTATTTATAAACATGTAAAGCTGGTATTTGGTCCTGTTTTGAATATTTTGGCTCTAAATTTTTGATCATTTCAGCTCCCACCAAAATATTTTGGTGGGAGTTTTAAATCCCAGCTTTTCAGTTTTTTTTTTGGATTTGTAATTGTAGTGCCCTTTTGGTCATTTACACACTTTTTATTACCACTCAAGTTTTATATCATCAATATTTTATTAATTTTTTCCATCTGCATTGGTTTGTGTGAAAAAAGCAAAGAGGCCAATACATAGGGACAGAGGGAGTATATTTTATAGCCACTTTCGCTTCAAATGTTAATTATTCTATACGTACTACCCCACCTGCCTCACTTACATCATACACTCTCTCTCGCTTACTGTCTCTTTCATCGGCCCTCACTACCCCCAACCTTCGCCGACCGCCGACTGTCAATGTTGCTGTTCGAGATCTCAGAAAGCACTGAAATTTACCGCAGAAGTAAAAGAAAATTACCGCGATGTCTGGAGAAGAGGAAAATCCGAACCAGGTATTTTCTCATTCACATATTTCCGTCGAATATATGTAGATTATATAACTTGTTTTTCGTCGATTTAATATGCCTTTTTTACTAGAATATGCGTTTAATCATGTACATTATTGATTAGTTACATATTTCATGTTGATATCATGTTAAAAAATGACTAGAAACGACTTAGGATTGGTGTTGCCGGCGAATTTTGTAGAAAAATTTACAGTTGCGAGCCCTAGGAAGATAACTAGATCTTTATTTATGCATGTCGAGATCTCGATATTCATATCAAGATCTCGACATGCATAAATCGAGATCTCGACTTCTTTATATTCGATTTGGATTTAATTTGAATCGAGATCTCGACTTCATCTCATTTTTCATATCAAGATCTCGACATGCAAATCTAGATGAAGTCGAGATCTCATTTTTTTTTAAATTTATGATTTCAATTCTTTTAATTCTCAATTTTTTTTAAATATTTTATTTTATTTTATTGCATATTTGGGAGTGGATCAGATCTAGTTTGCAGGGGAAAGTCCCGCGGTCGATGAATTGTTACGACCAGGACATTCTTAAGTATATTTGGGTTAGGCTGATGAGCTTCGGAGAATAAGTTTTTGAGTTATTTAGGGATGGTCCGTTCAGTCCATTTCTCACTTTTTGGTGGAAGAAGAGCACGATATGTGCTACGTGGGCTCTGACCATGCACGATATTGATGTGGAGGGAGCTGAGAACGAGTTGTGGTTTTGTATTGGTGAAACCAATATTCGACTTGGTGCTGAGGAGTTTTGTTTGATGTCTGGGTTGCGGTTCGGTGATCAACTACACATTGAGCTTTCGAACCCAGACAATTTCAGAAGCTACAAAGGCCAAAGACATTTCAGAATCAGAAAACTCTTTACTGGTGGAGCTTTCGAGCCTGGAGGGTAACATCCATCGCTACGAACTTCTGCATATTAAGGTGAAAAAGTTGTCAAGTGTTTTGCAGAAGATGGCAAACAAGGGGGAACTCAATGAACATAAATTATGAAGCAATCCATTGTTTCATATTGAATCAAGTTATGTTCATTGAGAGTGGAGAAATATGGTTTACTCATCATGAATTTAGCAACCTAGGCTCGAAATGCAAATGGATAGAATCACCATCAACCACATATTTATGCAAGAAAAAACCAAAAACAAAGGGCAGATTACTATACATTTAGATGATGTTTGTGATTCGCGTGGTGGTGAAGCCTCATCCGTTGGATCCAGAATCTCCATCCAAGCCTCCACCATCTGATTCATCGTCTCCATCGCAGCCTTCACCTGATCAAATCCAACACATTGGATTTAAATTTCTGAACTAAAATTTCCCAATGTAGAAGTGAATGAATGAATTTTTTTTACCAAATCCAAACCTTGTCCTTGGCTTCAAAATTTCTGAACTGAAATCGTTGGATCCGGAATCTCCTTCCAAGCCTCCACCACCGCGATTTTCATCAACGCCTCCGCCGCCGCCTTCCTCGCGCCCAGTCTTCGCTGCTCAAGAACTCTATCAAGCACAGATCGAGTTCTTCATCGCATTCTTCCCGGCGATGCTCAACACTCCCTCTACCCCAACAACGCTACCCATCAGCATCAAGATCGCAACTTTCACCTTGAAGTTGTCGCACTTCGCCGTTTTGGGTGTTGATGTCCTGCTCGATGAAGAGGGACTCGAGGAAGGGCTTGGTGATGGAGGTAAAGGGAGGGGAAGTAAGCTGTGCGGAGAGGGAGAGGGAGGCGGCGACGCAGGCAGAGCAGATAGATGAGTTCGAAGTCGTCGCGGTGGTGGTGAGAGGTGGCGGATGAATTAGGGTTAACTAGAGAGACGAAGGAGAAAGGGGGTGCGACACAAATGAGAGATCATTTAGGGGGATTGGGTTTTAGGGTTGCAAGGGTAGGGTTGTCAATTTAAGAAAAAGTGGGGGTATGGGAGTCATTTTAGGTATAGTTAATTTTAATTAGAATGAGTTAATTTTTTGCCAATTTAGGAAATGTGCCTAATAAATTGGACGGACCGAAAAGGAAAGTGTGCCTAATATGGCGAGACGGAGGGAGTATATTTTATTTGATTTATGTGTGTTTTCAGCATGGTTGCAGTACTTCACTGCAGCCGACTAACGACGAGGCCGTTTCTGAGACTTGGCTTAGTCTCAAGAATGCTGAGAACCCGTTGATGCGCAGATTTAGACCTTATAGGGGATTGAAGCCCCGACGATCATCCTCTCAACGGTCTTCTGCCACTACCTCCAGGTCTTCCTTTAGGAGAGTTCCGCAGTAGTCGCAGTCGGCGCCACAACGGCAGCCATCGCCTCAGCGCCAGGCATCACCTCAGTGCCAACCATCGCCACTGTTCGATATGGGGAGCAGTTTTGAGATTCCTGTTCGTTCTTCTTTTGAGCATACTGAGCTTCCTCCTCGGCGGTCGGCTACAAAGTGCTCGCGGCGTTCCTCATCCGGAGAGCATTTAGAGGTACTTGTGTTTAGATTTATTGTTTACATACTGGTTTACATTTTTTATTTCATTATATTTACTTTAATATTTTTATTATCTTTTCAGACTGGACGACCTTCATGGTTCGAGGTACACGAGCTGCCCGAGGATGTCATAGTGCGATTTGCATATCGCGTAGCCCAGCCATTAGTTGATCGACTCGTACAGCCACTGGCAGATTGCCTTATGGAACCAATGGCAGACCGGCTCCTAGATCCACTTGCAGACCGCCTCATGGATCCACTGGCGCAACGACTTCTGCATCTATTGGCGGAGCGACTAGTACAGCCATTGTCAGATTGCATGATTGATCCAGTGGTGCAGCTGCTTATTCAGCCATTGGCAGATTGCATGAATGATCGGGTGGCTCAGTGACTCATTCAACCAGTGGCTGATCGTGTGGCTCAGTAGATTATGGAGCCGGTGGCTTCCAGGGTTACTCAAAGGTTGAAGGTCTTTATACGAGACCTCGCGGATACTTTTTATTGCCGCCCGAGCAGGAGCCGGAGCCGCACCCCACCTTTCCCCTATTCTTTTGGATTTAGCACTCTTGGCCCCACCACCTCTTCCGGCCGCTGAATGACCCGAATGAGAATATTTCAGAAGATTTAAGTCTATAACTTCTAGTTGTGAATTATTTGAATATCAGCTTTATATTAATATGTTTTTTTGTGATATCAGCTTTCGCAGTTGTATGTTCTCGTGACACGAGACATGATTGCCAGTGATATCAACAAAATATGTTACCTCCGATGGGAGTACCCAAGCTGGTGGATATGGCATAGTCATAATGGTGTGATGATATGTCTGTAGCAGAGTGAATTGTTTGTAGTAGTGTGACACGTACTCTGATATCGGATGTGAAGCATATGTGAAAATAAAAAAATAAGACACACATGTTATAATAATCTTTAAGCTATTAACTATAAGATATATGCAATAATTAAAGTTCGAATCAACATATTACCTGAGGGCGGCAGCCACATGAAAACACAGTTACTGATCGAGATCGAACTGATGACACTCACACGTTCTGTGATCCAAATCGACATTCAAGTTCTTCTGTTGCCCTTCCACCTTATATATGTGTGCGGTGGTGGTGCCTCTGACTACAAGATGTCTCTCATATTCGACCGACTCTGCTAACTTTTTTTTGAATAAGTGTACATTAATCTTAAACTCACACACCCAGATGTCCCCTTGTGAGCTCGAACCTATGACCTCTCAATCAATGCAAGGTGTTTAAACCACTACACCCCGAGCAAAGGGACAACTCTGCTAACTTTGTCATAGCTATGTGTGTCAGAGCATGATCTCTGGACCGTGCAACCGTCCGTCGCTCGTGAAACCATCTCTCAACCATAGCTCTGTAAGTCTCAAGAAGGGTGCATATGGACAATCGTCTTGCCCTTAACAAATGAGAGTTGAGGGATTTGGCTGCGTTGGACGTTATGAAGCTGAATCGGGTACCAGTGCACTGAGATCTCGACCAACGGTGGACTCCTATATCCTAAAGCCTCTTGTAAGCTCCGTCTTTGCTCATAATCTCCAAAGTAGACATATGTTTTTGAAATGCATCATGCCTATAAGAGTAGGCTGCATATCGTAAAACAGCATCCACCTGAGGACTGTACCACGACATGTTATTTACCAAGTGGTAGTAGCAAATAGCATGTGTAGCATCCGAAAATGCTAACTCCACAAAAATTTTTATGCTCTTGTGTTGATCACTGACAATGATCAGTCCTTCACGATCTCCAAAGCAAATATGCAAGCAATGTATGAACCACATTCACGACTCATCATCCTCTATGGGTCCAATCCCTATAGCAAGAGGAAAAAATTGCTCATTCCCATCTTTCGTCACCGCAACAAACAACATTCACTTATTCTTGCCCTTCAGATGTGTGCCATCTACAACGATCGCTGGGCGCATGCAGTTGTGAAATGCATCGATGCAAGGAGCAAGCGCTAGAAACATGTGCTTGAACAAACTCTGCGAAGAAGTTGATATATCATACATTGTGCCTGGGTTACGTGACTGTAGCATGTGTAAGTAGCCCGACAACATCTCATAAGACTTCTCCCACTCGCCGAATACCATTGCAATGGCTATGTTTCTTACCGGCAGGGCAATACTGTAATCAATCTTGATGCCGAACTGACTCAGCAATCCAGACATCATCTCCTTCGACTTTAGAATATCGTCGTCTGCCAGCAACTTATTTGAGAAATACTTACCCAAAACTCTCGCGGGTACTCTACGGGGAGCAACACGATCAATATCCGTCTGGCAGCTTTGCATCAAATCACACTTGAACACTCTCAGAACAGTTCCAGGTTATCTTGCACGTAGCATAAAAGGACAACCATTCCCATGCTTGCATCTGAAGTTGAGCCGAGTAGTGCTTGACCTCTCCGTGGAGTATTCCAACCGGTGATGCAGCCCTACAGTAAGGTCAAGTTCATCCTTGCTGCTAAATGTCGCTCCATTGCATAGCTCAGTCGAGGCCCAATCTGCGGGCATAAACCACTCCAAACGCTTAGGAGCATCATTTTCTATTAAAGGAGACACCCAACTCCTTACTTCCTGATCATGTCGAGCTGTAGCCACGGACTGACTTAAGTTATTGTTAGATAGTCCATACTAATCCATTCGCCATGAGCTAGAATCCATCTAGAAAAATCACTGACCAAGGACTCAAACAACCGACTCCGGCCCTGCTCCTCCTCATCCCTCTCCTCCTCCTCCTCCTCCTCTTCATCACAATAATCATCATAATCAACAGTAGATTCCGCCTCATACTCATCTACGAAATCATAAGCTAATGAGATGCTAGGACCACCCATTCGTGTTGATCGTTGTGACTTTGACTGAGGTGCCTAAAATCCAAACTGATTTTGCTTCAATTTGGTGACCACATATATAACTGGATCAATGTTGTTTTTATATAGCATCCGCACTATATCTTCATCGGTCATCAGCCCAGCCTTCACATGCCTCGAGCCCCCGGATATACTGTTCATGTAAAACAAGCAGTAACTAGTAGTGAGGAGATCACATTGCATGATCTCATGAATCTCGCACAAAATGGCATTGTAGGAGATCCGTTCACGCCTCAAACATATCAATTGCTCGTCTCCGCCCATAAACTCGGATTTGTCCCATGCACCACCATGACGTATGATGAAACGTTGATACAACATCTGCGATAAATGATACAAAAATATTATATAAAACCTAGAGCATGATCCAGTAGATAATTTGAGAGCTCGATATTAGTGTCGAGATCTCGGAGTTATATTTAGAAAAACCGAGATCACGTGACAAAATCGAGATCTCGGGTTGATTTTGAGATCTCAACTTCGATGCCTAGATCTCAAAATCAACTCGAGATCTCAATTTTGTCACGAGATCTCGATTTTGCTGGGTTTTTCCAAAGTTCTCTGCGTATTTTTTATGAAGAACAGTGCTAAGATCACTATATTTTTTAAAAAACTAAGATATACAAGTCGATTCTGAACACATATCATCATAATAATGCAGAAAACAAATGAAAAATAAGGAAAAACAGTTGAAATCAACATACTTTCGATTTTTGGCTCTCAAAGCTCTCTCTATTATTTTCAAAAACTTTTTTTGAATGGTTCCTCGTACAATAGAAGGGTTGTTTTGTTTGTAAAAGATTGTAATAAATTTCAATAACCTTGGTAGTTTGAAATAAATGATATAATAAATATTTCGAAAATGAAAATTACTTTAATAAAGTGTAATTTGTCATGTAGCCGAAAATGAAAATAAGAAAAAGATAAAAGTACAAAATCGCTAGAAAACTTATACTATTATCCTTGTGGCTATAAAACATAACCACTTATTCAAAGTGGCTACTTGTACGCATTCCCACAGATAAAAATATAAGTAATGCCTAGAAACCATAGAAATTACTTATATTTTTATCACTCTCTAGCTCCTTGTTTGATGTTTTAAAATGTTATGATTTTTGTCATATTAATAAAATTTAAATCTTACCTCCATCAGAATGTGTTAATTATTAAAAACTAGGTGAAGATAATTACAAAAACTTTATTAGGCGAATGGGAAAAATTTGCTGTCTTTATCAAATTGCTACAGTTTGGAATCAAATGTAAAGGGGAAAATCAATTATGGCACGTGAAAAATACGCCCCATCCGCAATCATCACACGCTCCTTTCTTATTACCGGGGAAAACATAAAATAATGGAAAAAACAAAGATCGAAATCCAGAGAGAGAGAGAGAGGGGGAGAATTAGCATTATTATATTAAGGCAGTCATCGAAGGCGGCGGGCGACAGTTGAAGGGGAAGACAGGTGGACGATGAATAGGAGTCCACGTGTCCGGTGATTGATACACCAACTTCAGACAAACGTCACAAACCGTCCACCTCAGTCAAGTCTGGTCCACCCACGCAACCCCAGTTAGTTAAAGCTGGGCCCACTTATATTTAGCTTTGTCGTTTTCCTCGATTCAACGAACGGCAGCGTTTTGGGAGCCCGGATTAAATTATTGCTCTTTTTTTCCTGGTTGCTATTCATCCTCGTCTATTTCTTTTTTTTTTTTCCCCTTTTTTTGTTCAAGTTTTTCATCAAATGAATAAGATATAAAAGTACTTTTTTCCATAATTATTTAAAATGATTAATTTTATAAAAATACATATTTTTAATTGGAATTTGTTAAAATATCTTAATTAAGCAATATTTTTTATATTGGTGATTAAATCGAAACATGAAAATATATATTTAAGATATTTTCAAAATTTAAAACTTAAAAATAACATTTAAATCGCTCAGGTATCGCACTTGGTCATTCCTGAATCGCCCCTAGATTGACCAATATTTTTATATAAACTTTTTAAGCTTAGATCGATCCCTTCCAAATTGATCATTTCGCACTTACACAAATGCACACATATTACACATACTCCACAATATTTAATAAATAATATTTTATTTTTTAAAATTATTTGAATTTTACGTGAAAATGTCGGAATATGTATTTTGACCATTTTTAAAATATATTAATAAATATGACCAAAATCGAAAAATGTAATGGTTAAATAGGCTATTTGATAGTTTTTTTTCCCTGTTATGTGTTTCGAAAATGCAATGAAACGTGGTTGATTTCCTGAATTATTTAAATCCTTTATTTATTTATTTATTTATTTTTTTTTGTGGATATGACTGTGTAATATCTCATTGTTAAGTCATTTTAAAAAATACGTCTCATCATGGTGTAATTAAGTAGCTACTATTGTATCAAGTTTTCTTTTATTACAAACATAACCAACATTCTACAACATAAATATTAAATTAACCAAGACATATATACTAGTGACTGGACTCGTGGAATTCATCGAACTAAATATTTTTAAAATATATTTCATGTTTTTCACCATATACTGTAATGATTGCATATCTTCAGCCTTTCTGCAGAAAATGAGTCCAATAAATCAAGAATTGAAACTACCTTCATGTGTGCATACCTAATAATTTATGATTTAAGTTTGATTTATGTGAAGCTAAAATGTTGGTTAGAAACACTCTAATCTCCACCGTAAATATATGTTAATATTCTTATAAGTAATGTGGCAATACATTAAAATGATAATAATAATTAAAATCAATTTTATATGTGAATACTTTTATATAGATGAGCATAGGCAAATATTGGTAGTAAAGACAAAGAAAGTAGATGTCCGAAAACAAATTAGAATAAGTCCAAAAATACTTTAATTAGCGTGAATGCTTATGCAATGGAATGAAGATTAGGAGGGAGGTTGGGTGTGCGTGACAGCTAGAATGCATTGAATTTAATGGAAAAATACTTGTCCCTCCGTCCCACCAAATTAGTCCATATTTCCATTTTCGTTTGTCCCACCACATTAGTTCACTTTCCTAAAATATAAAAAAATTTTCTCAAATCAATGAAATATTAATTTCACTACACTCACAAACATTGATTTCTGTGCCGAAATCAAAATGGACTAATATAATTGGACCGAGGGAGTAATTTGCAAAATTGAGATCATACAGATTTTGTTTGTTTATGAAGCTGCATGCCATATCATCCATCCTAAGCCCTACCCTTCATCTCCCACTCGTGCGTCCAATAATTTCGCCTACATCTAACCATGCTTTCACAAATTCCCCATATATATATATATATAAAGTCTCAAATTAAGCACACTTAAATGATTTAGGAAGGTTATATTTACTAATCTAACCCAAAATCATCTAATATATCTTAATTAAGGATTAATAAACATTATTTGAAAATGGTGAAACTATTTGGGTATTGATAAAACCCGCCCAAACTATTTAGGCGTGACACACACACACACACACACACACACATATATATATATATATATATATATATATATATATATAAAGAAATGATATGCTGCCCGGTGAGCTTCTGTGAGCTACATCATATATTTTTATGTTTTTTTTAATAAAATTTTATTTTGTTAATGTTGAGGTCGATACTTTAAGGCCCAAAAATGGCCCATTAAAATAGCTTGATTGATGCCTTGGGCTTAAATCCAGGATGAGGCCCATGAATGATAGGTCGACGAAATATGGATCGAGCACTATGGCTTCGAGCTGTGAAGATTCAAATCTATAGCTCGACATTCAAGGCGTGCTTAAATAGGGAAGAGCGGATCTTTTGACTAAGAAACGGACAAATTAGCAATAAAGTTCGGCGGAAATCACGGAGTTCAAGAGGGGAGCGTTATTCTGGGAACGACTATATATATTTCTGGAAAGACACAATCTGGGGGCGTTGCACAAATTAAGAATTGCTACCACAGCCCGATATAGCTCGACATAGCTCGACTCAACTTGTTTATCTCATATCCTGTTCTATTTCTTCTATTTCCATTTTATTGTATTCACTTCAGCAATCAAAAAACGATATTTCTGCCTACCTGCTACAATTTTGAATTGCTTTCTATATCGTTAATTAAATTGTTCTTGGGCTCCAATTCTACATAAAAACACCCGCAACAATTTGGCGCCCACCGTGGCGGATGACGGAAATCACGAGCTTGTCATCGGTGGAACCGTTCCCCCGCAAGGAGATATCACACCCCCTGGAGCCGGAAGAGGGTCGAATCAGAGGCGTGGCCAGCAGTCCGGTGCAGGTCGAGGACGGCAAAACCCTGGCGGACGGGGAACAGATCAACCCTCCGGGTCATTGGAGGATATGCGACGAGCCTTCAACGTAACCCCGCTCAACGAACTGTCATTCTCTCCGCCGCCACCAGCGCTAATGCAAGACCCGTACGTGGCGCAGCTGGTAAGTCAGGTTCAGACAGCTCGAGGGGTAATGGAAAAGCTGGGTGCTCAAGTCGAGGCCGTTACCCAGAAGTGCCAGGCTCTCGAGCAAGACAACCGCCGGTTAAATCAATTGGCGAACCGTCCATTAGTCGAAGAGCCTGGGAGCGCGAGTAGGGCTCGAGCATTCACTGCCCATGATTTAAATGGCGAATTCAACCGAGCTGCCGAAGACGAGTCTAATCAAAGGACGTCGGGAACACTGATAGAACCAAACGCCAACCACAGGCAACCAAATCCAAATTACGCAGGAGGATCGGTGCTGACGCAACTGGAACGACGGTTCGAACAACGACTAAGCTACTTCGAGTCCTTGATCGCCAGGGTGCCTGGGCTACCGCCTCCGGAGCGGACCATCCCACGTGAAAGCTACGCGGAGTCCCCGTTTGCACCTGAGCTCGCAGAGGCCGAACTTCCGGACCGCTTTACCCCTCCAAGCTTTGCGCTTTATGACGGTACGACTGATCCAGAGAACCATGTTGCGGTCTACAAGCAAAAGATGTTCGCACTAGCGATCCCTAGCGCTCGCCGTGAAGCTTGCATGTGTAAAAGCTTCGGGTCAAGTCTCACTGGACCGGCCTTGCAGTGGTTCATTAGCTTGCCGAGGGGTTCGATCTCAACGTTTGCCGAGTTGCATCAGCTATTTTTCCGACAATACTCGAGTAGTCGGAAGCTTGATAAACATCCGGATGATCTATATGCAATAATCCAGAAACCCGGGGAATCATTGAGGGCATATTTATCCAGATTCAACAAAGAGCTAGTGGCGGTCCCGAGTTGCCCGAATAGTACCGTAGTCCGAGCTTTCACCAAGGGTCTGGACGTCGATTCAGACTTATATCGAGAGCTATCGATCTATCCCTGCCAGACCATGGATGACGCGCTTAACAGGGCCTGGGCGCTAATCAAATGGGAAGAGGACGAGTCGTATCGGAGGTCAAGGCGTGGTGGACGGCCAGTAGTCGAACGAGAGGAGCGTCGGCCTGAACAGCATGACCGTCGACCTTCACGGCCGCATCCTTATAGTCGCCCATCCGGGAGTAGACCACCTCATGTCAATGCCTTAACTACAAGCATACCAGAGTACACGCTTACCATCGAACCAGCAGAATTGGTACAAAGCGTACTTCGCCCAATGTCGGATAAAGTGAAATGGCCGCCAAGAATGAAAGCTGATCCGTCCTTAAGAGATCCAAAGAAGTTCTGCGACTTTCATAGCGATCATGGTCATAATACGGCGGACTGTCGAGCCCTGAGATTGGAAGTGCTCGACCTATTAAAAAGAGGTATATTGACGGAGTTCCTATCTGATAAAGGGAAAAGGACTTGGACTCGCGAAAAGCAAGCTACTCCGGAGCAAGGTCAAGCGAATCGGTCCGACAAACAACCCGCCCCCGTTCGAACCATAAACTGCATAACCGGAGGTTCGGAGATCAGTGGAGTCACCAGGTCTGCAGCTAAAAGGGTCAGGAGGCAGAGTCCTACCAAGGCATGGGTGGCACAGGCACAGATCCCCGTGATTCATGGAAAAATCGAGTTTACGGAGAAGGATGTCCCGGAGATCGCCCACCCCCATGACAATGCGCTCGTGATCTCTTTGCAGGTTTCGGACTGTCTCATCAAACGGATCCTGGTAGATAACGGAAGTTTGGTGAACATCCTTTTCCATCATGCAGTTAAAGAAATGAAGGTGCCCGAGGAAAGGATAGTCCGAAGTCAGACCCCACTGATCGGGTTTAATGGAGGAGTACAAATGACGGTGGGAACTGTGACCTTGCCAACCTATTGTGGGGGAGTCCGGCATGACGTGGCATTCATGATCATCGATGCACCTAGCGCTTACAATGCATTATTAGGACGCCCGTGGCTTCATCAACTTAGAGCGGTCCCTTCTACGTATCACCAGTTGGTGAAGTTCCCAACCCCGGATGGAGTGTGTACCATCAAAGGAGAACAAAGTGTGGCCAAGGAGTGTTACTACGCGAGTTTCAAGACGATGTGTTCCCAGCAACACTTCTCGCTGGAACCAATCAAAACAGCGGGAGGCGAAGTAGAAGAAACGATGGAGGTAGAGTTAGATCCCGCAGACCCTTCCAAGAAAACGAATATTGGGTCAGAACTCGATCCTGCAGTTCGCAGTGAGCTCGTAGACTTCCTGTCTAAAGAGCGAGCAGTATTCGCTTGGTCCCATAAAGATATGGTGGGCATAGACCCAACGGTGATGACCCATCAGCTTCAGATCGATCCAAACGTGAAGCCCGTACAACAACGAAGGCGGAAGTTCTCTCCAGATAAGAATGAGGCTGTAAATGAGGAGATTCAAAAGTTGCTGGAGATTGGATCTGTAAGAGAGGTCAAGTACCCGACCTGGTTGGATCTGAAAGAATCGTGTGTGCGTCGACTACACCGATTTGAATAAAGCCTGTCCAAAGGATCCGTATCCCTTGCCGCATATAGATAGCATTGTGAACGCCACTGCTGGGCACGAACTGTTAAGCTTCATGGACGCCTTCTCCGGCTATAACCAGATTATGATGCATCCTGATGATCAAGAGAAAACAGCGTTCATGACCAATAGGGGAATTTACTGCTACAAGGTAATGCCATTTGGGCTAAAAAACGCAGGGTCGACCTATCAACGATTGGTAAACAAGATGTTTGAGCCACTTATCGGGAAGACCATGGAGGTGTATATTGACGATATGTTGGTGAAGTCCGGAAAGATAAGCGAGCATGTGCGAGATCTGGCTCAAGCTTTTGATATCTTAAGGAAAAATAATATGAAGTTAAATCCTGCAAAGTGTACCTTTGGAGTGGCGTCAGGGAAATTTCTCGGGTACATGGTGACTAGTCGAGGGATAGAGGCTGATCCAGTACAGATAAGGGCGATAAGGGACTTGGCGCATCCGCGAAGTCCGAAGGAAGTATAGAAATTGACTGGAAGGCTGGCGGCGCTGAGCCGATTCATATCGAGGTATTCCAATAAGACACAATTTCTTTCGGGTCTTGCGGAAAGGGAAAACTTTTGAGTGGACCGATGAGTGCGCAAAAGCTTTCGAGCAACTCAAGGAATATTTGTCGAGCCCTCCGTTGCTGTCTAAAGCCGATCAAGGGGAACCCCTGCTACTGTATTTGTCAGTTTCAGATCATGCCGTTGGATTGGTCCTAGTGAGGGAACACCAAGGGAAACAGCATCCTGTTTATTATGCTAGCAAGCCATTGCTCGATGCGGAGCGAAGGTACACGGCCTTGGAGAAGCTGGCTTTGGCATTAATCGTGGCGTCGCGAAAGTTAAGACCTTACTTCGAGGCCCATACAGTCCGAGTAGTTACGTCATATCCACTCCGGAGTGTATTCTCCAAACCTAGCCTGTCGGGAAGACTACTTAAATGGGCGGTAGAAATCGGAGGATTCGGGGTTGAGTTCGAACCCAGAACAACTATAAAATCTCAGGCTCTAGCCGACTTCGTGGATGAATTTTCGGCGAACTTACAAATCGAAGCCGAAAAAGAGATCGCGCAGATAGAAATATCAGAGTTCGGGCATGAGCCATGGATCCTCCACGTCGATGGATCCAGCAATATGAAGGGGAGTGGCGTTGGGTTGAAACTGTGGAGCCCTTGGGGTGAACAGTTCAAGCGTGCGATTCGACTTAACTTTGATACCACCAATAATGAAGCGGAGTATGAGGCCCTTGTGTGGGGAATGCAGTTGGCAAAGGAGTTGGGTGTGCGGCGTTTGCAAGTACACTGCGATTCGCAGCTGGTGGTTTCCCAGGTGGACAATCAGTATCAAGTAAAGGAACCGCGTTTGACAAAGTACTATGAGATTGCTCGGCGAGTCAGTACTAATTTTGATAATTTCGAAATAAAACATGTACCTAGAGAAGAAAATGCAGAGGCAGACGCGTTGGCGAACCTAGCCTCTTCCCAACAGAGGAGGCAAGTGAGAGCGATACCTGTGACATGGGTAGATGAGCCGGTAGTCCAGAACTACCATGAAGTAAATGAAATACAACGATCTGGGACTTGGATAGATCCCATACGGCGGTATATCGAATAAGGAGTGCTCCCAGTGGGGAAGGCAGAGGCCGCTCGTATAGCTCGGGCTGCTGCGAAGTATGTAATTTACGAGGGCGACCTTTATAGGAGATCGCTGGAGGGTCCCCTTTTGAGGTGTGTTCATGATGGGTCAATTCCTGTAGTTTTGATGGAGATTCACGAAGGAGATTGTGGAAGTCATCAAGGTGCTCACACGCTGGCACATAAGGTAATATCGGCGGGTTTCTATTGGCCAACTTTGCGAAAAGACGCAAAGGAATACGTAAGGAGCTGCGAGGCTTGTCAGAGGTTCGAGGTAACGGTGCAAAAGTATGCTGAGCCGCTCCATGCGACGGTACCTGTATGGCCCTTTATGGCGTGGGGAATGGATATTGTAGGAAAGCTCCCGAAAGGTGCAGGCCAGAAAGAATATTTACTCGTCGCAACCGACTATTTCACGAAGTGGGTCGAAGCAGAGGCCTTCCGTAATGTGCGCGAGCCAGAGGTCATAAAGTTCCTCTGGACGAATATATTGTGCCAATTTGGGATACCAAAAGAAATTAGAACCGATAACGGTACGCAGTTCACTGGGAGGAGAGTTCGGGAATTTTGCGACCAATATGGAATAAAGTTAGTCTTTTCTACGCCACGATATCCCGAGGCAAACGGACAGGCCGAATCATCAAATAAGACCATTATGGCTACCTTAAAGAAGCGGTTGCATGCTCTTAAAACTGGATGGGTCGATGAACTCCCGGGAGTGTTATGGTCATACCGAACCACACCTCGCGTGGCAACGGGTAGTACCCCTTTCGCCCTGGCCTACGGTGAAGAGGCGGTTATACCCATTGAGATGAGAGCGAAAAGCTTACGGGTGGAATTGTGCGACGAAGTGTGTAATGCGGATAAACTTTTCAAAAACTTAGAATTAATCGATGAAAGGAGGGATCGAGCCTTAATAATGATGGCTCAACGTCGATCGCAAGTAGAAAGGATTTATAATCGGAAGCTCAGGCTGCGAACCTTTCGAGAAGGAGATTGGGTGCTGCGAAGAGTATTCCAGAACACCAAAGATAAGAGTGTGGGGAAGCTCGCACCGACTTGGGAAGGACCATATAAGTAACACGGGTGGTCGGGCGAGGAGCATATCATTTAGAGGACTATGATGGCCGAGAGATAGCGAACAACTGGAACGTAAGACATTTAAAGAAGTATTACTTCTAAAGAGCATAGCCCTGTTCGAACAAGGGCGGCCAGATAAGTATTCTAATTCGTCTATTCAATTTTATGTTTTGATTTTAGTACCTATACTAACTTGAGCGTCGGAGGGGCGATGCTTCGGCATCGCCCATCCTAACCATGAGATTCTCTACGCAGGATAATCAAGAATAAAAGCACAAATAACAGTGCAACGATATAAGCGAGTGAAAGCAAAACGAATGCTCGATGTTATAAAAGCAAAGCAGAAAAAAGATTGTTCGAAAGCAAAGCAAAATAAATGTAATTATTCGATGGAAAAAGTAGAAGTTTATGCGTGAGTGTTCTGCTGCTGGGGGTTGGCATCTCGATCTCCACCTTCCTGCTGCTTGGGGCTGCCGGAGTTGGGGTTCTGCTCGGTCTGAGGGTTCTCATCCAGAATGCTTAGGTCGAGATCCGGAAATCTAGAAGTTATCCTCTCCCTGACGTCTTGCTCGACCTGTTCGGCGAGAGTCTGTAAGTCCGACATGACAAAGCAATAAGTATATTGGTGGAGCAAGAAATAAAGTATGAAAGTGGAAGTATGGAGGGAGGTACCTCGTAAGTCTCGGCGAAGTAAGACGTCTGGATGATAGATTCGAAGTCAAGGCCCTCTCCAGACTTAAGACGAGCATGGATCAAGAGCGCTCCAGCCATAGGATCTTGAGCGGGAGGGTTGAGCAGCAGTTTGCGAGCATGGATCAAGAACGAATCCACCCTCGGATTCGCTGGGGCTGTTTGCGCCCTGGCCAAAGATTTATCCAGGTTCTCTTTCGGGCCAGAATCCTTGTCCGAAAGGCGGTGGCGGCAATCGGAAGACCCGCCCTCCTTGTCTCTCTTACGGTCGGACTCCTTGCGAGAAGAGTCCGCCTGAGAAATGTGAACGGTGTCCTTCGGGGCTTCGGTAGGCTTCGGCGGAGGAGGAGGCGGAGTCGGAAGGGTGCTCATAGTATTGGGCTTCTTGGGAGGATTCTCCTCCCGACGCTTCTGTTCGAGCTCCTCTCGAGCCCTCTTCTTCTCGCACATGGCTTGAGCAACTTGCTCGGCAGTAGGTCCTCGGCCTTTCATATTGTCCGGGAGGTCGATGAGGTGGCAGTTGTGATCAAGGAAATGGAGGGCGGTTACAAAGCGTCCGAGCTGTAGCTTTGGCCACTCACGGTCGCTGCAGCTGACGTCGTATGCACGATCAATCCTCGCCTGTTCCGTCGGAGTGAGGACTGTCCTCTCGCGCACTGTAAAAAGGAAAAAATGATTAGTCTAATATATAGATCTCTTATATATAGATCTCAGATTTCTACACACTTATCGGAGTTCCGCCATGGCTGATGAATTCGGGGTTCGAGGGGTCGAGCTTAAGAAAGAAAAAGGTATTCCACCAATTCGGAGAGTTCGTAGGAGGCTTCTGAACGAGAGGCGATCGACCCTTCTTCCATCTGGTGAAGTAGTAATAATGCTTATCTTGACATTGGTTCATTCTATACATATTGTGCCATTCGCGAACTGTGGGGAGGCCTAGCCCAAGGTCCATCCATATCAAAAATACCCCGACTAGGTGACACCAGCTATTGGGAGCCAATTGGAAGGGGGAAATGTTATAAGAGGCTAGGACCTCACTGAAGAAAGGGTGAATGGGGAGGCCGACTCCATTCTCCATGGCCGCGGTGTAAAAGGCTACGAACCCAACGGGAGGGTCAAAACATCGGCGGTTTGGTTTGGGACGGATATATGTGGCACCAATACAAGGAACGGAGTCAGCTAGGGCGAGCATATCATCCTTCGTGATTGAAGAAGTGGCCCCAAGAACCCTGTGGGTAGACTATCCCACCGGAAGCTTCCATCTGCCGACGACCGGGAGCTCGAGAGTAGTCTTTTCGTCAGTAGGACGACGGGCAGGCCCACTTGTTTCGGCAGCACTGGATAATCCCTCGAGGCGGCGGATTGTCTCCGCAATTGGTTGATCATCCTCAGAATCAGACGATGAAGAGGGTTCATCGGGTACATCGTCAATAATTTTCCCTTTTCTCCGACGAAGAGAGGATTTTGGGGCTTGGAAAATCAATTCCCAATCCGGTTGAGCGATTGGGTCAGATGAAGGAGTCTTTTCGGGGGAAGGGGTAAAAGGCGGTGTTGGAATATAGGCATCAGAATCGTGAGCCATGAGTTTTAAGCAGGACGGCGAGATTGAACGGGCAAGGGGCTAAAACCTAATCGGAAAGAATAAGTGATCGGAGAAGATCAAAATCAAAATTCAAACAATAGATACACGAGAAGGTGGAATGGGGGAGAGAGAGATGCTTTTAAATAAATGTATACACGTAATAAGTAAGAGGATGAGGCGTTACCTGAATCTTGAGCGACGAAAAATCTGGACAGAGAAGCAGAAATCGCAGGAATACAGAGGAAAGATGAAGAGAGAGGGTTTCTTGGGAAATGGTTTTTAAGGGACGCGCCTGTTCAACTTCCGGAAATTAACCCTTAATTTGCGCGGAAATTACGCAAATGCCATAACAAATTGGCGGGACAATTTGAAACGACCTTCGGTCCCTAATATACCTCAATGGTATTAAGCCTCAATGAAATTAGACATCGATATGTCGAGCATTGATTGTTCGAAATATTCATTCCGATGAATTCATTAAACCAGATGGCTTAAACGACAGCACCCCGAACTGTCAAAAATAAACTGCGAATTATGGATTCGGGCCATAGTTCGCCGGCATCCATTGCTACTTTATGGAGTGGCATGGATAAGAAGCTATTCCCCCAGAGGAATCGATGCTTCGAGCCGAAAGGACGTCTAAAAGAGGTCCCAATAATCCGAATTTCTTCGAAGAAATTCGATGAGCCATACATCTGGGAATATTATGTAAAACGGTACTTGACTTATCAAAGTTCCTTTCAGGAGAAACTTGGCAAGTCAAGGGGGCTATTGTTGAGGTCGATACTTTAAGGCCCAAAAACGGCCCATTAAAATAGCTTGATTGATGCCTTGGGCTTAAATCCAGGATGAGGCCCATGAATGATAGGTCGACGAAATATGGATCGAGCACTATGGCTTCGAGCTGTGAAGATTCAAATCTATAGCTCGACATTCAAGGCGTGCTTAAATAGGGAAGAGCGGATCTTTTGACTAAGAAACGGACAAATTAGCAATAAAGTTCGGCGAAAATCACGGAG
This sequence comes from Plectranthus barbatus, assembly GCA_026898455.1. Classification (NCBI taxonomy): domain Eukaryota; kingdom Viridiplantae; phylum Streptophyta; class Magnoliopsida; order Lamiales; family Lamiaceae; genus Plectranthus; species Plectranthus barbatus. Next base: position 387,822 of record JAPKLW010000233.1, on the reverse strand, counting down.
TTCAAGAGGGGAGCGTTATTCTGGGAACGGCTATATATATTTCTGGAAAGACACAATCTGGGGGCGTTGCACAAATTAAGAATTGCTACCACAGCCCGATACAGCTCGACATAGCTCGACTCAACTTGTTTATCTCATATCCTGTTCTATTTCTTCTATTTCCATTTTATTGTATTCACTTCAGCAATCAAAAAACGATATTTCTGCCTACCTGCTACAATTTTGAATTGCTTTCTATATCGTTAATTAAATTGTTCTTGGGCTCCAATTCTACATAAAAACACCCGCAACAGTTAATCATTTATTTTTTATAATTTTAATTTATTATAGTTTTAATTAATTTTATAAATTCAACCGTAGGGTTCATACACCCAATTAGGGTATATTATATTCTTGTAGCTCACGAAAGCTCACCATAAGGTGGGCAGCATATCATTACTCTATATATATATAGGGTGATAAAAAGATTTTGTCTGCTAAATTAGAATAAATTTGGACCATCAAATATCAAAATCATTGCATGTGATCAATTTAAATCCGTCCCAATTTCGGTGCATTATTTGTGTTACCATATAGCATTCAAGGGCGAAAATATAAAAACTATATATTCAAGAATTCTATTTCGTGCAGTTCATAAAACATAATATGCATATGTTCGATGTAAAAAATGCAATATTTTAGGCATTTAATTACAACATATAATCAATGCAAAAAATGCACTCAATATGAATACAAAAATGCGTATGCTTTAGAATAACAATGAATTTTATTCAAGTTAAGAATGCATCATTTGATGCAAAAAAATGCAAATATTTGGGAATATTTTTTATGCGTAATCGATGCATTTTTTTTTATCCTGAACGTAAATATAATGAAGAACATATACCAACTAAATATAAAATCAAGATTTTCGTGCGAATCTTCTAAATTTAACATATTCAATATGAATATCATACGAATCGTCGTAAAAATACGTTTAATTTTATATATAATTCGTAAAAAATAGATTTGAATCGAGAAAGATATAACCGTTTGCTTATAATGGGAGGAAAGAGAAAAATAGAAGAGAGAATATTTAGATCTAAAGTTAGAGAAGGCGGTTACTCAAATTTAAAGGCTAAATTACTAAGATACCTTAATTACCTTATTTATCTAATAAATCTTGAATTATCATAATAATTGGATCAACAAGATAAAGGATCCAAATTCTTTCTCATTTAACATAAAAAAATTTTATTATATGATCACTACTATATATATATATATATATATATATAAATATATATTTATATATATATATAGGAGGGATCATGTAAAAAAAAATCCCACTGTAAGAAAAAAGAATGAATCATGTCCATCAGATCTAAAAAAATCAATGGTTGATATACAAACAAGCAATGACTAAAACATAATCAAGCAACAAAATAATCAAGCAACAACTTAAATACAATCAAGCAACATTGTAATCAAGCAACGACCTGAACACAATCAAGCAACGTCATAAACACAATCAAGCATCTTTCTCACTTTCTCACGTTAAGAATTTTCTCACTGGATCCGCTCCCTATATATATATATATATATACATGCATTTACAACCGTAACGAAAGATTTTCATTATCAAAAAGAAGAAACTTATGCATCCCACTTAACAATCAAGGATGAGGACGACTAAACAAAAAGATAATTAAGCATGTTAATTAAAATTAAAAATAAAGAAAAGGGCCTAAATTAATTAGGTTGGCACCCCTGGTTTTTGGATTAAACAAGTAGTCCATATATTATTAATGCAATTTGATTGAATATATATATAAAAAAAGTAATAATTGGTGATGTTAATTAAAAGTCATGTAGTTCGGCACACAATTGAGGAAGCAATTAGTGAAAGTTGATGGGCAACACCAGCATGCATGTTGTAAATAAATATATATAGAAGGAATTAAGAGCCACCATTATAATTTATAAAACAAGAGAAGTTGTGCATTCGCTCGGGGTGTAGTGGTTAAAACATCTTTTCTGTGATTAAAAGGTCACAGATTCGAGCTCTCATGGGGAAATATGGGTGTGTGAATTTTAAGATTAATGTACACTTATTAAAAAAAAGAAAAAAAAAAAAACAAATAAACAAGTGAAGTAACCACCAAACCTCGAGGCCATTGTTTTGTAATTGTGATAGATATATATCCATTTTTCTGATCAAAATTAGTAAAGTATTACAATGTGAGACACTATATAATGTGCATCTTTAATTGATCACCATTGCTTATTGCGCAACTTTATAAGTAGCTTTTGCTTTAATTTGCATCATATAATTACTGTTGAAGATGAACGCACAACAGTGAAAACTGAACTTGGATTATTAATATAACACAACTTTCTTGGTTAGTAAGAAGTTGAAAATACATCAAAAGATAACTTAGTACGTAATTATTAATTTTACTTGAGCACAATTGCATATTTTTAAATAATCTCACAAAAAGGTCATATATATTAAAATATATCTCTCTTGGAATTAAATTCACACGGGCAAATTCTCAGATGAGACGGTCTCATCATTTTTATTGTGAGACGAATTCAATGAAATGATGTGTTCCTTTATTGCAAATGATGTATTTATTTGTTGCAAATAATGTAATTTTTAAAAATGAAATGATATATTAATGCCCGTCTTACAATAAAAAAAATGGTGAGACCGTCTCTTAGGAGACCAACTCATTCGCATCACTCATATAGAAGATGCAATCTATGAAATTCAGGTATTATAGAGTTGAATGGATAATAAAGTGACTTTGTAAAAAGGTTTATTATAAATAGGCAGATCGACACATTAATGCAAGTATGCAACTTGTTTTTTGCCTTTTCTTTTCTTTTCTTTTCTTTTTGTTTTTTGTTTTTTGTTTTTTTTGGCTTCTATTTTTCATTTGTATGCATGGTTTCGCAAAGATACATGCTTGGAGTGAAAGGATTTTATGTCCGAATAATTCTTGCAAGATGTATAGATCATGGACTGCATCTAAATTTATGAGACTAACTAACTATTTTGGGTCAAATTTGATTTGAACCCAACATTAAAACAACAATCATAGGACCTAATTTGAAAAGATTCAGAATTAAAGTGAAGATAATGGATAGTTGAATGGTTGGATTAGACGGTTAAGAATAAGATGTTGAATTGATGATTATTTGCTGTTGTGGAAAGTGTGAAAACAGTAAATTTGTCCGTTTATGCGAGCCCTTGTATTATAACATAACTATGGTGGTTTCCAATAATTGAAAGTCTCCCTCTTGATCTCATCCACAACAGTAGTTGCAATTACTAACTCTATAATAATGACATATTCTTTTGTTGATTAATTTAGATTCAACTCCCCCCCCCCCCCAAAAAAAATGTTTAAAATTCCACTAAAGAAGCGAGGAAATGGGGGAACCAATAATGCAAACCTACATACTATTCTTCAACTTGAGCTTCCAGTCTCTTTGGATTTTCATTTTTTTTTTTGGACTAGACTTATATAACTATTTAAATTCTCTTGATTTTATGGGTTATTTCAATTGTGAAACAGCATGCACGAGAGCCTCAATTGAACAAAATTATAGTCATATTGTACTTTCAATTTGTTAAAAAACGAAGAAGAGAGTGGTTTTACCCTTTAGTAGCCATATAATCGAATTGAGTAGTGTTATTTTCAAATTTAGTTCCTCTATTTTTAGTCGAGTTTCAAAGTTTTTTATCAAATACTTTGAAGTTCACAAACATAATTGAGCTTTAGTTAAGGCTAAACGATTTTTCTAAATTTAGATTATATTTAAAATATTTATTATTTTTTGAAAGAAAAATTATTTATTAAAAAATATTCATAGATCACACATGTTGAGGTTCGAATTAATGGGGTAATGAAGCCTTTGGATTTTATTAAGCGACAACAAGCAACAGTAAAAAGAATAACCGACAGAGCGTGTATATAAAGAAAATAAACGTAGAAAATAAGGGAGGCGTGAAAATGGACGGCCAAAAATGTATTCGATTCAAGAATTTTGACCTAACCCTAGCTGTGGGAAAACTCGTGCTCTCCAAAAATTTCAGAGCGACCCCTGATTTTTCGGGGTCGGTTAGGGCTTCCAACGGTCGTACTCTACCATGCTTCTAGGGTTTCTTGTCTTCTTCCTTGCCACCGACCCCTGTTCGTGCTCGGTCTCGAGGAGCAAGGGGATCGGTTGCGACCTCCAAACATAGGCAATTCTGGACTTTTTTGTACTGGATGCTGTTTGCCGTCAAGCTCAGGTATCAGGACTGCTTCGACGGTGTGATTGGACACAGAGAGATAGAGTACGAGGGTCTCATTGTCAACGGGTTTTGAGAGCAGCGGTAGGCTCGCGAGGTGGGCTTTCAATTCCTCGAGTGCTTTTGCGCATTCATCAGTGTATTCGAAGTGTTTTCCTTTTCAGAGTGTGTTGAAGAACGAGTGCGTGCACTCGGAGTATCGTGAGATGAAGCGATTGAGTGCGGCGAGGCGATCGGTGATCTTTTGCACCTCCTTGGGTGTTTTTGGATGCTCTATGCTCTGAATGGCTTTGATTTGCGTTGGGTCTGCTTCCATTCCCCTTTGGGTTACTAGGTGACCCAAGAATTTGCCTGAAAGCACCCCGAATGAGCACTTGGTCGGGTTCAACTTCATGTTGTATCACTCGAGTCTTTGGAAGGCTTCTTCGAGGTTGATCACATGGTCTAGGGATTTCAGGGACTTAACAAGCATATCATCGATATAGACCTCCATGGTTTTACCGATCTTTTCCTTGAACATGGAGTTGACGACGCGTCGGTGGGTGGTGTCGGCAGTTTTTAGTCCGAATGGCATTACCTTGTAGCAGTAGATGCCCTGGCTATTGATGAAAGCAATATTTTTTTGGTCATCGGGATGCATCTGTATCTGGTTGCACCCTGAGAATGCGTCCATGAAGCTGAGGAGCTCGTGGTCAGTAGTCGCGTTGACAATGGCGTCGATGTGCGGCGGCAGGTAGGTATCTTTGGTACAGGCCTTATTAAGGTCCGTAAAGTCAATGCATACGAGATTTTTTCCGTTTATCTTCTTTACGATGACCACGTTGGCTAGCTACGTAGGGTAGTGCACTTCTCGTATGGATCCAATGTCGATGAGCTTTTGGACCTCTTCGTTTATGACTTGGTTCTTTTCCGTTGAGAACTTTCGCCTTCTTTGTTGGACAGGCCTACAGTTAGGATCGACCTGCAGTTGGTGTGTAATCACAGCGTAATCTATCCCCGTCGTGTTGAGGTGTGACCTGGCGAACACGTGAGTTTTGCGCCGGAGAAAACTTGTCAGTGCATTTCGAACAGCTAGGGCGAGCTCTGACTCGATGAAGATTGTCTGTGTGGGATCTAATTTGCCAACGATGATTTCTTCTTATTCTTCCGACCCAGGCCGAACTGCAAAGGTTGCACGTTTGTCATCTTGTTGGGCGCAGACTGCTCTGAAGCTGGCGTAGTAGCAATCTCTCGAAGCCTTCTGCTCCCCCCGGATTGTCTGAATTCCCCAAAGCATCGGGGATTTCAGGACCTAGTGGTATGAGGATGGGATTGCTTTAAGCTCGTGGATCCAAGGTCGCCCCAGGAACGTGTTGTGAGCAGATATTGTGTTGACAACTTGGAAATTTACGTCGAGGTTTAGACCTCTGCAATGCACGGGTAGGGTGATTTCTACCACCGTCCGTTGTTGATCTCCGTTGAAACCATACAACGTCATGGTGACCGGCTCCATTTTGCTTTTTGGGATCTGCATCTCCTTCAAAGTTCGAAGGAACAGAATATTTGTCGAGCTACCATTGGCAACGAGTAACCTCTTTACTTGGCAGTTGGAGATTAGCAAGGAAATGATGACCGCATCATGGTGAGGGTGGACGAGGTCAAACGCGTCTTCGCAGGTGAACTCAATTGCCTAGTGATATTGTTTGAAGTTAGCATTGAGAGTTCCTTGATTCAAGGCTCGACGGGTTCATTTTGCCGCTGAGCGTGACTTGCCGCTCACTTCCGACCCACATACGATAACGTAGATCATTCATTCGGCCTGTGAAGGTTTGTTCTGGGGTTCTGCATTCCCAGTCGAATTTGTCTATCTTCCTCTCATCCACATGTTCTTGCCCTTGTTTGTCAGATATTCCGTGAGGAATCCGTTCTTTTGGAGCTCGAGGACTTCTAAGCAAAGCGCTTGGCGCTCTTAACATTATTGCCCGTGGTCATTGTGAAAGTTGCAGAACTTCTTTGTATCGCGCGATTTTGGGTCTGACTTCATTTTACTCGGCCATTTTAACCTGTTTCGAAGGTTCTTGAGGACGTTGTTGACCAGGTAGTTCTTGTCGATGTTGAGGTTGTAAGGTAGTGAGGCTACCTCACCGACCCTTGGTGTTCGGTTGTAAGGGTTATCCCACCTCGATCGTTTCAGTCTCTCCAATCCTCGGACCTTGAACTCGAGGACTCAGGCCTCGGTCGGTCACTTTTTTTTTATTTGGTGATATCTAGCGCCTTCTGTTTGTTCATACGGGCAATACGATTTGGTTCGTCTTCCTCCCAATTGATCTTGGCCCAGGCCTGGGCGAGCACCGAATCCATGTCATAGTAGAGGTGACTCGTTAAGTCGCGGTAGAGTTTTGAAGTTACATCGAGCCCATTTTTAAACACGAAGACGGCGGTTTGAGGAGGGCAATGGGGGATCCACGCGAGCTCGCGATTGAACCGACCAATGTAGGACCTCAACAATTCTCCTTTCTTGATACACAAGCTATTGAGCGCATCGGGGTGCTTGGCCACACGCCTGAGTATTTCTTACGGAATGCGTAGTGCAGCTTCAAAAAGGTCGAGATGGAATTCTTCGGGAGATGAAATACCATTAAAGTGCGGGGCCGATAAGGCTAGACCCGAAGCTCTTGCACATGCAAGCTTCGCAAAGATTTGTCGGTACAGCGGTGGTCAGCATCTTTTGCTTGTAGAGGGCCACATGATCTTCGGTATTCATCATGCTATCGTATAATGTAAAATGACAGAGGTAAAAAATTTTCAGAACATCCGTGTTGGTGATATCGGATGTGAAGGGCGAATCGGTGTAGCTGTCATAGGGGATCATCGTGTTCGGGGGTATAGCACCTGGGATCCTGGTTAGTAGTGTCTCGAACATAGACATGCGTGCTTCGAGATGTTTCTTCATTTGTCGCCGGTTTTCCTCCACCTCTAGGGTAATGCGAGCCAGTGTTGCGTTCAACACCTCCGATGGTACGAACTATAAGTCGACAGCTTGCTGGGTCCTCCGAATTAACTCCTCCGTGGGGATGAGTTTGATCATCCGATCGGATCCGGTAGGGGGTTGCCGACTCTCTCGTTGTTGCCTGCCATCAATTCAAAGAAAAGTATTCCAAGAACCCCATGGTGGATGCCAAATGTTGAGGTCGAATTAACGGGATAATGAAGCCCTTGGAATTTATTAAGAGACAACAAGCAACAGTAAATAGAATAACCGACAGAGCGTGTATATAAAGAAAATAAACATAGAAAATAAGGGAGGCGTGAAAATGGACGGGCAAAAATGTATTCGATTCAAGAATTCTGCAGATATTCCGACAATGTTACAACGTGAGTTTTAGAGCTTAAAAGGTACAAAATTTGAGTTCTCTACCCCTATTTATAGATAGGATAGGGGGACGAATATGACCTAACTGGCAAACTCGTGCTCTCCAAAAATTTCAGAGCGACCCCGGATTTTTCGGGGTCGGTTAGGGCTTCCAAAGGTCATACTCTACCATGCTTCTAGGGTTTCTTGTCTTCTTCCTTGCCACCGACCCCTGTTCGTGCTCGGTCTCGAGGAGCAAGGGGATCAGTTGCGACCTCCAAACTTAGGCGATTCTGGATTCTTTGTCACTCCAGGTGGGCCTGCGACTCTAGGCCGGCGGTTGCTTGGGTCGATGAACTTAGTGAACCTGCGCCTCGGGGGCCTAGCCCCAACAACACCCAAATTCAAATTTTTATTTAACTACAAAGATTTATTATATTTCTTACTTTAAGAATAATAAAATTAAATATAGATTTTATAAAGTTACTAATTATATATTTCATTTCCAAACTTAACTAACGAGATCACAAATCGATTCTACTAAATTCAAGTTTAATTATTTTAATAAATAAACTCTGTTGAGGTTTGTTTTCGTCGGATACGGAGCCCCGGGAATGATAAGTTGACCTGCAAGAAATAGCAATTGACAAGGACAGGAAAAATACGTATGAAAGAGCTAGAAATAACCGGCAAAATATGATTAACACCGCCTAAAGGATATCCTGCCAATAGAATTGCTTGGTATGATGTTATTTATTAATGGAATTTACACGCTTGAGTCTGAAAGCCTAACATAAACTGAGTAGCCCAAAAAATAGATGCCGCAAACGGTGTACAAGGGGTATTTTTATAGGGGAAATCCTAATCTAGGGTTCCCGCAGTCCTCGCTGGGTCGTTGTGCTGGGCTCCGGGATTCTCGGGGTGGTTGGAGTTGGTTGCGGTAGGGCCGTTCCGATTAGGGCGCGAGCTTATCCTTATCCACTGTGAGAGCTCTCTTCGTCCGTTGGGCGGCTCGATTGATGCCTATCGAACTGCAAAACATGTGTTTCTGATGGAGCTGTACTATTATCGGACTGCTCCCCTGTCGAAACGCTCTCAATCGGACTGCCTTCCATCAGGCTGGATTTCATCGGATTGCTTGGGCCGCAGGGTCGGTAGTCCTTCAGGGACAGTCTCGCTTCCAGACCTGTGTAAGAGTTGGTTGGGCCGCGTATTGGGCTGAATCCTGTTCGGACCCCCAACAAACTCCATTAAATAAGTTTTCATTTAGTCGAAACCTTAGTAGCTCGGGAACAATTCATTCATCTACATCCGCAGCAAGTGTTAGATTGGATGTTTTCATGTCACAGCTTGTAAAGTTTGGTTCATAAATGAAATAAACATGGAAGGGGCCCATAACAAGTGGGTCTACTAGTTGGGCCCAATCATCAACGCCCCAACTCCCACTTCCAGCCAGACTTTTAGGCGGTTTTTCAAATGATTTGTAATTTAATATAATTTAACATAATTCTGGAGGCATTTGCTAAGTCTTTTTTCCCTAAAATTATAATTAATAATGGATAATGATATGTTGTTGGTGTGAAGTCACTTGTCTACTAGTATTGGTTAGCACCCATGAAAATTAATATATTTCCATCTTTGGCTTTTTTTGATTGATTAGGTATAATACTGTGTTTAAGGGCCAATGAATTAAAGAGTTCGATTTTAGAGTGGATGCCACTCATGCTCTCAACTATTAAGCTTTTTTCATCATTATCATTATTATTTATTTATTTTTGATTAGTTTGTTAGTATGAAGCATAGTGTTTTTCTGTTTCTTGCATTGTATATATGTACTTGCACAACTAGCAGGTGGTTGCACCAAAAACTGGCGTGCTTCACTTCTTTATTAAATTATTAATTCAAAAATTAAGATTTTCTCAAGTACTTTTGAATATTTAGACAAATAACATATTTTTTTACAATTGCCGAAGATAATAAGATATGATTCACGCTAGAAATAATTAATAAGATAATAGACTGTTAATAAATCAGCTCATACTCATGCCCATTTTGGTCCACATTATCGAAACCGACATGTTCAATTTCCTCGTTATTTTAGTAGCATTATTAGCCACTAATCGAGTTAATAATTGATTTTTATTATTTTTTTTTGGAAGAAAAATATTCAATAGCATTTTTTTATTGTTAAACAAATATTATAAATTTAAGGCTGATTTTGTAAAAACCACGAACTTGTTCCTTATATATCAAAACTATGGAAAACGATTATTTTCTTTAACGAGACATTATATGTTGTGAATGAAAGCGATTGCAGACACAAATAACTAACATAAAATAAATGACACAAAAAATTATAGTTTTTGAGTGTAAGCTCTACGTCCACTCTTCAAGCCACACGGTGATGATTTTATTATGGTGGAGAGAATACAAAATAATGAACAACCCTAATTGATAGGAAGTAGGGGTATATATAGGTAGAGATTCTTAGATACATAAGAAAAATCTACTCTAATATGGTAAAGATATTATATATATCCTAATCTATATAATATAGATTAATACCTATTTAGATCCTAAAAGATATGGCTAATTCTTGCCAAACTAGGAAAGTAGATAAACCATATCTTTTTAATATCCGGCAACTCTCGCAGTTCTACAGTTAGACCTGCTCTGACTTCTAACTGCTTTCATCGACCCACTGTGATGGATCCACAGTCTTGTCGAACTACTCCCGTCGACCTACTTCCGTCGACCTACAATCGACCCAAACTAGTCGAATTACAGTTATGTTGATCCAGTCTCATAGACCTACTAGCGAACTCCTTTTCAAGCTAGATATTGAAATTATACTTCAACAATTCTCCACCTTAGGCTCAATATCACCGCGACTTGGCACCTCCTCTTCAGTTTGATCAGTTCCAAGTAGTACTCAAACTTAGTACTGGGAACTGACTTCGTAATCATATCCGCATGATTATCTAGGGTATTGACCTTGTGCAGCTCTACCTCTCCGGCTGCCACCACATCTCTAATATAATGGAACTTCACATCTATGTGCTTAGTTCTCTCATGATGAACATCATTCTTCGCAAGCTGCAAAGCACCTTGATTATAATAGGAGATCTTCATCTTCCCTTGATCAATCCCCAGTTCATTCATGAATCCGAGCAACCACAGACCTTTCTTAATCACTTCGGTCAAGGCAATGTACTCCGCCTCCGTCGAAGATAAAGCAACTACGCTTTGTAGACTAGCTCTCCAACTAATAGCAGTTCCATATGATGTGAATACAAACCCTGTCAAAACTTCCTCGTATCCATACACCCTGCAAAATCTGAGTCCACAAATCCTTCGATTAAGACCTTAGAATTATACTCTTTATCCTCGAAGACAACACTCTTCCCAACTGTACATCGACTATACCTGAGGACCCACTTTAGAGCTGCCCAATGCTCTTTCCTAGGTTCTGCCATAAACCTACTAATCATGTTGAGCGTATAAGCAAGATCCGGTCTTGTACAGACCATGACATACATCAACGAACCAGCAATGCTCGCATAAGGAACACCTCTCATGAACCTCCGCTCTTCATCATCGAGTTCTCCTGCAACACTCAACTTGAAATGAGCTTCTAACGGAGTTAGAACATGCTTTACATCCTTCATTCCATGTTTCTCAAGGACCTTCATCAAGTAACCTTCTTGAGATAAAGTGAGTCTCCTTCGAATCCTATCTCGAACTATCTCCATTCCCAGAATCCGTCGAGCACAACCGAGATCTTTCATCTCAAAATCCTGACTCAGAGCATTCTTCAATTCGCCTATCCCTTAATTATCTCGACTCACAATCAGCATATCATCTACATACAACAGTAGATAAATTCGAATCTCCATATCTTCACCTCGAAAATAAACACATGGATCGTGTTTTCATCGAACAAAGTCCTGCTGAATCATGAACTTGTCGAACCGCCTATTCCACTGCCTTGGAGACTGCTTCAATCCATTCAATGATTTCTTCAGAAGGCACACCTTCTCCCCACTACCAGCTTCTCAAAGCCCTCAGGTTGAGTTATAAGGATCCTCTCCTCCAGCTCTCCGTACAGAAATACGGTCTTCACATCCAGCTGCTCTAACTCCATGTCATACCGAGCAACTAACGACAAGATCAACCTTATAGACCTTTGTTTCACCACTAGCGCAAACACCTCCCGTAAATCCACACCTTCCTGTTGTGTGAAGCCTCGAGCAACTAGTCTAGCCATGAATCTAACCCCAGAAACCTCCTGTTTCTTCTTAAAGATCCACTTACAGCTAACTATCGATTGCTTCACCCCGGCTTATCCACCAACTCCTAGGTGTTATTCTTTTTCAAGGAGTGCATCTCCTCCTTCACGGCATCAAGCCATTTGAGCCTCTCCTTACAAATTATGGCCTCGGTATTGCTCTTTGGCTCAGTCTCATCCAACTTTACCTCTTCCACTATAATGAAGGCATATGCTACCACATCAGCATATCCGAAATGAGTGGGAGGTCTTATCTGCCTTCGTTCCCTATCTCTCGTGAGAGTATAATCTCAAAGCGCACATAACCCTCGAACCTTCTCGATCTCGCCATCCGCCTGAGGTGCACTCTTCGGCCCACTGGTCGGCTCACCTCAATCTCAACAACTGATCTATTTCCGTCGACCTTGTTAGACTGTTCCTCCAAAGCACCACCTTGTTTCTCAAGAACATTTGCTTGTTCATCGGCCCCCTTATCCAGATCTCCTACCAGCTCCTCCTTGAACACCACATCCCTACTAATGACGCACTTTCTTATATACGGCTCGAGACACCATAACTTGTACCCCTTCACACCTTTGGGGTACCCAATGAATATGCATTCCAATGCCCTCCTCCCAAGCTTATCTTGTTTGATGTTCACATAAGTCATGGCACCAAAAGCTCTAAGGTTGCAGAAATCTGGAGGATAACCAGACCATATTTCTTCCGATGTCTTGAAACCTAGTGCAGCCAAGGGGCACCGGTTTATTAAATAAGATGCAGTAGTCACTGCTTCTGCCCAAAACGACTTAGGTAACTTCACACTGAACAACATGCACCTCGTTCTTTCCAGCAAAGTCCGATTGTACCTCTCCACCAATCTGTTCTGATTAGGTGTTCCAGCCACTGTCTTGTGCCTTGCAATACCCTGCTTCGAACAGTACCTCTCGAACTACTTTGAGCAATATTCAAGGCCATTACCAGTTCGCAACCTCTTCACCTCCTTCCAGTCTGATTTTCAATCAACACTTTCCACTTCTTGAAGGTCCCAATATATCTGAGTGGATGTAGTCCAGAGTTCTTCGAGCTCTCTGTCGACCTACTCCGAACTTTACCCGGTGAGATTACCCATAGATGCTATTCTTACAGAATTCCAACTCTCTGATATTATCCCCGAGCAACATATCTTGCTTCAATAACTCCTGCAGCCCTCTCACACTAATGTGACCGAGTCGCCTGTGCCACAGTACTGACTTATCAACTATCACTATCGAAGCCACTCCGATCACCGTGTTGCCCATGCCATCAGAGTGTAAATTGCATTCCTTCGAGTTCCCTTCATCTTGACCAAATATGATTTGCAAACCTTCAAGGTCCCAACTTTCATATTGATCGTGTAACCCAGTTCGTCTAGCATCCCCAAAGAGATCAAGTTTATCTTAAGCTCCGAAACATACCTTACACCTCGGAGTACCCTTTATGTATTATCGTGCATCTTAATCCTCATCGATCCCATTCCAACCACGTTTCATTGTTTATTGTTACCAAGAAGAACACTCGAGTTCTCCTGCTCCTCGAACCCTTTGAGCCATGACTTATTAGGTGTCACATGGAATGTACAACCTGAATCAAATATACATTCCCTCTACGAGCGCTCATTCAAAATCACCAATGCCTCTCTAGAGTCATATTCCTACTGAGGAACAACTACATCTGCCTGCTGCTTCTGCTCCTGCTTTGTCTACCTCTCCGGACTATCTCTTTTGATGTGTCCCTCCTTTTGGCCGAGAAAGCACCTAACCTTCGACTTCGCCTTTGGCTTTGGCCTCGACCTCAAACTTCCCCTGTCTGGTTTTCTTCGAGCCGCTCGTGCCGCCAGGCCTTCTCCTTGAGAGTTCTCTTGCTCCTCGTTCTTCTCATTCAACTCCTTCGAACTTAGAGCAGACTGAACCTCATCCATGGTTAATGACTCTCTTCCATACATTAAGGATTCCTTGAAATTTGAATAACTCTTTGGCAGCGCACTCAACAACATCAACGCCTGATCCTCATCACCTATCACCACATCAATATTTGCCAGATCGAGGATCAACTTATTGAACTCGTCAAGCTGCTCGTTGATCGGTCTTCCCTCTTGTAACTTAAACGAATACAACGACTGTTTAAGATAGAGCCGATTCGCTAGAGACTTCTTCATATATAAGGATTCAAGTTTGGTCCATACTTCCGCTGCCGTCTAATCCTTCGACACCTTCCTCAGCACCGTATCTCCAAGACTCAGAATCATCGCACTATGCACCTTCGCCAGTGTATCTCTCTTCTTTTGCTCTGCTATCGTGTCGGGTAACCCAGTCTCTCCTTTCAAGGTACCATCCAAGCATTGTTGTACAAACAACGCTTGCATCTTTAACTTTCACAAACCGAAATCATTCAATCCCGTGAAATGCTCCACCTCAAACTTGGCTGAACCCATCGCAATCCTTCCTCCTCCACGTTCACCGCACCAATTTGTTGTGAATAAAAGCGATTGCAGATACAAATAACTAACATAAAATAAACGCCACAAAGAATTATAGTGGTTCGAGCGTAAGCTCGATGTCCACTCTTCAAGCCTCACGGTGATGATTTTATTATGGTGGAGATAATACAAAATAATGAACAACCTTAATTGATAGGGAGTAGGGGTATATATTGGTAGGGATTCCTTGATACATAAGAAAAATCTACTCTGATATGGTAAAGATATTATATATATCCTAATTTATATAATATAGATTAATACCTATTTAGATCTTAAAAGACATGGCTAAATCTCTCCAAACTAGGAAACTCAATACACCATATTTTTTCCATATTCGGCAACTCTTGCAGTTCTCCAGTTAGACCTGCTCTGACTTCGAACTGCTTTCATCGACCCACTGTGATAGACCCACAGTCTCTTCGAACTACTCCTGTCGACCTGCTTCCGTCGAACTGCTCCTATCGACCTACAATCGACTCAGACTAGTCGAACTACAGTTATGTTGATCCAGTCTCATCAACCCACTAATGAACTCTTTTTCGACCTAGATATTGAGATTATACTTCAATATTATATCACTAAAAAACCACTCGCAAATGTTTTTCTTAGTCAATGTTTAATTTTTTGACCGATAGCCTTGATTGATGCCAACAAATTTTTTCGTAATAAGAGATTATAAATTTCGGACATTAATCCCACTCGACATTGATTAGACTGATGATTAATTCCACAATTGAAATTAATGTTGATTAGTTTGTGAGTTTTGTGTATGTGGGGCCATAATAACACCGCCTTAAGATTTAAAAGCTGTTGTTTTTGTTGAATAATGATTTTGGTCAGCCTCTCATTTTGCTCCCAATATTACTGGCTATTGGACTTGCTTGCCCCACCACTACACTCTTCAATTATTTATTTTAAACATATTATATATTTTTTAATAGGATAATTATAATTTATTCTGAACTAGACATTCATTGTCTCATATTTTCGAATTTATAAAATTATATCTTACACTATAAAATATGATGTTATTTTATTCCAACCCACTTGTAAAGCTGTGTAGCAGCAAAATACCAATTTTATTTTTTATTTTTTATTTTTTAAATACGAATTCAAAAAATTAAAAAAAAAATTAAAAGCTTTTGCCGTCAATCCCCTATATTAGCTATTAGGTTAACGACATTTAACGTGAACATCTGACATAGACATTTAACTAGTGGCCTGGCAAAAACTAATGGTATTAGGTACTTGAGATGAAATTACGTAATAGTTATAGAATATAGTATAAGATAAAATTTAATAAATTTAAAGTGTAGGCTAAAATTGATTAAACTAGTAAAATTTGGGATATGTTACCATAATTACCCTTTTGAATATATTAAAATAATAAATAATGTTTTAGAAAAAATAATTTTCATTTCACCCATTGGGCTCTCAGTATGGTCGAGCCGTACCTTTCTTTCTAATATGAAGCATTGGGCTCCCAAGATAGTTGTAATAAAGAATCAGCACAAAGCGTAGCTAATTCACACTTTGGGCCGTCGGATTTGGTATGGCCCAATAACCTAGTTTTCTGTTTAAAATTTTTGAAATAAACTAGGCTGAATTGATCCCTTTAAACTAAAATGAAAGTTGTTTAGGAAAATAAGAGATGATCCAACTCTTTTGGTTGTCACACTTTCTGTATAATTATTACACCCTCATTCTCATTATAATTGTCATGTTTATTTTCAGCATGGAAATTAAAAATTGTGAGTGTAGAATGAGTTGGTGGGATTAATATTTTATTGTTGAGTATAAAAAAATTATCATTTTTAGAAATGTGACAATTCAGTTGAGACGTCCAATTTGATAAGTGTAACAATTTAAGTAGAACCGAGAGTATGCTACTAGATGTTGGTTAGAAGGCAAATTCTTAGAAGTCTATAGGGGAAATAATTTATCCAAAACTTTATTTATTCTTCATGGATATTTTTCTGAACCTCAAACTATATTTCAGATATTATGAATAAAATTTTTCCTAATAATAATATATACCAGTGCTTTTTGCTATTCTATTCTAGTTCTAGACAACTCCAATAGGCTGTAGAAACGTGTCAGCTGGCTTGTAAATATGCAAACAATAATCATCACACATGTTCCGAACTCGACTCTCAGTAACAAGTTCCGGAGGAAAAATTACCAAAATAACGCGAACCCTAGACATGTGGAAATTTATATCTAAAAATCGTAGTACGTGGACAAATATAACGAGTTTGAATATGTCAGATTCGAACTGTGTAAAATTTATGAAATATTATAATGGTTCGAATCTGAAATATTCGAACCCTATATTTATTTATAATATTATATATTATTTATATTATAATTCTTAATTTGAATTCAACAAATTCGAATTCAAATTTTCAATTTACCAATTCGAATTTAACATATTCGAATTCAACATTTTAAGCAAACCACAATTTTAAAATATTATTTTATTAGTTTAAAATTTTTTATTGTTGTTTTGTAAAAGAGTTAATGTATTAATAATATTTATTATTATATTGTAGTATTATTATTATTATTTAAATAGAATGCATTAATTTAAATCTCTTCACATTACAATTTAAGAAAATTATTCTTAAATAATCTAGATTATAGTTATTCTTAAATTATCAATATTTCTTATTATTAAGTTTTTATTATTGTTCTTAAACTAATACATTATACCATCTAAACATTATACAGATTCTTACAATTCATGTAGGAAGTTTCCTATGTGAAATGTAATAAATCCTATAGGAAGTTTGTATAGAATAGTTGATTGGTGTAGAAGTAGTATTATACAATATGTTAGGAATTTAATTTCGAAATTCCTTCACCTTTTTATGTCTTGATGTGTCAAACATACAAACATATATAAAAACCACCCTTAGGAAGTGTCTCTAGATTAGCTTAATTAATACAAACTTGTAATATTCACTTAGAATGTTTATCGAGTTGTAAAGAAGTTGATTAAGACAAACTGAGCTTGAGATCGTAGCCATCAGTTTGGTCATTATGGTTGGTGTTTTGCTAGAAGAAAGAGTGTGAGTATTTATAGACTTGAATGATGAGATCCCAAAAAATAGCATTTTATAAAGAACAGTTGAGATTTATCCAACTTGTAAACTACATTATAGATTTTGACAATATGGCTTTTTTCAGCCTTAGAATATTTGAGTTGTATATATAACTTTATCAATTATGATTTTTGTCTTGTAGTTGTAGGGTGCAGACTATCATTGCTTTGATTTGACAGAATACCTCGATTTCGATGAAATTATTTGTAGGTGTGGTTGTGCGAGTAATCGAGTTTCTAGCAACAATAAATTCGAATGTTCGAGTTTTAATCTATTTCAACTAATATACTTATCATTCAACTATAATTCATACTTATACTTCAACTATAATTCATACTTATACTTATATTTCAACTAATATACTTATAATTCAACTATAATTCATACTTATACTTCAACTATAATTCATATTTATACTTATCTTTCAACTAATATACTTATACTTCAACTATAATTCATACTTATACTTATATTTTAACTAATATACTTATAGTTCAACTATAATTCACACTTATACTTATATTTCAACTAATATTCTTATACTTGAACTATAATTCATACTTATACTTATACTTCAAATATAATTCATACTTATACTTATATTTCAACTAATATACTTATACTTCAGCTATAATTCATACTCATACTTATATTTCAACTATAATTCATACTTATACTTATATTTCAACTAATATACTTATCATTCAACAATAATTCATACTTATACTTATAATTAAACTATAATTCATACTTATACTTATATTTCAACTAATATACTTATCATTCAACTATAATTCATACTTATACTTATACTTCAACTATAATACATACTTATACTTATATTTCAAGTAATATACTTATACTTCAACTATAATTCATACTTATACTTATACTTCAACTATAATTCATACTTATACTTATATTTCAACTAATATACTTATACTTCAACTATAATTCATACTTATACTTATACTTCAACTATAATTCATACTTATACTTATATTTCAACTAATATACTTATACTTCAACTGTAATTCATACTCATACTTATATTTCAACTAATATACTTATACTTCAACTATAATTCATACTTATACTTATATTTCAACTAATATACTTATAATTCAACTATAATTCATACTTATACTTCAACTATAATTCATAATTATACTTATTTTTCAACTAATATACTTATCATTCAACTATAATTCATACTTATACTTATACTTCAATTATAATTCATACTCATACTTATATTTCTTCTATTTTCTTTTATTTTCCTTTATTTCTTCAAAGTTCTTTTATTTTCTCTTTTTATTTCAATTTTCTTTTATTTTGTTATATATCTTTTATTTTCTTCCATTTTCCTTTATTTCTTCAAAGTTATTTTATTTTGAACTTATTTTATTTTCTCTTTAATATGTTCGCATGTTTCAGAGAAGACCCTTATGATAATATTTAATTTAATTTAATTACCCAAAAATTTCGATTCTGCCAATTCAAGCCATTTTTATAATATTTAATATATCTACACAAATACATTTCGAATATTAATTATGTTACGCGCAAAATTCGAGTGCTCGTGTATATTTTCGAGCAATCGAATTTTTGAAAGATACGCAACATTTAAATATTAATTAATATTTTTTATTTTTTGATTTATTATAAAAATAATTAGTATTCCCGAACTTGTCAGTCCTGGTCTGATGAGACTCAGACTGATCAGTTTCATACTGAACTTCAGTCTGTTTAAATGAAAATATTTTTCATTTGAGTAATTATTTAAAAAATGAGATTATTCCATTAAAGTAATTATTCAAAATCGAGATTCTCATTAAGGTAATTTTTTATAATTTTTAGATCTTGTTATTATCAAATATGTGGAATAAAAAAAATAATGATTTTTTTTTAACGAGATCTCGAATTCTTTCAAAAGTGACCGAGATCTCGAACTTTTTAGATCTCGTTACGATTAAATATGTGGGATTAAAAAATTGAATTTTTTATTTGTCAAGATCTCGAATTATTTCAAATTGAACCAAGATCTCAAACTTTTTCATACATTCAAAATCTACAAATTCAAAACTTATCAATTTTAATTAAAAAAAAGTTATTTTTTCAATTCGAATTCATTTTTTTTTTAACAATTTTCAATATTATAATTTTGAAATCAAGAAATTTGAACCAATTTTTTATATTTCCAATTTTTTTTTAATTTGTTACTATTATTTAATGTTTATCGAGATCTCAAGTAAAAATTTATATGGATTGCACTAAATTACTAAATGGTTAGATAATCTATATAAACAATAAATAAGTTGTGTTTGAGTGTGGATTATATAGCATATCCAAAATATGGATATATTAATATTATAATTATGTAAATTTTGATTTCAAGAAATTCGAACCATTTCGAAATCTACTTTCTATATATTATTATTTTATTTGGTTTATTACAATATTGTTTTTTTTAAATATTATTATAATAAAAAAATTTAACAATGATTTCGAATTTCTAAAATTCGAACCAAACAAAAAAATAAAATATTTGGTTTGACATTCGAATTCGTCAAATTCGTTTTTCTTTTGGCACAATATTAGATACCAAAGTAATTTTAAAATAATTTTTTTATAATGGGTTCGAATTCAATAAATTCGAACCAAAATTTAAATTAAAAAATTTATAGAGTTAGAATTTCTGACATTCGAATTGTCTATGTATGTTCACATCCCTAGGTTTGAGACAAAAATGTCCACATGTTCCATTCCGATGATAAGAGGGAAATCACCCAAGTTCCGGATCCAAGCCCGTCAACCCGTATTCTACCCGATTAAGCTCTCGGTTCTCTGCTCCTCATCAATGCCACCGCCTAAGGACGCCCAGAACCCGCCGAAAAGGGTGGTTGTTTGCGGCGGCGGAATCATCGGCGTCTGCACCGCCTATTCCCTATCCAAAAAAGGCGCCGCCGTCACGCTCGTGGAGCAATCGTCGATTGCTTGCGCCGCCTCCGGAAAGGCCGGCGGCTTCCTCGCCCTGGACTGGTGCGACGGCGAGCCGATCTCTTCCCTTGCGCGGACCAGCTTCAATCTCCACCGCTCACTGGCTGAAGAACTCAACGGGGCAGAATTGTATGGCTATCGCCCCCTCACAACTCTCAGCCTCTCAATTACAGAGACGACGTCGTCTTCCTCTTCCCAAATGCGCACAAAACCAGGTCGAATTGTCCCGTCTTGGGTTGATTGGCCGGCAAAAGGCCCAAAGACTATAGGCACCACGGAAACGACGGCGCAGGTGCACCCGCAGCTGTTTACTAAGACTCTGCTTGCGAAGGCGGTGGAGGCGTACGGTTTGGAGGTGATTATCGGAAAAGTGGAGAGCGTAGAGGCGGCGGAAGGGGCGGCGAAAGCAGTGATTTTGGCCGACGGTGGACGGATTGAAGGTGATGCGGTGGTTTTGGCGCTTGGGCCTTGGACCAGCAAGCTTTCACTTTTGAGCAGAATATTTAGGGTTAGTGGAGTTAAGGCCCATAGCATTGTTTTGGAGCCTAAAGATCCTTCCGCCATTACCCCTCATGCATTATTTTTGAGCTATTATTCAGCCCAAGGTGGGAACCCCATGGATCCTGAGGTATATCCCCGCCCAACAGGTAAACTTATTCGATGTTTTGATCATGGTTATAAAAATTGTTATGCGTTAGTAGGACGTTCGAATGGAATCTAAGCGGTTTAGGTGGGACTAAGTATTTTTTAGGTGGTAGTTAATCGATAAGATAATTTTAATATTTAATATATATAATTTATATTTATTAATAAATAAAAAGTAAAATTATATAAATTTGATTAAGCAGTACCAGCATGCTTAGTAAGTCATCTAAGTGACGTGTAGCGAGCTTGGCCGGCCACCTAGATCGGTGCCTAGGCGGCCTACGCGGTGCTTAGGCGCTGATTACTCGTCAGACCGATTAGACAAGAGAATTAGAGGGTAATCGGTTCGGTTGTGGACGGCCTAACGCCTAGGCAAGGCCTAATCGGCCCTAAGCGGGGATTTTCACAACACTTGTTTTGTTTATTTGAATTTATGTATTTGAGTTATATTAATTTCGGTTCGGTTTGGATTTTTTGAATCGCCAAAATTCAATTTGGTTTTAACCGAAATATGGTGGTTCGGTTTGGTTTTGGTTCGCTTCCGTTATTAATTGTAGATTTAAACTTAGATTTGTGCTAAAGTTATTTATTTAAATTTAAATATTTTGTACATTTGAATTGTTTTCAAGTTTATGCATGTTGTAACATTAAATATATATGCTAAATTTAAGTATTTTATGAAAATGTGTTGAAAATTTTGGTTAAAACCAAAATCTAAACAACCGGTTTGGTTCGGTTTGGTTGAAACCGCCAAACCGAACCAAAACCGCCAATTTGGTACAGCTTGGTTTGTAGAATATTAGTCGTTCGGCTCGATCTAAATTTTTTAAATTTTTTGTTTGATGGTTTGGATGATTATGTTCGGTTTTCAGACCGAATCGACTGTTGCTCACCCCTACATACATACACTGTGATTGTGAATGAACAGGGGAAGTGTACATTTGTGGGATGTCGGCGGAGGCAGAGGTTCCGGATGAGCCGGAGCAGATAATGCCGGTGCCGGAATCCATCAGGGTCCTCAAGACCGTAGCGCGGAGCGTGTCGAGCCACTTGGTTGAAGGGGAAGCAATTGTAAAGGCGGAGCAGGCCTGCTTCTTGCCCACCACCACCGACGGTGTGCCGGTCATTGGAGAAGTTCCGGGGGTGAAGGGATGCTATGTGGCAACGGGCCACAGTTGTTGGGGAATTCTCAACGGCCCCGCCACCGGCGCAGCCGTGTCGGAGCTTGTCTTACACGGACGTGCCACCATTCTTGATCTCACCAGCTTTAGCCCTTCTAGGTTTCTTGTGTGATGAAAATTGAAAACATAGGTTATATTACAGTGTTGATTGATGAAACTATTTTCTGGAGCAATAATTATGATTAAACAGGTACAATAAATAAGATGTGATGTAGGAGGCATGATTAAGTTTGTGTTTAATGCTGCAGCTATAGACATGATAAGCTTTGTCCTACTCCCACACAGCACCAAACTCTCAGTTCTCCGATTTCTTGCTATTCTATTTAACAAGTAGAAAATTCCTGTACTCCTTTGTCTTGAAACAATTATTTTGTTTAAAAATGACACAGATATTAATGCGAGTAAAGATAGAGGAAATTAATAAGTGTGTATCAATTTTCCATTTTAGGTAAGAAGATAATTGTTTAGGACAGATAAAAAATAAAAACAAAATAATTGTTTTGGAACGAAAGAAGTATTATTTTCATTTATTTGTAACTACTTTCTTGATTCTTTTTTATCAACTTAGTTTTTCCTTAAAAAAGGTAAAGGAAGTTTGAGTTTATACTTTATACTGATTGTGCAGTTTAAAAGGTATTGGTAGGGTTCTAAGGGCAAGATTTATCCAAAATGTAAAGCCTTAAAAATCTAGATTTAGGACAAGAAATCCAAAATCAACTTAACAAGATTTTCCGAATTTAAGAAAATCAAATTTTTACTTGAGAGACTACATGAATAAGAAAATCAGTTGCTGCATATACATCCCAAAATGTAAGAGTATGAACATAAAATTAAATGATTGCTAATAAAATAGTGTATTAGTTGGGTTCAACCATGGATATGTTATAAATTGAAAGGGTAGAGAAGTTAGGTGATCGAGGTGGAAGAGTTTGCAAACACAAGGGTCAGCTTCGGACATTGTAATAATAAGAAGATGGCGTGGTCGGAGCGTCACGCACTCCATTCCCTATACATCCATCAAACTTCATTAAATCACCCACCATCTACTACATATTTTATACCTAGTATTTTGTATTAATAGGCCTGTAAAAATACATTTTTCTATTGGAGTTAACACTATTCTAGTTAGGTTGGTTTTTATTAGGGGCCGCAATTTGTGCGTGTTGGGTCGTTATTGTGTCGACACGATAGTGATACGACCCATTAAGATCTGATACAAGCACGATCTGTTAAGGATATGCTCGACACGAACACAATACGATCTATTAAGCTTCAAACACGAACACGATATTGACCTGTTAAGAACCCGATCTGATAACACGATATTGACACAAACACGACACGTACACGATATTGACCTGTGAAAATTGTTGAATTAGGTTGATAAATGAAAAAATAGTAGTAATAATAATAATAAAATATATTATTTATTAATTTCTTAGTGGGTAACACGAACATAAACAC
This sequence comes from Plectranthus barbatus, assembly GCA_026898455.1. Taxonomy (NCBI): domain Eukaryota; kingdom Viridiplantae; phylum Streptophyta; class Magnoliopsida; order Lamiales; family Lamiaceae; genus Plectranthus; species Plectranthus barbatus. The sequence goes on along the minus strand of JAPKLW010000233.1, from coordinate 364,027 downwards.
GACATGAACACGACACAAAACACGATACGTTATCGGATAACACGAACACGATACGAACACAACACGAACACGACACGAAAATTTCGTGTCCTTATTGGGTCGACACGATAATCACACGAACCCATTAAGACTCAACACTAACCCATTATTATCGTGCAGGTTCGTGTTGTGTTATCATGTCGTGTCGAAAATTGACACCCCTAGTTTTTATACCATATTATGATCTGTTTTTTAAAAAAAATTAAAAAAATGGACTTGTAAAAGAGGAGATTATTCAACATTATAAGGTGACACAAATTATTATCTCGAAGTGAAATAATTGACCATTATCGATTTAATCATGCCTCACGAACCATTATTTGTGTCCCAGTTTTTAGTTTTAATTTCATGCTATTTATGTTATGGCCATTTTTTTCATTTTTCTTCCCCTTTCAGATCTCTTCAATTTTCCGTTTGATTTACTGCACCTTTTTTTTTAATCCAGTTTTTTCGGGGATGAAGCCACGGGTACGAGTCTCCTTAGACTACAAATATCAGCAACCTCTCATCCCCAATCCAACCTGCCACCTCAGCAAATGCATTTAAAAAAAAATAAAAAATGTTACAAATTTAGAGAGAGAAGGTCGACTAGAGACCAAAGAGACCACAAATGGTCTGTGGACCCCACATAATTTTTAATAGTTATTTATCAATATACTAATTGCACTTTGACATTTATTTTTATTTCATTGGCTCATTAATTTTTTTAGATACAACAATAATATTGATTTATCTTTTATATAATATCATAAAAATAAATAATAAATATACCAATATTTATAATTTTGGATTATCTACAAATAGAGACTAATTTTGATATGCATATTTTAATTTTTTATAAATATCTTACTAAAATTGTTATATATTTTAAATAATAAAATTAAATAAAATAAAATATATATCAAAATTTATAATTTTTTATTCTCTACAAATAGAGACTAATATTGATATATATATTTTTATTTTTAAATTAAGATATATATAATATTCTCTACTAAAATTGTGATATTATATATATAGGAAATATATTATTCTCAATTATTTTCTTAAGGAAATATATTATTCTCTAATATATATACTATTTTCTACTAAAATCTAAAGTGTATTGTATATACTATTCTTTAATATATATTTTTGTGTGTATTATTATTAATCTATGTTAATTTTATTTTAATAATCGCTTTATAAGTTATATATGTTTTAAATTAATTGTTTTATTTTTATATAAAAAATAAATAAATTTCAATAAAATAATTATATATATATTGTGGTTGAGTGGTCATTGATAAACTTGACAAAATATTGTGGTTGGGTTGAAGTGATGTGGAAGTGAGAGAAACTAATAAAATATAATAAAGGTTGGATGGTTGGGTGGTTGGGCCGGTTGCTGATAAACATAGTCTTATATTTACTCCCTCGGTCCCGATTATTTTGTCCATATTTCCTTTTTGGTATGTCCCATATATATGGTCCACTATCTAAATTTAGTATTATTTTTTATATGAGTTTACAAAGATACCCTTAAACTATATTGTAAATGACACTCAATTAATAGGATCCATTATTGATAGTTATTGCTAAATAAGGGTAATTCAGGAAGTTTGTTCAAATATTTAATATAATTATAAATAATTTTTGGCATTCGTGCATGTTGAAACTGGACCAAATAAATGAGACGGAAGGAGTATTAATTTTATTATATTGAAATACTCCTAATTTTGTGGCCTTATAATTTGCACTAAAAATAATTTATATTTATGATGATAGTATACTAAGAAAAAGCGGTGGTGGTACCCAAATATAATAATCTCTTGAAAGGCTAAATACAAGAGATTGAATGGGAAAGCCCAGCCATAAGGAAAAAGATAATCATTCCATAAATGTATTTATTATGAGCTTAAAAAACCTAACCCTATCTTTAATTAGCGCATTAATTAATTTTGGAATGGAGATTTGAAGAAATGGGTGCCTCTGCTTCGTTGACTTTTAGTACGGCTGGTTGATGACGACAATTTTGCTGATTAACTGAAACTCAATTTAAAAAAAAAAAAATATTTTAATTGATGATTCCAATTCAATGAAGGTGATTATGATGTTCATTTCAGCATATGAAATTGGGGATTACAAGATTAATATGTGGTGGAAATATTTCTTGCAATGGGCCAGCTACCTTAGATGGGTCAAAATTAGATAATGTCTAAAAAGATTTGGTACCCTTCAACCATAAATGTTAGTTGTATTTTAGTACCATAAAGTCATAAATAATAGATCATTTTCAATACGAAAAAAAAAGAAAAAAAACATAAATATAATCTCATCTTTTATTTATAAAAATAACTTGCACTGATTTTACATGGACTTCTTCGCCGGTTTAAAGCTTTTTACGAAGATATTTTTAGCCATTCGCAGTGCCCCCACATGTTTTTTGAATATTTAATCCAAAACTCTATATAATTAATCAATATTTTTTTAATTGTTTTTTTTTTTTTTACGGTTAATTTTCAGATGAGACGGTCTCATCATTTTTATTGTGAGACAAATTTAATAAAATGATGTGTTTTTTTATTGCAAATGATGTCTCACCATTTTTATTGTGAAACGAATTTAATGAAATGATGTTTTTCTTTATTGTAAATGATGTATTTCTTTGTTGCAAATAATGTAATTTTTTAAAATAAAATAATGTATTTAATTTATTAAAATGATGTATTAATGTCCGTCTCACAATAAAAAAAATGTTGAGATTGTCTCACAGGAAACCAACTCTTTTGTTACACTGCATAATTGTTGTATCATTGGGACGATTCTCGAATTTTTTCTTATAAATCGGTAACTTTTTTTTTTATAATTTATCATTACTTGTATTAAATTATGCATTTGCCACGCAACCCACGGTGATAATACTTCCTCCGTCTTATTTCAGTTGTTTCTTTTTTTTTTTGGTCCGTCCTATTAAATTGTTATTTTATCTAAAATAGAAAGTTAATACACATTAATAGTAAAATATTAATTTCGTGTAATTCTACTCATATTGATTATTAAGATAATTTCTTTAGGGACAAATAAATCAGACCGAGGGAATATATTCTAAAAGAAAAAAAAATACAAGAAAGCATCAATCAATTTAATCAATTATAATAAACTAGTCTCATTATAATTATTACCGCCTATTTATTTTTTATTAGTTTAAACATTATATTATGGCAAAAACTTGCGTTAGGCAGACCTAAACGGTTTAGGCGGATTTTATTCTACCCAAATGGGTTGTTCCATCCCAAATAGGGTTTATTAATCCCAATTAGGGTATATTATATGGGTTTGGACTTGAATTAATGAATAAAACCCGCTAGATCGTTTAGGTCTGCCTAACCCAAGACCTTCCCTTATATTATTTATTATACTAGATAAAACAAGTCCATTAAAAATTGTTTTTATCCAAAACACTCAAACAACTGCTTCTTATCCCCTCAAATTTATAAAATATATATAATAAAATTGAATATATTTAATGAAGTTTTAGATGATTCTAATATAAAATGTATTTGATAAATTTTTAACTTTTTGTATGTGATTAAATATATTTTTGAAACTGAAATTTTTTAACTCCTCTCAATTCTCAAATATTTTAACATTTATTCTCTCAAAACTTTTTGCTTAGATGTACTAATATATTAAACAAAATAGTTTCATAGAAATTTATTAAATTTTGCATATTGGTTCCAGATTTATCAGACTTAAATGCACAACGAAAACATAGATTATTTGATTCGGTAACTTACACTTATCCAAGTTGAGGGTGACGTGTCAACTTGGTATGTCAAATTTTTGGATCAGGTACTCTGTGTCAAATATGCTTAGTGCCAGTATTCAATATATACTACTATACGCGAGTGTTGAGTTTTAAAGGAAATAAAACTGACAGTAAGTATGAAAGTAGTAAATAATACAAAAAGTTATAGTAGTTCTAAAGGTCCTACGTCCACTCTTCAAACGAAAGTCTGGTAATCCACTAAGTATTGGATTTATACGATCTATCGTTTCCTGAATAATGTTTTGTCATTCATTCCACAAGCTCAATTGTCTGGTCATTTGCTCATCCTTCACTTCTCAGCTCCTTGGAGTGTGGGCACACCTCACAGCCTCGTCGTCATTGGGACAGGGTGTTTATAGATTCCCCAAAATATCTACACAGCGGAAGACTGTCGGTAAGAGTCAAAATACAAAGTGTACTTGATTATTGTAATCTTTCTTGGATAGAAAGATTACCAAGAGACATAAGAAAAGGAGTTTTGAGTCTTGTGTTCACAAAAGTGACACATGGTAAGCTTCCAGAGCCTCGAACAATTGTGTAAGCTTAATTTGCGTCCGGCATGCTTAAGTTATCGTAAGTTCAGTAATAGCTTACTACGTCCCACAGTCCACTCAGTCTAAATCCCTAATTCCTTCTCTAATTCTCCATCTGCTCGGCTGCTCAATTGTCCCGCAAACCTGCATGGCCCAAGCATGCATGCCGGCATCGGCAACACGCTCGACATGCAGGCGCGCCGAGGTTGCAAGCCCACAACAATGTTTTCACAGTTTCACGCCCTGTTCCCGAGCCCCAACCCGGTGACTATCACTACATTCCTGCTTTACGCCAATACACTTTGAGCAGCGAGTCAGCAACAACGGACAACATTAGTGGTGGATGGCATCTAACTCAGAGCAGCAGCGATGGAAGCATCGATTGTCCAGGATAATTATAAGAAATATTGAAAACAGGATCGGTTGGAACCAAATCGACTAAAATCGAACCAAACTTTTGGTTTGGTTGAGTGATTGTTCGGTTCAGTTTACGATTGGTTCCGCAAAAGGTTTGGTTTATTCAATTTTGGGTATTTCGATCGATTTTCAACCGAACCGATCGAATGCACGCCCCTAATGCTTGGTCCCCTTATTGGTATGTTTGATTTACTTGATAGGACCATACTTGCTGATACGATCCTCGCTGGGAAAGTTTAGATCGCAGCCCAGGAACAAGAGTTGACACGACACAGAATTGACTCGACGAAATTGGAAACGGAAACAACGAATGGATGGAAGTTCAGCAACCCTAATTCGACCCTTCAAATGACGTATTCCAGACGAATCTCATATACGCCCCAAGAAGCGGAAGAAACTAATGACACAGAACGGTAGAAGACACCACAATCGGATGTGTAAGTCCGGTTGATAAGTCAATTCGAATTTCAAGGAATCCACAGAAATTCTTGAGCTTTCAGAATAGGATAATTAAACTCACAAATATTATTGACTGAAAACTGAATTACAATGAAAATATGAAGCCCTATTTATAGGGAGAAAAATCAAATCTAATCGTAATCAAACTAGGAAATCAAATCAAATCTTGCTAAAAATCAAATCTAACAAATCTAGAAATCAAATCTTGCTAAAAATCAAATCTAATAAATATCCAAGATATTTCAAGACAAATCAAATCTTCTCTTTTCTTCAATAGTATCTTGATATATCTTTATCTCTCATAAATCACAACCTCAATAATTTAATTAAGTCCAGATGACTTAATTAAATACTTCAATTTGGACCCTTCAATAATTTAATTAAGACCAAATGACTTAATTAAATTCTTCAATATTGGACCACCTTAATTCTCATCACTTGCTGATACCGTACTTGGTGAATCCCAAACTTATTAGTCTACACTCTTGTATACCAGACTTGTGAAGTTGTGAGTTCGATCCAAACCTTAGTCTGTTGAGTCTTTGCGTATTAAAAACTGATTTCTCAGTCTGGTCTTCAGCTTATCTCCGGCTTACAACTCGATACAAAGCTTATACATGACTTTACATTTTTGGACTATGCTGAAATAATTTAAAGACAAACTAAGATAGATTTTACATACTTACAACTCCGAATAAAAAATATATGTGGTGATAATGGGTTTACCCCTTGTTGATTATGGGCTTTGTTTGAAAAAAACAAAAGATTGTTGTGAAATTGTAACACCCCGTGTTATTTTTAGCCTTGTAATAGTTGTTTGGAGTTAATATAAGGAATTTCTTTTATCGGGAAGCATTCGAATTTAAATTAATTGAAGTTGGAGAAGTCAATTATGTTATTGAGCTTGGCTATCTTAAGATCTTGATGAAGTTATCAAGCCTAAATTGAAATATTAATGGTGGGAGAATGAAATATGAGGTCTCATGTTGGAATTATTATTTTATAAGGTGGAATTAATCATGGATTATGATTGATCTATGATATTATATCAATGAAATGATATACTATGATATAAGTTATGGAGGAAGGTATAAATAGAAGGAACTATGCATTATAACATTTTTTCCATCATATATCAAGTTAGAGAGAGAGAAAATAGAGAAACCATCTTCACCCCAAAACCCTTTCCGTCAGACGACTTTCCGACGTAAATTCCGGGCAACTCCAATCGTTTCAGGGCAAGCAGCCACAGCCATCTCGTAGTACAGTCAAAGACCTTCGATTTGGTTACTCGTGGGCTTCGGGAGGTTGAGAAAAGGAGAAGTTATCGCCGTTGGAAGAGAGGTGAGTTTTGGTGCGATTTTTCTGATTTTAATTCCAAATAACTTGTGTTTCCGGTCGTTAATCAGTAAATGGATGCTAGATTCGTGTTCCTGGGAGTGTAAGGAGTATTCGGACATCGAGTATTGAAGGATTCGTCGCCGGAAAACCCCTCCACCGCCGTCAATCTCCATAAACTCCGGTGAGAAACTCCCCACTTGTAGATTGGCGTATAATTCGCAATCCATTGCTAGAATCGTCATCTAGGGTGTTTAAGGATTGAATAGATATAATTGCATGTTGATTTGGGTGGTTAGAACGATGGGAAATCGGAGTTACAGGGCCGGAGTTCGCGAGGAAGACGACTCGTCCCGAACGGGACGAAGCCATCCCGCTCGGGACGGCTCTCGCAAAAGTCGCGCAGGGTGGCAGGGCCATCCCTTCCGGGATGAGGCATCCCTTTCGGGATGGAAGTGATCCCGCTCGGAATCTGGTACGGCCTTTGGCCAATTTTTGAAATTCGTTCATCCCGCTCGGGACGAACGCATTCCGTTCGGAATGGACTTCGACCCTAAAGTATAAATCATGGTTTTAAAGATATTTTCCATCCAATTTCAAATCCTTTCAACCCATTTGAATATATATTGATTTGAAATGCATATTGAGCAAGAAAGATGAGTTTACAAGTGATAATTATTGGATTTTCGAATTTGGATTTAAGGTTGAGCATAGTTTGGAATCGTAAACCATAGAAGGTTGATTGATTAAGGATGTTGACTTGGGGTTAAATGATGAGATTAAGGGTTATATTATTGGAGTTAATTCATGAGTTGGTTTTTGGATTTGAATAAGCATGTGGTTATCCTAGACCGTTAACTTAATCGGTTAATCCCTATTATCGTAGGAGATTGAGGATTTCGAGGATTAAGCTCACCTAGCGGGAAGCATCTTTAGACCAAGCATACTCCAGGTGGGAATTATTTTCCGTATAAAACCAAATGCGTTTTGTTTTCAAAAGCATGTGAAAAATGTTTTATTTTAAAAGATTGCTATGCATAAAATGTTTGTGTTGCATATTTGTTCCTCTGGTTGATTCCCATCAACAGAGAGATTGATTGAAAGATAAGGACCGAGACCAAACTGGTACTTGAGCAAATCTCGATAATCTGTGAAATAAAAGGTTAACAAACCTAACATCTAAGATCAACAAACCTTGCGATGAACTATGATGAAATATAAACTAACTCGATTGTGTTCCAAAACAGTGTGATACTGAAACCTGGTGCACAAATTGATGACAGTGGGTGGAGTAAATCGTCTATTCCCATCTGTTCATCGTAACTTGGAAACAGGCCAAATTTCCAGTTACACAACGATTTAACAGATATGTTAACATTGTAGTTAGCTCGAGCGAACAAAATGTTTTGGATGACATGGTTACTTTCAATAAAACCCCATGATCATCTGTGTGTGTGTGCATAGCTTTCATATCTATAACTGTAGTTTTCGGGCATATTTTCACGGGGTACGAAAGTACTCAGCCCCTCGCGTTATTTCTAAAACGTGCAGGTTGAAAGCAAAGGATGAGGAGGTGCAGGGTGTAAAGACGGAGCCATTGGTACAGATTTTGAAAAGGTTCTGTGATATGCATCCTCATATGCATATCACCCACGCTTAACACACAAGTTGCACAACTCTGATATGTTGTTTTCCTTCCCATTGTAATTGCTTTTGAAATGTTAACCTTTATTTTATGGAAATTATTTAAAGTTTATTTTAGTTGCTATTAAATTTGATTTGAGACTGAAAACACATGACTGTAACTCGCCTCTTGTTGGGAAGGCTAGAAGGGGGTGTTACAGAAATATTGAAAATAAAAAAGAGAAACATGGGTAAAGAAAAGAGGACTTTGAGGAAATCAATGTGATGTGGGAAGTTGAGAGTTGAGAAGTAGTGAAAATCATAAGTGTGTTAGTCACTCAGCCTAAAATGACCTACCCTGTAGGCAAGCCCCATTACAACCAAAATAAAGACCTTTTTGATTCACCGAGTCATTTACTTTATAAGCAGTGGAGAGATGAGAAATTTGTCAAACTTATGGTTAAGAAAACTGCATTATTTTGAATTGAGTTTAAACACATGTCCAAAACACTTGAGTGGTGAGTGATTGTGAAAATTTTTTCTATCAAAGAGGTTCTTCCTGAAAATGTTGATGATCTTGATTGGATTTTGATTGCATTATCTTTTGGATGAGAGTTTACTTAGATTGTGATGAATCTTGTGAGGCATTGTACATCTTTGTTTGCATGACTTTAAATTTCTTTTGGTGATTTGATCGATGATGATTAATAGTTTAAGTTTGGGGGAATTGATAAGTGCGTTATTTCGATCACTTATCGATGGATTTTTAGGTTGTTTTGATGATGTTATTGTGTGTTTACTTTATTTTCTGAGTACCACGTTGCTTTTATGCTTGTTATGTTTGTTATGGTGGAAAATACAGGTTTTTTAGTGCGAATTCGGCTAAGTGTGGAGATTGGACAATTCAATCATACGCTCTGTATCGATCGAAACACCGTGTGTCGGTCGACACAGAGGTCGAAGGTAGTTGGTGTCGAGAGCAGGTCTTGGATCGACATTTGACGCGCATGTCGATCGAAACCCGTCGTGTCAATCGACATGGCGCCCAAAAAGGCTGATCGACAGGCGAGCATGGCTGATCGAAATGAGAGCCGTTTGTTGATCGACACACGCCCTGTCAATCGACACACGGGCTTATTAGGCGAATTTTCCAAGTTTATACTTAATTCCCATGTTTAATCTTTTAAACTTATTATATATAGTTGTATTTTGGCGAATTTATTCATTCATGCCACTTTTAAGACCTAGATATATAGTTTTCATTGTTTTTCAATTATTCATACTTTGGATTGCAGATTTGGCTCAAGACTTTTGAAGATTGGAACCAAATTGACACTTGTTTTATTTATGAAGAACATTTACATGTTTTATCTTTTCATATACTAGAATTGTACCCATGTGTTGCACAAAACTATTTTTTATATTTATATATTAATTTTAACAAAAGAGAATATAATTATTTTTCAAATTTATATTTTATCCAAATAAACTTAGAATTACTCCCTCCGTCCCGGTCTATTGGGCACTCCTTCCGTTTTTGTCCGTCCCACTTTATTAGGCCACTTTCCTAAAATAACAAATTTTTCACACTCATCAACAAAATATTAATTCCACTACCACTCACAAACCTTGGTTATCGTGTCCGGTCAAAGTAGCTCATTTGACACTTTGACAGGACGGAGGGAGTATATCTATTTTATATATATTAAGAAAAATATTTTACTATTTAAAAAATATATAAATAGTACTAAATAAGGATATACTCATAAAAATAAATTATGATGACTACGCAAAAATATTTTTTCAATTGAAAAATAATATATGATAATTTGCATTAATAACATATGTGGATATATTAAGTTCGTTATATATTAATTACATGACACATCTTTTTACACATATTAATTATTATATTTATATTATTTTAGCTTAGATATATTTAATTTATCGGTGTTATTTCATGCTAAGTTATATTGCCTAGAGTCATAAGTCTGTTTTCAATTCAAAATCTCACAATTACAATTAGGGGTGTACATGTTTTGGTCCAAACTAGCCAAACCGGCCAAACCGAAATGATTTGGCCGGTTTGGCCGATTTGAGAAGTGCAAAAATTGGCCGGCCGGACCGTAAGTTTCAAACCGTATTAATTGGTTTGGTCCACTGTTTGAGTAGAGAAACCGATCGTTTGGACCGGACCGAACCGTTTAAATTAATAATAAATATTTACATTTATATTTTATATTAAAAGTAAGGTTTTAAAAAGCATGATGCAGGTTTTAAAAAGCATGATGCAACAAAATATGATTTTTATTTTTCTTCTACATTTTTAATTATTTTTTGAAATTTAAAATAAAACCTAAACTATCAAATATTTCAATCTCATTTTTATTATTTTTTTACATTTTTATTTCCAATCTCACAATTTTATTCAAATGTCTCTTTTTACCCTTATTGTCTTCTCTGTTCTCTGGGTCGGTATTACCGTTATCGCATCATAATAATTTGACCTTACTATTATGTTTGAGACTGTGATATGAACTATTATTTTTTTGATGTCATTAATTGTTTGTTTTTATTAAGATTGTCTTGTACTTTGCTGATGAGAGCCAATATTAGTTTTTTTTTAATTTCTCAAATAAATTGTAGGTAAAAATAAAAAAAAAATTGCGTTTTGACTTTGCTCGTTAAAGTCGTGTTTCAAACCGTTAAACCGGCCAAACCGAAACATTTTATTTGGTTTTGTTTGATATATTAATTTGGCCAGTTTGGTTTGAGAATTTTTCAAACCGTATTATTTGGTTTGGTCCATACTTTAACCCTCAAACCGGCTAAACCGGACCGTGTACACCCCTAATTACAATTGAGTCTTATAATTTTAAAAGATCATTACAATAAAAAACTGTTAATCTTCATTTTTTTTTCAATTATCAAATATTAATCAATGTACATTATTAATCACAAAATTTGTAAATATTATATTATATATGATACAATTAAAAATTTGTATTGTAATTATTAATTCACATCTTATAGAAAGTATGCATTATTCTCTAACCATTGTTTATAGTATATATTATTCTCATATTTTTCTTTTTAAAATATATGTTTTTAAATTGTATATTTTAGATAATATGGAAGCTTTGATGATCCTCTACATAAATGATAAAATGTATATTCTCTTATATTAAAATGTTAAATACATAAAAAATATTTCCATGCAACGCACGGATAAGATTTTAGTTATCTAATATAAGAAACTCGAGACCAATCAGAAGAGAAGGATTATTAAAACTTCTTCAAAAAATAATTATAAATTTAAATTTGATCAGTTGGAACACCTCTAACTATTTACATTATGCGCCACAATTTAAAACATAATGAATGGCGTTAAGATATACACCGCCACCACCGGCATTATTATCTCTTAAAAAATGTGATGCAATATTACTGATTATAATATGAATTAAATAAAAACTGGAAACGTGTATTAGATTCATCATAGTAGTCATGTTATATGAATTAGACATCACAATTATGAAACTAATCAGCAACAACTGTATTGTCAGAAACATTATATTTTGCGATTAGATTTCCATGGACAAACAAAACTCAAGACAAATGAAAAGGCAAAACATATATATATTTTGCAAATAACATTAGCTAGACGTACGTTCACGGGGTCGACTACTGATGGCGCAATTATCAAAGTTAATCATGACTGAACAATATATTCTTATGGAAGAATGCAGACTTCGAGCATCTTGAAACTCAACTATATATTCGTGGAATCGACGTAGAAATTAAAACTCTCAGGGGACAGGCAGTGGCGGATTCAGAAAATTTTTCTGAGGGGGGTTGAATTTTTTTTTTTCGCCTTAACCTTAACTTCAATCATTATATATCATTTTTTTCCTTATTTTCATCCATTTTTTCTTCTATACGAGGGGGGCTATACCATAAAAAATCGGATCATAATACTATAAAAACGAAAAAAAATCCCCTAGCCCCTACATAGATCCGCCACTGGGGACAGGCAACCCTGTGCCCGTAAATAGCTCTACCATTGCATCTTCTTTTCATTTGTACTAGATTTATATTCGCGCGTTGTACGAATAAAATTTAATATATCATTAAAATATTAATTAAATATATTTTTAATAATTATTTAAAAATATATTTAATATTTTTTCATCAATTATACACTATTATTCTATATTTATAAACTAATAAAAATAGTAAAAAGTAGGACATGCACAAAATCTACAAAATTATGATCCCAATTCACAAAGTGAATTCAACTTGATGATATATAATTTTAAATTTTGGAACACGTTGCATGTAAATAATTAATTTTCGGTTGGAGTAATGTTGAGACGCTCCTTCCCTTAATAGTGTATCTTATTTTGTATAAATAAACTTATAATTATTTTTTTAAAGTAAATATAATAAATTTGAACAAATAAAATCAATGAAAATGTGATATTTTAATAGCGAGTAACAAATATTATTTTGTTGAATAACTATAGCGAAAACGAACAAATATCAATTTCGCTATAATTGTTCAACAAAATCATATTTACTCGCGATTGAAATATCACATTTTTATTTATTTTAGACATTAAATAATTGCGAGTACACTATATTTTTAGATATAAAGTATATATATATAAAGAGAGAGAAGGGATCATGTAAAAGAAAATTCTCCTGTAAGAAAAAAGAATGAATCTTATCCATTATATCTAAATAAATCAATGGTTGATATACAATCAAGCAACGACTAAAACACAATCGAGCAATTGCTTGATTGTGTTCTAATTGTTGCTTGATTAATACGATACTTGATTGTGTTACAATTGTTGTTTGATTGTATATCAACCATTGATTTACTGTGATCCAATGGATCAGATTCATTCTTTTTTCTCACATATGATTTTTTTTTTCTCACCTGGTCCTCTCTCTCTCTCTCTTTCTTTATATATATATAAAACTGAAATTGATTATTGTTGGTCTCCGATCAGAGTGTTTGTATATGCAGCGGAAGTATTAATAATGTCTTGCACTTATCTTGCTAAGATCGCGACTTAGCAAGTGTTTATCAAATGTGTTTAAGCTCGAGTATACGTTAGATTGATTGCATATTATACTTCAACACTTGATGTGTTAAGTTTCAAGAATACGTAATGCACAAGGTAACGAAATAAAGCAGTAAAGAACACAAGGTTTATAGTGGTTCGAACAAATGTTCTACGTCCACTCTTCAGTCATCCGACTGAAAATTCAGTATTGATTGCTTACAAGGTCAGGCTTGATCTCTAACGTTGAGCAGCTCCTCCGTCTAGTTAGCGCGCACATTCAAGCACCTCGGTCTTCAATCTTCACCTTGTCACTCCTTAGAGTGAGGACAAACCTCCATTCTCCTTGGACGTTGACTCTTGGGAGTTTTATAGTTCTTCCCAGAACCTTTCCTTGTGTTTGACAGTTGCTCGTAATAATCACGCTTGCACAGCAAGGTGAATGCTAGGTTCTTTCTAGAATAGAAAGAATCCCAAAATTAACCTTAGAAGTTTCACTTCAGAGGTCTCGAGCTTCAAATATCAAACTTGTGAAAAGCTTCAATCAAGTACAAGCTCGGATGAGTTCGTGTGAGTTTGAGAGTATTTAGATCTTCTCTTGTTTTCTCTGTTAATGAAATTTTGTGAACCTCTAAATTTTTTCAAGATGACACCTATTTATAGGTGAAGATTCAAACGGTTGTTTGAATCTTATTTGTTAGACTCAGAGGGTTTGCTCGCCAATCTTTATTCTTCTTTTTCTGCAAAGCACAGTGGCTCTTTAAGTCTCCTTCGTCTCTGATTGGCGTAGCTCCTATTTGTAGTCATCTTTGTCAGAACGGATCTTTTAGTTTGAATCTGGAAACCTTCTTTGTGTCTATTGATTGTTCTTCTTTGTATTGTCTTGATTGTTGTTGAGTGTTTGCTGACAGTTGATATTCTGCTGACATCTCAGCAGTCCTGCTGAGTTTCGCAACATGCTTGCGTTATTCTTCCAACATTCTTTTAAGCGTGTCCAGCATTCCTTCGTGTTTGCTAGCCTTTACTAGCGTCTCCAGCAATCTGCAGGTCTGCTGATTCTTTCAGCATTCTTCGATTCTTCTTTTCTAGTTCTATTACAACTCGAGTATTTGTATCCTATACAGAACTTTTACATTCCGACCCGATACTAAGTTGCTAGAAACTAGATCGAAAGAAAATAAAAAAATACGTACGCAATCAAACGAAAGGTAAAAGACCTCGCAACTCAAAAACCGCATCCAAAATAGAATAACAACACATGACCACTTCAGTCGACCCCGCCATGCATACGATTTGCCAACAAAAAAGCCACAGAAATGAAAGAATCTTGAAATATGGACGACCAAAACAAAGAAACCGAGAGAACAATCAGACAGTCAGCAAACACGCCGAAGTGAAGAAAGGATATAAGAAAAACAGGCAAGCCCACAAGCCACAAATAAGATCAAACACTATCTAGGGCACATCACATTCCCCCAAATCACCCTAAGCATGCACCCAATGCAGCCGACAGAAACCGATGCACACAACAGTCGTCAACATCTAAAATACACACAAGAAGCAACGATACACGACAAAATCAGATAACAAGGTACGAGCAGGAGCCAAATGTAGACCAAATCAACCAAAGCACGAATAGAACAACAAACACAAACGGTTTAATCGACACAAACCACCGGCATTAACGTGGGAACTCGCCCCCAAACTATGCATACAAAGCGAACCCATGGATGGAAGAGAAGAACGAAACGGTAAATGCAAAATGGAGCACAATCAATGAAAGGAATGTTGGTTGAAACAAAGAAGAGTCGAAAGAGCACCTGAACAATTTCAGAAGAGGAACGCAGGACGGAGCGAATCAATCATCGGAATGAAGGTCGTCGGAGCAGCAGTGGTTGGAGAAAAAGTAGAGATTAGGGAGAGGGTTAATCGGAAAATACAAATCGTGAAAGTAACGAAATGAAGCAACCACCTGAATATTTAAAACCCAGAAACCGTTTGGATCCCCTAAAGTACCCCCAAAATTTAACTTAATTGCCATCGAACCATCGGTTGGGCGGCAAAATTAAAACCACCAAAAGCAAAGGATCGATACCGAGGGTCCAAGGGGCTCGGCACCGATCTTCTTCACTCATTGGATGCGACCCGTCCAGGGATGCCCTAAGCGGCAGCATCCCCTGCGGGGAGAACTATAACGCGATCAACACCTTCGACGGGAATGTGGGGCCTCCCCCTGGGAACTCACAAGGTGTTTTACGATCCGCTATAACTCTCCCTGCCAGCGCTCCATGGAGCCTAAACAGAGTGCACGCATGAGATTATCGCTCCATGCAAGAGAACGTTCTCTGGAATAATTCTAGCTCGCGTGAACTCCGGACTCATGCATTGGCCCGCGAGGCAGCACCCCGGTGACCCCCGCACGACCATACGCTTGCATTCCGAAGGAATCTTCGTATTGGCCAGGAGTAGTATCCCGACTACTCCCTATCGAAGCTACTCTCTCCGAAAGTATCTCTTGGGCCCGAGGATAGTCTCTTGGACACCTAGAAACTCCGCACTCTGTAGCAGGTCTCAACTCGCAGTTTTGATTCCATCGCCTATCCCAGATAGACCCTGAAACCAAAAGGGCAGGCCCAGTAGGCAAGTCGACCCATATAGTGGCTCGACCCAATTAGAATGCCCGCCAAGGTCAACAAGAGGGCAGGATTCGTCTAAGTCAAGATCTCTACACCGATGCATCCAGCGCCTCGACACCGATCACTCAAGAAGGTCGGTGACGAGGCTCTCCAGAGAGGAAAATCCTAGTTTCCTGGCGGCGCCCAACCGTTACAATCCTAACCGACCCCGAAAAACCCAGAGCCGCTCTGAGAATCACGGCGAGCCGTTAGTAGCCGATGCCTAGGGTTAGGCTATGTACCCCTACCCCATGTCTATAAATAGGGGTAGGGAGCTCATTTTTTGGATGAATTTCGGATACGTAAAAATCACGCTGTAACTCTATCAATTTTCACATAGATTATGTTGCATATTTACGCTCGTTATTCCGCATTAATTTAATGTGTTCATTCTATTTATTCGTTGCATTCATTGTTGTTATTTGTTATTTCTTGATAAAGTTCCAAGGGCTCCTATTCCCTGAAAATTCGAACCTCAACAATTATTATGACAAAAATAAGCGAGACTAATATGGTGGGACCGAGGGAATAGTAATTAAGAGTTGAATATCAAGAAACTAAATATAGTGTGTCCATCATTGATCAATACTCCATAAAAAAAGAAAAAAGAAAACTTGAAATTCAAAAATTAAATTGGCTTATATATAACACCTATGTGCCATTTAATTTCGTCTCTAATATATTGTATAAGTATATATTTAAGCTTAATTATATTTTAACTGTTAACAAGTATTTATTGGGAAAGCAATGAATGTGTTGTGGTGTGGGAGAGCACGTGAGATGAGGAGTTAAGTAATTAGGAGTAGATTAAGGCATATGCGTGTGCCAGAGAGCTAGATACCTAAAGTGTCTGACACGTAATGAGTAGGGGATTAATGGATACTTAACCTCTAAACTTAATTAGTTTAATTCAATTAACGTGCCACCCCCCACCCTCCAACTCCAACCCTTCAATATTCAATTCGCGCATCTCAATATAGACCAACATTTCCACACACTTAATTACTGTACCCCCTCACACGCCTCTATTTTCTAATTTTTTTTTCTTAGATTTTTAGGATTTAAATAATGATTTCTCAATATATTTGCTTATTCTTTTATTTATAATGTTATGATATTCAATTATTAGGGTTTTCTCTGTGGTGTGTGCGTTATGTTTTTATTGGAAAAATATTAAATTATATCTTAAATTATGTTCATTTTTTCAAATCTAACCCAAACTATCTAAATGTTTAAATAAATACCCAAACTATTTAAAATTATACAAATCTATCCCCAATAAATTTTCCGGTCATCGAAAAAGCTGACTGTGTCAGTCGGAATTCCATATCAGCTAATTAATGCCACATGTCAAATACAATTTTTTTTGAAAAAAAAAATTAAAAACCTAAAATTCAAAACAAATCTTTAACCCCGAAAAAATAAAAAACTTTTATTAAACCTAATATTAAAAAAAAACCCCAAAACCCAAAATAAAAAAAAAACTACGGGTAAGAATTATTTATACGTTCTTAATTAGCTTAGCAAGTTGAAACAATTAATTTTGCGGCTTATCTTGTCTAATTAGCTTTGTAAGATGAAACAATTATTTATTGGTTGCTATAGATTAATCTTCTTAATTAATTTTTTTTATTTGTGATAATTAAAAAAATTGAGATTTCAAATTAAGAGTTTTGTTGGCAAAATGTTTAATTATATCTCGAACTATGTATATTTTGTCAAATTTAATCCAAACTATTCAAATTTCAAATAAATACCGAAACTAATGAAAACTATGCAAATATAGGACAAAATAAAAAAAAATCTTATTTTACACATGGCGTTAATTTGCTGACATGGAATTCCGGCAATACAGTCGGCTTTTCCGTTGACTGAAAAATTAATTGGGGATATATTTGTATAATTTTAAATAGTTTGGATATTTATTTAAATATTTTGATAGTTTGGGTTAGATTTAAAAAATTGAACATAGTTTAGGATATAATTGAATATTTTATCTGTTTTTATTTTATCTGAATTTCTTGATGAAACTATATTTTTATACACGAAAAGAAAGAAATATCATGTGCAGACACGTAGTATTCAGCATTTAAGTTACTCAACTGTATAGGAGCTTTCAGAAATTCACTACACAAAACGATTAAAAAAATTGAATGATTAAATAAATATGGAATATTGTTACCACAAGAATTGAAAGATAGTTTAAGTATTTAAATTTCAATTCAAGACCTCGTATTAAATCGAAATTTTGAATTAAGAATTTTATAGTTTATCGATTCTGAATTGATAATTTATCTTTTGGGTCTTAAATTATTAATTAAACAATCTTTTAATGCATGACAAATTCTCAGATGAGACGGTCTCATCATTTTTATTGTGAGACGAATTTAATGAAATAATGTGTTTTTTAGTTGCAAATGATGTCTCACCATTTTTATTGTGAAAGGAATTTAATGTAATGATATATTTCTTTATTGCAAATGATGTATTTCTTTGTTGCAAATAATGTAAATTTTAAAAATGAAATGATATATTTAACTTATTGAAATGATATATTAAGATTCGTCTCAGAATAAAAAAAAATATTGAGACCGTCTCTCAGAAGACCAACTCATTACGCATTGAATTGATAATTCACAAATCACAACAAATAACTAACCCAATTAATGTATTGGCATGCAACAATATTGTTTAGGTAATTAATTATGAACCCTCATTCAACCTCCGAATATAAGAATTGCAAATTGAGGAGGCATGCAAGTGAGATGGATTAGGAAGTTAATCAATTCATTTCTAAAGTCGTAGTCGTCGCATGGAAATGGAATCCGACAGTTTCAATTAAATACACACTTTATGCTCACAAAATTAGTTATTTCAACTTAATAATTTGTAAGATATTGATGGGATTGGTAAGTTGGTAGCATGCCTCGGTCGTAATTAATATACGATTTTCAATCTAGAAAGCTATGTATATATATATATAGTTTTGTTGATTTCATAGTCTGCATTATAGCTTCCACAGTTGAGAAGTCATCATCAAAATTCTTTATAAGCAAATCTAGTCATGCAATTGGTGAAACCCCATAGCCAGCCCCAATCAACAATTTTTATGAAAATCATTTATCTACAACACCATGTGATGCTCCCTATATTTGCAATTGATTCTCACTGTGGGCTTTTTATGCACAGGAGAATATATTCCTTTGGAATACTATGCACATTGGGAAATTTAGGTTAGAATTTGTTTGCATGCATTCTTGGTTATGGATTAATTAGATCTTTGTCCAAGGGAAAATTAGTTATTTTATTCCAAAAAAAATAAAATATTCTAGTTAATTTTATTCCAACTTTTCTCCTTCTATTTGTTTTATTTTACTTTTTTACTTATGTTTATAATTTTCATTCCACGTAACAAGCGATATTATTTATTGCTTATTCACGCATTTTTCTTCCAAGTGGCTGTCACATTAGCGTCCACGTAATTTTTTTTTTATGATTTCCACGTTTACCTTATTAATTGTTCATATCTCAAATTTTAATGAGACGACGTCGCTTTGATAAGTTTCCATTTTAAAAGTATTAAATAAGATTCCGCATGGTCATAACTCATGATGTGGTGAAACAAGATAAAATCGATAGAAGAAGAAAATTTGGGTTAAAATTAATTAAAATACATTTTTTTTGGGGATAATACAAGTAGTTTTCCCTATGTAAAATTAAATCTAGTTGAAATTCCAACTTAATGAATTTGATGATTTGGTTTGAGTGAAAGCAACATGTCAAGAATTTCCAATTGAGAGAGTACTTTTTTTTCCAGCTACCAATACCATCGCCTCTAACTTTCCATCATTGACCTACCCCATGTATCATTTAATTCGACTGCAATTAGTATTATGATATTTGAGCCAAACCGAGTGATAAATGCTTCAAAAATCACGAGCACTCCAATCAATGGATTTGCAATTTCTTGAAATCTCAAGAGCTATAGCCATGGCTAATTTCAATTTCACTTTATCTTTACGATTGATTAGATCGTGGGGCATTGAAAAGCATTCATGGCTTAGTGGAGACTATCGCATTCTACAGAAGAATTATTCACCTTTTTCTTTTGGGATGGGCACAGCAGAAGAAGAAAAGGAGAGAAAGTGAAAGATGATGAAAATTTTTTAGGCTTGGAAAAGGAAATCAAAAAAAAAAAAAAAAAAAAAGAGAGAGCTTTTCTCCCCCATGGGCATTGGAATCTCAGGAAATAGATTAGAATTGGACAGCACTAATCCCAATTATTTAAGACTAGTACAGCTTTCAAGCTGGAAAATTACATGAAAGTGGAAGACATTCAAGTAGGGATGTCAAAAATACATTATGATCATCGACTACGTCAGTTTTCGGGCTCAACCCTAAGAGTCAACACGTATGTCTGGATTGAAGTAAACTTTGCTGATTTAAAACTCAAAGAGAGTGGGATGCTTGTAATGCAGGCAGCCCAGGTTCCAAATGGTCAAAAAAGGTGACTTTGGATTATAGATCTGAAAATTTATGTTAACGAATGAAGCAGGGGAAGGTGGAGTGGACGAAAAATATCACTTCATTTGGCGAGTCATGGTATTAATTTTGGTCGCCAACATTCAATCAGATCTATTTTGTAGATTTATGATAATGCAATGTGACAACCCATGTTATAAAAGGAAACATAAGACAGAAATGAAAGTAATAATCTACTATCTAAGATCCCTTTTGTAAAGTCAATACATTAATAATATAAGAGATGTTAGTGAGCAATTCTTGACTCCATCTCAGTGTCATATTGCAAAGATGCTATTCCTCCCACATTCATCTCTGATTTTTCATAATTATAATACTCTAACAATAAAGTTCTCCCCTTTCCCCAATTAGAGTCATATCATAAAGGGAAGATGAATAATTAATTATCATTTTTTTTTTCTTTTCTTATCCCCACATTAATTTATGCCCTCATCAAGGTCTGCAACAGAGCATTTTGGTAAGCAAGTTTGTTTTCTGGTGAGCTGTGCTATTTTTCCCATTCACATGGTCCCTTCTATGCAATAAATCTCACTTCCTTACTATATTCTCTCTCTCTCTCTCTCTCTCTCTCTCTTTCCATGATTCTGCTAAAACAGAGATGTGGAGACATTTGATGATACCATGAGGACTGAAAACCCGGGCCTCCTCCGTTTGTGGCGGTGGAGAATTCTGGTGGTGGTTCTTCTGATTCGGGCGGAGTCGTTGGGGCTGAACACCGACGGAGTATTGCTGCTGTCATTCAAGTATAGCGTTCTGAGCGATCCATTGGGAGTGTTGCAGAATTGGAATTACAACGACGCCACGCCATGCTCGTGGAATGGAGTCAGCTGCGGGACTCCAGGCTCTGCCGACGCATATTTCCGAGTCACGGGCCTTACGCTTCCAAATTCTAGGCTTTTGGGATCAATCCCTTCAACTCTTGGCGCAGTCGAGCACCTCAGGAACCTTAATCTCTCCAGCAATTCAATCAATGGCTCTATTCCTGTCTCTCTCTTCAACGCCTCCGAGCTTCAGATTCTTGATTTCTCCAATAATTTGATTTCCGGCGAGCTTCCGGGACTCGTCGGAAACCTCAGAAATCTCCGAGTTCTCAACCTTTCCGACAATGCTCTGGCGGGAAATTTGCCGGCTGGTTTGTCCAACCTCCAAAATTTGACGGCGGTTTCTTTGAAAAATAACTACTTCTCCGGTTCTGTTCCGGCTGGATTTAGTCCAGTTCAGTTCTTGGATCTGTCATCCAATCTGCTCAATGGCTCATTGCCGCCGGATTTGGGCGGAAGCAATCTAGTATACTTGAATATTTCTTTCAACAGACTCACCGGCGAAATACCGCCGAGATTCGCCAGTGCAGTCCCTGCAAATGCAATCATCGATATCTCCTCCAACAACCTCACCGGCCCGATTCCGGACTCCACCCTTTTCTCCAACCAAGACGCCGACTCTTATTCCGGCAACATCAACTTATGCGGCAAACCATTGAAAAATCTATGTCCGATTCCATCATCAGCAGCAAGCATGCCGAATGCTGCAGGTCCAGAATCTCCACCCGCCATCGCCGCCATACCGAAAACCATAAACTCCAACCCAGCCGCCGCCGCTTCCGACAGCCCGCCGCAAGCAAGAGGAAGCGGGCTGCGGACGGGAACAATCTTGGGAATCGTGGCCGGCGACGTGGCGGGAGTGGGCGTATTAGTGGTGATTTTCCTGTACGTTTATCACCTGAAGAAAAAGAAAGCGATGAAAAAGGAGGCGGAAAGCGCCAACAACGACTTTGACTGGGCCTCCTCCGCATCATCCTCGGAAGAGCACAACTGGCTGCGCGGCTGGACTTGCTTGAAGAAACAGCGACACGCGGCCGCGGCCGACGCTGGGGAAAGCACCTCGGAATCCGCCCACTCCGAGAGCGAGGACACGGGAATCCCGCCGGCGCACGCGGCCCTAGAGCAGAAAGACGGGGCACTGGTAACGGTGGATGGGGAAACGGAGCTGGAGCTGGAGACGTTGCTCAAGGCCTCCGCCTACATTTTGGGCGCGTCGGGCTCCAGCATAATGTACAAGGCCGTCCTCGATGACGGAACGACGTTTGCCGTGCGGCGAATCGGGGAGAACGGCGTCGATAGGTTCAGGGATTTCCAGAATCAGGTTCGGGTCATATCCAAATTGGTGCATCCGAATCTGGTTCGGATTCGTGGCTTCTTTTGGGGCGCCGAGGAGAAGCTCATCATCTACGAATTCGTTCCCAATTCCAGCCTCGCAAACGCCCGTTACAGTGAGTTTCTTTTTCTTTTTCTTTTTATTTTTATTCAAATTTTACCGCAATTCATGAATCCGAGTTTTGAATTTTTCTAAGAAACAAAAAAACACGAAACTCGCGTAACTGAGAGTTGAATGTGAATGATGGTCCCCATTTGGTACAGCCACAGCCACAGCCTCCTGCCAGAGAAACTTCGACGTTCGTATTTTTGCTAACGTGGACTGTAGTGCGGTGGAGTTGTTGTAACTACACCTTTTGTCTTTAATGCTTCTCTTCTTCACTTTACTTTGGTTGCTGCCAGTCATGACTTTTTAGTTTACTTGCATCTTATCCTCCTACCATACCTATGCCTATACCTATACGCCATCTGCTGCTCATAACAATTCAATTTTATTGAAATGTCAAATCATTAACTCCACAGGGAAAGCGGGCTCTTCACCTTGTCCTTTACCATGGGAGACGCGGCTCAAGATAGCCAAGGGCGTGGCCCGCGGGCTGTGCTACATCCACGACAAGAAACAGGTGCACGGCAACTTGAAGCCCAGCAACATCCTATTGGGCTGGGATATGGAGCCCAAGATCGGAGATTTCGGCCTCCAACGCCTCGTCACTTGCGATAACAGCAGCTCCAAGGCCGGTGGCTCGGCCCGAAACTTCGGCAGCAAGAGATCCACCGCCTCGCGAGACAGCTTCCAAGACTACGCCAGCGGGGCCACTCCCAGCCCCAGCCCGAGCATAATCGGGGTGTCCCCTTACCATTCGCCGGAGTCGCTGCGGAGCCTCAAGCCCAGCCCGAAGTGGGACGTCTTCTCGTTCGGAGTAGTGCTGCTAGAATTGGTGACCGGGAAAGTCATCGTGTCGGATGAGGCGGGCCCCGCCCTGGCCATCGCGGCGTCGACGCCGTCGGAGGAGGACAAGGGCAAAGTCTTGAGGATGGCTGACGTGGGCGTCCGGGGTGAGCTGGAGGGAAAAGAGGAGGCGTTGCTGGCGGTGCTTAAACTGGGGTATGGCTGCATATCGGCGGCGGCGCAGAAGAGACCGTCCATGAAAGAAGTCCTGCAAGCGCTGGAGAGATTCCCATCATCTTCTTCTGCATCACCATACTATTATGGTCTGTAGTGGTTGTGGTGTTCATTAATTGTAGGCACAGACACAGTGCATGTATGTATGATCCACTGACATGTTGTAAGTTTTTTCTTAGACATTCTTCTTAATTTGTAATGATGATCATAGGTTTTGCGTTGTAGTTTAGTCTCTCCTTCCAATCAATCATCACTCTATCTTTGTCTGATTGCGGTAGCTACCTGGTGTGCTAATAATTTTTCACTTGGACAATGCTTGCATGTCTCTTTCAATATTATATTATTATTCATTCTGTGAACTCAATATGTCATGTATTAGGCTTAGCATTATATTGTGTGATTATTACTTTTGTCAACGATAATACCAGAAGATTATAAACTATGCTATGCACAAGACTTAGTAGTGATTAAGCCCAGATTTGCATAAATTCCCTAAATTCACAAGCATTACAAAAAAAAAATTTAAAAAAAAAATAAAATTGCAGAGCGCCATAATTGGACTATGGTAACATATAGTGTGCTTACCACTGCGCAACCTCATTCGCATGGCGGGCCAGGTCTAGACAGATTGACCCCACTTGATATTACTCTTTAGTTTCAAAAAATTCAGATTTTAATTGGTTAATGTTTTTCAAATGTTTATAGACTTTATTCTTTAATTTTTAGAGTCAATATCAACTCCTAGAGTTTATTTTAAGTTTTGTTTTCAACTTACAGGAGTGATTTGTCGTTGTTATTAGTTTCGGATCAAAAGGGTGGTTTCAATTTTTAGGTACTCTCTCCCTCCATCACAATTTATTAGTAAGATTTTCCTTTTTTTAATGTTTAATTTATTAATCTCATTACGAAAAATAGTAAATTAATTTACTATGTATCATTGATTATTATGTAAAAAACAAACGGGACTAATAGCGTAATATCGTAGGACGGAGGTAGTATTTTTATAAAAAAAATTAATTACTAAAAAACAACTCATAAAAATGGGTGGAGGAGGGTAAGATTGGCATGCCAGCAAGAAAAAAAAGATAAACTTTTAATGGGCCTCCACCCAAGAAAAGGCTCGGCCCGAAGCCCAGCCCACAAACTTCAAACCCTGCAACTTTAAACTCTACAAACACCTGAATTCCCGCTCACACCCATTTCAAACACGCTCCACATAACGTCTCTCTTCTCTCTAAACGACAGGTTGTTTCCTCCAAAACAAATCGAAAATTCAAAGCACAAATTGAAGAAAAATAATGGCGACTAACATCGGAATGATGGACTCTGCATACTTTGTCGGCCGATCGGAGATTCTATCATGGATCAATTCTACCCTTCATCTCAATCTCTCGAAAGTCGAAGAGGTGCCAATCCGATCTACATTTTTGGGTAATTTATCTGATTGCCGAACCGTTTATGCATAATTTTAGTGTTTCATCAGGCTTGTACCGGCGCCGTCCAATGCCAGCTGATGGATGCGGTTCATCCTGGAATGGTTCCGATGCACAAAGTCAATTTCGACGCAAAAAATGAGTACGAGATGATACAGAACTACAAGGTTCTTCAGGATGTTTTTAACAAGCTTAAGATCACTAAGGTATTGCTAGTTTAGATTCGCCTGTTTTTAAGTTTTGCGTGAGTGGAACTCAAGATTTATGTTTGAATTGCTGTGTTTTTTTTTCCAATCGACTGCATTTGTCTTTAAATGTGCATAGCTCAACCTTGTTTTTTTTTATGTTGCGCGCAGCACATAGAGGTGAACAAATTGATCAAAGGGAGGGCGCTGGACAATTTGGAATTTATGCAATGGATGAAGCGTTACTGTGATTGTGCTAATGGAGGACAGATGAATAGGTAAATTCTGCGATTTGTAGAATGTTGAAAGCTCCCCTTGCCTAGGTTAAACTGCCTTGTTTTTCTTGTGAAGCAGTGAAAGGAGTTAAATGTGCATCAGATCGATGAATGGATTTTTTGTGGCATGTCCTCTACTGATTTCTTTCATGATATGAAATTGAGATGATTTATTTCAAGATTTAAAACATTGTTTCTGGTCCTCTGGTACTTATTTATTTTATCCCGGCATTTGTTTTTGTTCATCTTCTGTTACTCTATCTAGTTTTCCTGTTATGAGTTACTCCATTTTAGGAATCTTTTACAGCTTCAAGAACAATTCGTCTTCTAAAGTATAGTAATCACCCAGGGGATTAAATTGTGTTTGATGGAAAACATGTAGCTCCTCAGGTAAATCATGTTATTGAGTAAGAGTGTTGAATAAAATGCATTATATTTCTCGATAGATTGAACCAATATGGATACCACCTCTTAGAATTGAAGATTTAAGTAGAAATACTTTGATATACTCTAGCTAGTTAAGAATTTTCTTTTTCCTAAGACTTTGTATTGTTGTTCTTCACGATATCTCTCACTTTTCATTCTGTTGTAATTATTTCGTGATTATTATATGTTAGTTACAATCCTTTGGAGAGAAGAGATGCTTGCAAGGGTGGGAAAGAGCTGAGCAAGAAATCTGCACCACCGAGTAAAAATTCGGCGTCTGTGCCCAAACAAGCAACTCACAATGGTCGAAGGACTGATGTTGCTCATGGCAACACAGCAAATCAATCTGTCAATGTTAAGCCACTCAGACCTTCTTCAAGTGGCGGCGGGCGTTCTGGCTCTGGATTCCCTGAAGCAGAACGCACTATGTTTGAGCAACAGGTTACAAATACTATCTTCTGAAGAATGTTTTTTCTTTTTTTTTGGGTTTGTAAACTATTAGAGGCTTATTACTTTTGACTGCTGCAGATTACAGAGTTGAAGCTGTCAATTGATAGTCTGGAGAAAGAGAGAGACTTCTACTTCGCCAAATTGAGAGACATTGAAATCTTGTGCCAGACCCCTGGCATTGAAAAATCAACAGTAGTGCTTCAACACTATTTTTTGTTCTACAGGAATAAGTCTTTCTGATGCAATTGATTAGAATTGGATGCTCATTGCTGCATTGATTCATTGTAGGCGGTCGACGCTATACTAAGGATTTTATACGCTGCAGAAGATGATGCATCGGTGGTTGCAGAAGCTCAGGCTATGATATCACAGCAACAGCAAGAAGTTGAACTATTAGGTTCCTCATCCGACGAGGGGAAGCACAAGTCCGATTCTCAGAAGAGGAAAAGCATCGTCAATGTTGATGTCGATGCTGCTGCTAGCAACACGTTGTCTCCAAGGCAACGGTTGTCTGAAGCATCCGATGTCCATTGCAGTGGCTCTCCTCTAGTCACTTACTGATCATATATCTGATCCATTCCATCTTATTACCCCATCATAATATTTCTAGTACTAGTTGGAAGCATAAAATTAGTCCCTTCTCTTCGTAGGCCAAATCGGAATATGGGTTCAATAGATTATTGGCCCACACCTTGTTTCTTGGAAGGTCTACGACAAAAATCTCATATTTTTACTGTGTAAGAATCGTTATCGCAGAGCAAGATCGTTGCGGTTATGTTGAATATCAAATTCTTGTACCATGTTGTATTTTTTATGGACTGC
Organism: Plectranthus barbatus; assembly: GCA_026898455.1. NCBI lineage: Eukaryota > Viridiplantae > Streptophyta > Magnoliopsida > Lamiales > Lamiaceae > Plectranthus > Plectranthus barbatus. The sequence goes on along the minus strand of JAPKLW010000233.1, from coordinate 336,651 downwards.
TTTATAATTACATTACTAAAATTTGCACTTGAATAAGTGAGCATGTATTTTAATGTAAAATAAGGTTGTAGTTTATACTACTTTATAGTAGTTGCATTGCATGTATCTATAAAGCAGGGTATCAAACGCAGGGAGTCTGTCCTTCACTTGCTTTTCTGGCTGATATTATATCTGTCACTGCAGCTTTATTCAACATAAAATGTCACATTTATTTTTTACCCAACTATGACTTCACACCAAATAAGTTTTTGGTCTCTGATTCTGAAAATTTGCCTACGGAAAGCTTTCTGTTGGCTGTCCTTGAGGTGTGATTATCGCTATTTGTGAAAAAAAAATGATGGAAGGATTTTTTACGACTTAGTCCTTACACCTAAATAAGTAAAGGGAGATAGCAATTCATCAAACTTGTGAAATTACATGTGTTGACGAGGATGGTAATAATATGTCTGAAAAGCCTTGCGCGATTAGATCGGAACCACGTGATTTTTTGAGAGGACTCAACAACTCTCTTACCCAAAAATCGGAGATAAATTCTCCAAAATAAATAAGCAGGTAAGCATATTAATTTACTGTAATAAAAAGAATCTGCTAAGATTAATCAACCAGGATATACACCATAATGAATGCATCAGAAAACAAGGTAGTAATATTTTTGTTTTTGCAAATATTAATCGTGATATATGAAGATTTTGATTTTGTTTTTTTTTTTTTCTTCTGGTGTTGTAAATTATTTCAGGAATCTGAGGAGGGTGGGCAGATGCAATTGAAAAAAGTGGAGCAGGTATCGGATCATTATAAATCAGCAGGGCAAGGGCAAGAGCAGGTTCGGAACGTGCAGGTGGTTCACGAGGTGCAGCCCAAACCTGCTCTTGGCCCCAAGACCAGCGGCAGCATCTTGTCGAATGCTGCCGCCTCGGTCGTGTCTACCCTCGAGTCCGCCAAGGACACCCTCCAGAGAAAATAGCTAGGCTTCATTGATTTTATACATCATTCTTTGTTATAAATTTTTGATACATTATTTATCACTTAATTTCATGGCAATAGGTAATCTGTATATTATTATGTATGTATAAATTATGATCATATATTCTTAAGTTCATTTAAGATTGGAAATAATATAATTAAAGATAGAAGATGAATAAATTGGTGAGGGAGGGAGAGGCAGAAAATTGCAGAGGTTGATGAGAGGGGGACTTTAGTCTTTACAATCTATCTATCAAAATAAATGCGAAATTTAAGCCTCTCACCACTGCTTTTAATTTCAGTTGTTATTATCATTTATGGCCTCTCAAACTCAGATGGATTGTTCTGATTCCTTGTTTTAGGCCATTTTCTTGCATCTTCTGCCATTCACGATTGATCTCATCATGCAGTCAACCCTATTCTGATCTGACCAATTATGATTGTTTATTATACATTAATTAAGAAAGTTTCATCATTGGATTGTACGATGATATTTGTCTTTTTAATCAACAAATGTGTGGGAATTACTGAATAATTAATGGAGCAATGGTCACAGCTAGCAACGTGCATTCTGAATCTTTATATCAATGATGGCTATTGAGTTTTAAGTGTGAAAAAATGGAAGAGAAAAATGTTAGATTTGCAAACCAGCTGTCCAAGTTTGACAAACATGCTTTTTCCCAAGCTAACACCGAATGGGAAAGGCAGAAAATTCAAATGAATTATCATAACGAGGATATAACATTTATATATATATATATATATATATATATATATATGGAGCGGATCCGGTGAGAAAAGTCTTAACATGAGAAAGTGAGAAAGAAGTTTGAATGTGTTCATAAGGTTGCTTGATTGTAATCAGGTCATTGCTTGATTGCAATGTTGCTTGGTTGTGTTTTAGTTGTTGCTTGATTGTGTTTTAGTTGTTTCTTGTTTGAATATCAACCATTGATTTTTTTTAGATCTAATGGACATATACATTCTTTTTTCTCACATGGAATTTTTTTTTAGATGATCCCTCCTATATATATATATATATATATATATATATATATATATAGAGGAGGGATCATATGATAATAAATAAGTATATTAAAAATAAGAATAAATCTAATCCATTAGATCTAATTAAATCAATGGCTAATAACTAATCAAGCAACAATTAAAATGCTATCAAGCAATAAATGATCAAACAACAAATGAAATACAATAAAGCAACATTGTAATCAAGCAACAACTAAAACATAATCAAGCAACATTGTAAAGGTAATCAAGCGGCTTTATCATTTTATCACGGGATGATATCACCCGATCCAATCCCTATATATATATATATATATATATATATAACGAGGAAATGGTAAATAAATGTGGTATATTATTGGCATTGATGATATGGGAAGGGCGTTCATCATTCTGCATCAAATAAAACGTCATTCCTCAACCAGGAGGTAGTTCGATTTTGGCCCATCCTTTAATTTCCTGTTCAAATTCTACTTTGACTAGCTACCTTCTTTTTTTATTCTACCCTCTAATCCTTAAATTCTCATCTATAAGATATATATACATGAATCCGAAGTGTTCACTTATATAGACCCTGGACAAATATTAATATGTTCAACCAGTAATATGATAATATAATATTGATGGTGTGGTCAGTTTTAATTATTATTATCATCAATATTATATTGTCATATCGCTAATAGACACTTTTAACACTTGCCCACGAAGGATAAGTGAGCTTTTATGATATATTCATAGATATGTTTTAGAATTCGAGATCGACCATTCCTTCTAAAACCTTTAATCAGATCTTATTTATTTTATTAAGCGTCATTCCATATCTAAAGACCTCTTAATAAAAAAGTACTCCATTTTATTAGTCTTAATTACCTTTTTGGTATGAATTATTTCTTAAAATGATAACTTTTTTTTACACTCATCAATAAAATATTAATTTCACTATACCATATCTAAAGACCTCTTAATAAAAAGGTACTCCCTCTGTTCCATTTTATTAGTCTCAATTACCTTTTTGGTATGAATTATTTCTTAAAATGATAACTTTTTTTTACACTCATTAATAAAATATTAATTTCACTATACTTACATACATTAGTTTCTGTGCATTTTACATATGAGAATATTAAATATGGACTGAGATAGTATTTGGATTGATGTATATGCATGTGATATAAGGATTGGTGAATTTCCTTTTCATTTCACTAAAAACCAGATTGCATTAATGCACAAGGCGAACATAATGCCCCCACATTAGTATTTGAAAATTAAATAAAATGTCAGTCTCCTTTCAATATATTTGGTGGTACATTTAAAACTCACTCACATCATCCAACATCTTTATTAAAACAAACTCATAAAACTGTTTCCGCTGACATTAATATTTATTTTGCCTTTTTATCTTTTTTGACTTTCAACACCTCATTTTCATCAAATTGGTCACAACATTCCCACACATATCAATTTTCTCCCCACCCTCTTTTTATTCAAGGCTGCTTGCCAGCCTTTATTTTCTCTTTTGGTCTACTATTATTCATCACCCTCCAAAACTTAAAGAAAATATAATTATCATATCATATATTTATTCCATTCCGATTATATGATCCAATTCGATATTACAGATTTGTCAAAAAGAATTTGGAGGAAACAATGTATTTAAACAACCTTTCAATCATTAATTTATATCTCTTTTTATAATATTAGAAAAAAGGATAATTATCGATCTAGGATGCGGAAGATAGTATAATTATCAATTCAGGGCCCGAAAGACGAATTATCAATTTAGGACGTGAGGTATTGAGGTTCTGGATTGAATGTTTTGTATTCTTTCATGTTCTGGATAGAAATTTTTTGGATCTTTCGGATCCTGATTTGAGAATTCATCTTTCAAATCCTAAATTGATAATTAACCAATCTTTCAGGTCATGAATTTAGAATACACATAAAAAAAATAATAGCAACTACTGAGATCAAACCACATAATTATATATAATCTCATATAGTAGTATGTACCATAAATCCATAATGGAAGGAGTGATGTTTTTCTACATGAGCTTCTAATTTTCTATATACTCCCTCCATTCCGATTATATTATATAGTCCGGGTTATTATTTTAGGGTGTTTTAATTATATAGTCCAGTTTTTATATTTGGTATTGTTTTTATATAGTCATTTACCATTAGATCCCTCAATAATCTTGAAAAATGAGAATTTTAAATTTAATATTATGAAAATGAGAGGTTAATTAATGCTTTAAATAAGGATAATGTTGAAAATTTATTTAAATATTAAATAATTTTTGGCAAACGTACAAGATCAAAATAGACTATATAATCGGAACAGAGGGAGTATACCAATTTATGAAATTGTAACACTTTTCTTGTGGATATTCGATGCATGTGGTTAGTTAATTTTAGACTCTAGTTGTCACCCACGTATTAATGTTGATCATGACTCATGAAGATAAAGTAGTTTTTAAATTGTTTTTTTTTTTTTGGGAGTTGATGGGGTTCTCTATTGCAATTTAATTTATGGGTAGCTAGTGTAATAAAATACTTTCAAAATACAAATGTGAAAATTGAAATATACCTAAAACATAATTTCCTTTAAATAGTTAGAATATATTATCCTGCAGCAGCATTAAACACAACATACCGTGGAGAAATAAATATTAAATGGGTATGATTATTTTGCCAAGTTCGAATAAAGACTCCTCATCATAACTAGTTATTGCCATATCAAATCTCTTACATTTTGCCCACTCAATATCTATGAAATCTCGTTGTGGGACTTTAATTTACTTTATTTTTTAAAAAAAAAAGAGAGAAAAAAAACAGATAGACAGTTAAGAGTATTAAAAAGCATATATGGTGATTTATTTATAGTAATTGAAAGTAAATGTTGCAAGATGGCGTTTCTATTTTTCCATATAAAATATTACAAGTTACTCGGATCTCGATTCGATAAAAGTTCGTTCGAATTCATTTAGTAAAGCTCGTTTAGTAAACGAACCAAATTTAAACATCATAGTATTCGACTCGTGAGCTCGTGAGCTAAAATTAGTAAGAAATATAAAATAATTACTTTTTATAAAAATAATATTTTCATCATTTAAGAGCAACAATAATGATACATCTTTCTAATAATAAAAATCTAAGAATTTGAACATGAATATGATATTAATTTTGGAATAAATAATTTTTTTTCTTCAAAATAATAATGAAAATTTAAAATATATTCTAAATTTAGAAAGTTAGTTTAGGCTCGATTAAAGCTCGATAAAATTCTTGAACATCAAAGTATTCGATAAAAAAGTTCGAAGCTCGATTCGAAACTAAATGAGTCAAATTTGAGCACGATACTACTCGACTCGACTCAACTCGATTCGATTACACCCCTAGCAATGCCAATCAGCTTAGGCAAATCTCGTTATAAAAAAGTTTTTAAAAAAAATAAAAAAAAAATCAAGCACAATGAGTGAGCGGTCACTAGGGGTGTGCACGGTCTGGTTTGGCTGGTTTAAGGGGCAAAGTACGGACCAAACCAATAGGTACAGTTTGAAATTTTCACAAACCAAACCAGCCAAATAATTATTTCAAACCAAACCGGTCAAATCATATTAAAGCGGTTTGGTTCGGCTGGTTTAAACGGTTTGAAGATTATTCAACTAAAAATATTACAAAAAATGAAACTTGTATATCAATTTTATTATTAGAAATTAATGAAAGAATAATACACAAAATAAAACTAATATAAATATGTATCGCTTGTCATTAATTATAAATATGAGATAAGTAATATTAAATAAATAATATTATGGTTGCAAGAAACAATTATACATAAGTTGATTTATAGGGTTACAATTCGAAAGAATATAAGCATCGGAATATATATCAATATAATTGATATTTTAGCTTTCTATCAAATAATATTTTATTATCATTATTATATTTAAAATTATATTATTTATACGGCCGGTCCGGCCGAAACGGCCGGTTTCATTCTTCAAACCGTCGGCCAAACCAAATCATCCGGTTTGAGATTTTTCAAACCAGCCCGACCAATCATTTTTTCCAAACCAGCCAAATCGGCCAAATTAATTTGGTTCGGCCGGTTCGGCCAGTTTCGGCCAAACCATGCACACCCCTAGCGGTCACGCTTAATATCAATAATTTTTATTTTTGTTAATTTAATTCGAAGAAAATATCCAATACAAACATATATTTTTGTAGAATTATTCATTTTTATGAACTTAAATATAAACCTGCAGGTTCAGCTAGCTGTTGCCAACCATGTATCTTCGTCTTTTTTCATGGAAGTACTTCTCTTGTTTTTTTGTTTTTTATTTTTGGGTTTTTCTTTGCTCGTACCATTTTCATGAATTATCACTTTCCCATTTAATCATTATATTTTCCAAACTATTCCTTTTTTTTTTTTAGAGTTTGGATAATTGAAATGATGCATAGGGCTCAATTTCAAATAACTTCAATATCAATAATTGGGACTATCATCGAACAAATCCATCAATCTTGTATTTTTTTTTAAATTGCAATTCGTTCCGAATTAATATAGTGCCTAAATTGTGTTTTATTCTATTAATTATATTCGTAGATGTGATTAGAAATAAAGGTTCATAAATAAAGGTTAAAAAATTAAGACTTTGCTACATTAGCCACAAAATAGTAAACCACTTTATTCTATTTACAAACGTTGTCGGTAGCAAAACTATGCTAACAATTAAATAATGCCATCTTAAGTATTGAAATGATAGTGTTTTAAATTTTAATTACATCGAATTAAGTTTCAGAAAACAACAAAATTGGAATTTTGCAAAATAGGGTATGAGTGGTCAACAATTATCCCTTACAAAATTTACTGTAATTAATAAATTATCTCCCAACATTCAATGATTATGTGAAAATTTTGTGTTAATTTGAATTATTGTATGAGAAAGTGGAAAGTAGGAGTGATCATGAGGCGTGGGTTTCGAGCTTAATTCGAAAATTCTAAGTTTGAGTAGATTCGGTCGAGTTAGTATTTCCAAGTTTAAGTTTGGTTTGATGTTAATTCCGTCAAGTTTGATTTCGTTTGACCGAACTTGAATTTTCAATTTATTTTAAAACTAGATCTACGACTGAGTGTTGCACGGAAAATGCAATATTTCCTTTAATAAATTGGTGAGATAAAATATTTTAATGAAAAAATAAGAAATATAATTTTGTTATATTTTATATTATGATTGTATATCTATAATATTTTATATCTAATTTTGTGTAATATAAAAAAATAATAATAATATAAAATTAAAACAAAAACTTTTGGCGGGAACGATTATGGTAGACTATTCTCTTTTCATATATTATATAGATTTAATAAAAATTTATATTATTTATTATTAAATAATAAATTTGTGAATAAAAATATAAATTATACTCCCTCCATCCCAGCAGAATAGACCTTCTTACCAAATCGGCGTCCCAACTAAATTATCTTATCTCTAAAAATGACAATTTTTCTCACTAACTCATTCTACACTCACAACTTTTAATTCTCATGCCGAAAAAAAAAAAAAAAAAAAAGGACAATTGGCACGGGACGGAGGGAGTATTAAGTTCGATAAAACTCGTGAGCCTCGTTCGAACCTAAGCTCGAGCTCGACACTATTGGAGTAGTTTTCTGGGATTTTAAAGTATTAACTAGCGCCGGTAATTATGCTTAAGTAAAACCTTGCGCCTTGACGACCATATGGTTATGATTTATAAACTTATAATATGCGATTATAATTTCTAATTAGTTAATATTTAGTTAATTAATTTTTTAAAAAATCCCAGAAATTAGTGTAATTTTAGAAGGCAATGCGATGACGATACGGCAAAGATTCGAGATACGAATAGGAGGCAGCAGCCACAATAATCTGGTGGGGCCCACCGGATCCCAACCCTAGCGAATCATTTTCAACTCCCACAACCCATTCATTCCCTTCCCCCCCCTCCCCCCACACAATTAATCATAATCCATCATTATCATTATCACTATCACAATTACAGCTTAATTAAAACATCACCCCTCTATCCATATCATCACACATCCGTCATGAATTTGAGATTATACCATTATATAATCATGAAGGATCCAAAATGAGGATTTTTACATTATATTACTATTAGAATCAAGTTCAGTTTGATGTAAAACCCGATTTATCTCGATGATGAGATCTGACTTATTAAAAAAACATAATCCCTCACTCATAGTTTTCTCAAACTTTGAACTCATGAATTATATTTCAATTTTTTATATTAAAATTGAGAATACCTAAAATTAACAGATGTTGCAACATATATATGCATATATGGATTATATTCCACCTAAAACTATTAAATACAAAACAGTTTTATGCAGAAGGTCCCAAAATGTAAGAAGAGTTTGTACCATCATGGTCCCTTCCTCAGAAAAAAATGTAAATATATATATATATAGATATTAGTAAGTTAACAAATTAACCATGTGCAATCTTCTCAAGGATGACTCGACACCAGTCGTTCATTCATATTCAACGCCAACCACACTGACAAATATTTATAAGATAGAGTTTCACTAACCAAAAACTCATAAATAATATTAAAAACCTAAAGAATATTCTCATAAAAAAAAATAATACTCCCTCCGTTCCGATTATATAGTCCAGTTTGATTTTACATGTTTGTAAAAAATTATTTAATATTTACACAAACTTCCAACATTAACCTTATTTAAAGCATTAATTAACCTCTCATTTTCATAATATTACATTTAATATATTCATTTTCCAAGATTATTCAGAGATGTCATGATAAATGACCATAAAAAAACAATATTAAATATAGAAGTTGGACTATATAATTGAAACACCCTAAAATAGTAACCTGGACTATATAATGGGAACGGAGGGAGTAACTACTTTGGCATAAAACCACAGCACCATCTACTCTTTGAACAAGCCAACAAAAAATCAAGATTTTGATATTATTCTAGTAGAAAGATTTAACAAGAGACTATAATGTAAGAATCTTGTGAGGTCCAAAATACTATGACAATTTTAGGTCAAAACCAAGCAGGAAAAGCCAATAAAACCACAAGGTTTGAATCAGACATGTATCTTTACATTTAGACATATAATATAATACTATAACATAATGTAGTAACACCAAAACAGAAGAAGAAACACATAGTCCTTTGCCAACCTGTAAACTTTTTTTCTTAATTCATGAATTCCTCCTTCAAGCAAACAACCAAACACTCAAGACGCCCATCCCTGTCTCTCATTCTTCATCTACCCATTACTCATGCAAGCATGGAATGTAGTTTAAAGATGCAAATCATGTCCAAAACAGTCCTACCCCAACCTCTCTCTCTCTCTCTCACTTCAATCTCAACCTCCATCCTCAATCAAAGAGATGGTGGGAGTCAGTTGCTTACATGTCTGATCAACCATTGCATGAATTGGTCAGAAAATAGAGTGGTGGTGAGCAGAAAATGTTCTAAATTTATCATTAGAGGAAGAAACATAGGAGTGATTATTGAGTACCACTGCCAATATCACAGAGAGAAAGAAAATACTGAGTTCAATTAGTAGGATTAGCCAGACCAACAGACATGCTGCTTAGTGGAGCCAGTCTCATGTGCTGATCCTGAGCTCTGCTTCTCTTAAACACCGCCTCCGGTGAAGATGATGCTGACAGTGCAACCGCCCACGAATCAACCGAGTTATCTGAGCTGAAGTAGGCATCAATGACACCACTCGGACTGCTTGGGATGGAATCAAATTTGCGCTTGTAGCAAGATTTTTGACTCCGGGCATCCATTGCTTCCATGATGAGTTTGTGGCAATCATCAATCTTTTCCTGCAGTATTTAGTAAACAATGTATATCCATCAATTGTTGACTACGAAGAGCTTTGATCGAAAAGCGAGCATTCAATCCAACTAAATAATCAGACAGACCTTGCTAGTTCTCAGCACATTGATAAGTTGGGCCTCACATTCCCTTGCATCATCGTCTCCTATCTCTCTGATCGCATAAATCATTGTTGCAGCAGCAATAACAGAAGGAAGATAATGCACCAACCTAATATCTGAAATCAGTTTGAATTAATGTAAAATCTGAAGATCAAATCATCAAAAGATCCATCCATCCATCCATCCAACTCAATCAAAGATATGCACATGCCAAAATCTTTAATCAAGTGATAAACATACCAGTAACAATTGAGAGAATGACACTGCCACATCTCCTCAAAAAATCCCAATGTGGGTTCTTTATGAACTCGAATCTCCTGGCAATGTGGTCGAAGAAGGACATTGGCGTCACGGGATTCATTTTCCATTGAAGCGTAGAGAGCACCAGAAGCTCCATTCTCTGAATTGTCTTTGCTTCGAACAAATACTTAGATTCTTCCACCTAAACGCATCCAACCAAATGAATAACTCCAGAGAATTCCAATAGGCATAAAAACAAACACCTACATTGCAAGCAATAAATAGCATTTTCGATGAATAAACGTACTTGTAAATCTAATAACAGAGGCACTTGAGTTTCCTCCACTTTAGCAGCTATAGAAAGACAAGCCACAGCAGCCAACTGACTCATCCATGGCTTCTCCTTCTGAAAGCAACGGCTTGTAACGAATCTATCATAATAGTTCACGGCCAAAGCGGCGGTCGAGGCATTGAACCCGTAGCAGACAATCACCTTCAGCATCCAGTTAATGGCCTCGAGCCTCGCCATTTTCAGAGACGAATCTGAGCTTATTCCATCAAAAATCAAATAAGTTTCATCTCTTTCCTTCGATAAAAGATTTCCAATCTCCTCATCCTCCCAGAAAAAGTCGTGGTCAACCAGGAAATCAAAAGGGTTTTTGTGAATCTCGTTGGGATCGTGGATTTTCGGTTCGCCGCCAAGAAACTCGTCGAAACGCTCCTCCTCGCAGTAAAGGGCGTCAAAGATTGGATTTTGGAGATGGGTCTCACGTTCTTGGAGCTGGGCAACCATCATCTTCTTCGGAGAAGAAGACACAGGGGCTTCTGCTCATTATCTTTAAGGCAATAAGGGAAAGCTCGAAAGATTAAATCTTGGGCTCAGTAGCATATCTAGTTTGCTTTAGTTTTGCACTTTGTTGGGGAGAGAGAGAGAGAGAGCGCTCCAGAAAGAAAGAAGAGATGCAAAGGAAGGGGAGAGTAGAGAGAGCTGGTGGGCTAACCAAACGAGGAAGCAGCGGAGGGGTTTTATCTGAGAGCCCTTTCATTTCACGCCTGTCCTTCCTTTTCCTTTAATTATTTTTATTTTTCTTTAAATTTCTATTCAATATTTTTACTTCACTTCATAATATTCTTTTGAGTAAATTTTGGCGACAATATTGAGAAATCTGATGTTCGCGGTGGACTCGCTGAGATATTAATTGGGTTAATCCATCATATTTTGGGTCAATCTTATTAAATTACAGATTAATTGATTTGGGTTAAATTGGGTTAAAATTTTATCGGGTTAAAAAATCTTGACCCTAATCCTAACTCTTCGATTTTCGGGCTAGCCCGTCGGACCGATAAATTTATTAATTATTTTTTATTTTTAATATATTTTCATTCTTTTAATATTTTAAATAATAAAAATAAATAAAATATTACTTATCTCTTATAAAAAATACAAAAGATATCACAAATATCTTATATAATGATAAATTTTACTATTAAAATATGTTATTTTTTATTTTAGCAATATTTGAATATATTTTAACTTCGTAAATAAATAAATTTAATTATATATTAAATACTATTTAAACTAAATATAATTATATAACTTAAAACTTAATTAATAAATATGATCTTAAATATTGGAAGTAGATTAACTGATTAAGTACTATATTTATAATAAATATATTAACAAAAAAACAGGTTCATTGGCCAACCTGTCGGGTTTCGGACTCAGCCCTATCGTGCATCGGATTTTTCGATCCCGGTCTATTCGGGCTAATTTTTTTTCGGGCCATAATATTTTGATCCTAATCCGTATTTTAGCTCGAATTAATCGGACAGACCCACAAATTTTGGATTAAATTGGCATTCCTATGAACAAGTATTAAATTGTCATCAATTAATGTGACAACAACAATAACAATAGTTAAAATTAATTCCACCACCAATTCTATATTAACATTTTAATGCGTGGGCATATAAATATATATTCACGGTAGGTAACTGAGCGAAACTGATCCGCGGTAATACTTACAATCCTATTTAGTAGACACGCCAATGTAAATCATAAATTCCCTATACTTTTATTTATCCCTAAACCTTAGTCTTAAAATTATACACCCTACCTACTATCACTATTTACAAAATCTAAAATAGGCAAGTGAACAGAAACCTTATTGCAAAGAACAACTAATTCAATCAAATCTAGCACACATATTCAATCTCTTTTACCCAAAGTAATATTTATGATTGTCATAATTGACATTATTTTTTATTTTTTTTTCATTTCTTACTGATTTTCAGATAGTAAAGTGAATTAACTTTTGTCCTAATTATCTGGTTTGGATGTATGATGGGACAATCTCAGCTCTTTAAAATTGGACGTCTTATTCTAGAACCCTCCATCATAAATGCACAGGTATAATTTCTCTTTCAAATTCAATTTTAGTTAACTATGATTGTGCACTCTACTGTTTCAGTATTTTCATCACAATTTTTGTCACTTTTCACTTTAAAAAAATATATCACATTAACATTAATTTCCTTTTTTATTTTAAGTTTATGTTATATTTATATATAAATTAAAACAATAATAATAATAATAATGACTTCAAAATTACATTTGTGCCATTTTTTCTTATATCACATTTGACCAATTTATTTTATTTATTATGTTTTAAAAATAATACGTGCAATATTTATGGCTAATTAGTCAAACTGAATTATTTGTGTAAGTTTTGTGTTTGATTTACTTCTTTTTACTTTGATCAAACTCTTATATATAATTAGATGTACAATATTGAGGAGAATTTATCTTATAAATGTACTAATGAATAGAATTTAACTATATTTATATAATTAATTGTATTATAATATTATAAAATAGAATTAAAAAAATATTCAATTTAAACCAGTGCAATGAATAATTCATATGTAGTGCATAGTATTTGAAAGCCAACCTAATATTTGACAAATGTAAAACATAGTTTATGACAATATTATTGACATAGTAGTTCACTTGTTCCGTACGAAAATTCAAAACATTTGCGCACCAAAAGTCAAATATTCGCGCGAACAAAAATAAAGTTTTGTGGAGAGTGAAAAATAGTTCGTGGTTGAAAATTCACATTTTTTGGTTTAAAACTTAAAAATAAGTTTTTAGCTACCTCAAAAATAGGGAGCAGTCAAGTGTTGATGAATGAAATTTAGGAGAAACGAAAAATAAAGAAATAATACTCAAGAATAAGGAGAATTGTAGTGAAGTTTTATAATCAAGTGTATAGGGAGAAAAATAATCCATCTCTTTTACAATAATAATATTAGGGGAGAAACCCTAAATTTGCAAGGAAAGTAGATTTAGATACGGTAAAATATATCCAAATCTTTATCTACCAAGAATAAATTGTTTCCTATATAAATTTAGAGCAAATACAGTCAAATCTCGCCTAATTAAAAAACAAGATATGATATCATTTTCTATCTCTATCCAGTTGATGTCAGTGGCAGATCTAGAAAATTTCCAGATGGCACAAAAAAAATTTTTTTTTAGCCTCCACTGGACTTCAACCCTTCATATCATTTTTTTTATTCTTTACGAGGAGGGCTACAACCCTCCCTAGCCCAAGTGTGGATTTGCCACTGGTTGAGAAGCCCCCCTAATCCAAATGTGGATCCGCCACTGGTTGATGTGCCTATAGAGCAGCTGTCGACAAGAGTGATTAGGTCGCTCATCCGTGTCAATCAAAAGAGTGTCCGGGTTGATATCGATCGAACCGCTGAACGTGGTCTTGCTTGTTGGATCACATTTACTTATAAATGAGCTTAAAATGAATAGGATCATTTAAAGGCACAACAATTAATATTATTTTTTTATGTTGGTTTTACTTACTAAATGACCATTATTAATCAATTGATTTGTTTTTTTTCACCCATGTAAAATGATTTCGCTTACAATATACATAAATTTATTTAATATCAACATTAATGTATACAAAAAATTAAAATTTAGAGATAGTATAGGACACAATGAACCTTGTCTCTTTTATTGATCTTCTCAAAATCAGTTTTCTCAGATTCCACAAAACCCAACTCCGAAACACCAACTCATATAAAATTAGCAGAGAAAACCCAACTCATATAAAATTATCACTCTTGATATAAGTGATCATTCACTCGATTCTTTCAAATAATTTAAAAGGGTTTGCATATTTGACCCTTTATTATTATTATTATTAAGGTGTGAGAAGTAAAGGGAGATCGAAAACATGCATGTTTGCGAGAGAAATAAAAAAAGCCTCAATCATTCAAATTCTTTTATATCTTCATAATTAAATTTAGATGGATATACATTGCCACCTTAATTAATTACAACATAAAATGTGGTGATGTATTTAAATTTTAACATTTACAAACTCCTCGTAACCAACATATCATACAAGCTAAACAAATTCTCAACTTTCCATTTTTCTTGCATCAAAAACTTTTTTTTTTAGCATTAAAAAATAACCATTATCCTTTTCTATTGGTCAATGCCGTAAGGAATCAGCAGCTAAACAGTGGATAGTCAGAGTAATTATGACAATAATCAAAAAAAGAGAAGCAATTGTGTAGCATAGAAAATCAACACATAAAAAAATATTGGTAACGTATGTTCCACGGTTCAATTACATTTTGTGCTCTCGAAATTCGAATATATCAACTTTAAAAGGTGACAACTCATAAGAATCAATAGTGTTTGCCTTTGAAGTTCACTATTGTTCCCTCCGTCCCGATTATTTGGTCCATATTTTCTTTTTGGGTGTCCCATTTATATGGTCAATTATCTAAATTTAGTATTGTTTTTTGCACGTGTTTACAAATTTACCCTTATAAATTGAACATATTTAATAGAGTTATCATTAATAGTTAATGCTAAATAAGGGTAATTTAGTACATTTGTTCAAATATTTAATGTATCGATAAATGAATTTTGACACTCGTACAAGTTAAAACTGAACCAAATAAATGAGACGGATGGAGTATTATTTAATTTTGGGCCTTAATGCTTTGTTACTTGGCTCCAAGGTTTTGAGAGGCTTGGTGTGTGTGTGAAAAATTATTTCAGTTCCTTATTTTCTTATCGGGTGTGTGAATATTTGATAAAAAAAAATTACGGGTTCGAAACTTTTAAAAATAATTGAACATATAAATTTAATTTAAATAAATGTATTTTTATTAAAAAAAATTAAATAAACTCAATTCCTTTATAGTAAAAATAAAATTACTTACGTATTCAATGATGACCAAATTAGTATATTTAATTTAACATATGAGTACACCTATGCCTCTATCCAAATCCAAAACACCAAAAGTAGAGGGTAGAAAACTAAACAATGATGATACTCATACAACCATTCATCATTCATTCATAATTTACACAAAATTATTATTTGTTGCTCCGAGATCATAATTATCTGACACATCGGAAATTATTTAATGAAAAAATTTATTTCACAAACTGTTTATTACTCGCCGATTTGTGTTTCTGAAGTTTGTTATTTTAGTGCGTTGGAGGTTAGGTTCAGTTTCAAGTATACTTCAACACTTAGAGCGTGTTGAATTTTGAAATTCCTGCAAGTATAAAAATAAAGCAATAAAAGTGCAAAAGAATTTATAGAGGTTCAGACCAAAGTCATACGTCCTCTCTTTTCAAATTGTAAGTCTAGAAATTCATTAAGTTTTGGTTACAATGGGTCTCACGATATATCGCAAGCTGGTGAAAGTTAATATCCACCAGTCCACTTGCTCACTCCTACAGGATGTTGCTTTCCTCAGCTATTCAGAAATGGAGTGTCGGCACACCACGCAGCTTCCTTATGAAACATGAGAGTTTTTTAGTTCCTGTCAATCTTTTTGGCTAGACGCACGTGACATTTACTGCTTGGAGAAAAAACAACTATTGTGTTCTTACTTGAAAAGTAAGAACACCAAGATGTGAACTTGTGCTCGAAAGCAACAAGTCTCGTGTCCAAAGATGACACATGATTAACTAAGAGTTAGCCTCGAATGTTAGAAAGCTTTGAGAGTTTATTTGCTCTTGAATCTCGATTCTTCGGAGTTTCAATAGTTCTCTTGTGGCTTTTCGTCTATTTATAGGCCAAGTTGAGAAGATTTCAAATTAGAACCGTTGAGAGACATTTCAGGTGTTTATCAATCCGGCGTCTCTCTATTCTGCAAAGGGCATGTTGCTTTCCAGAAAATTTGCACCTACTCCGTCCTTTTCTGACATGGCATGTTGACTCTACAGCTTTGTGTCAGAACAGCTCTGCCAATCCGAGGAATAGAAACTTGTTAAGATCTTTAGACTTTAAGGAATCTCTATTTTTAAAGTCTAGTTTGAAAAATATTTCTTTGACTTGTGCTCTATGTCTCTATGCGTGAGTTAGGATTGCTTGAAAACTAGGCTTGTTAAAATGGAGATGTCCAAGCTGGTGACTTCGTCCAGTTTCTCTTAATGTCAATTCCAAACTGGTAACCAGTTTCTTCTAAATCATTGCACAGTCCAAACTAGTGGATCAGTTCCCAAATTCATTATCTTTATCAGCTCCATTACAACTCGATAGATATCCTAATAAGAAATTACAAGTTTGAACATACTAAACCAAGTCTAGAAATAACCTAAATTGTTAATGGTTTGACATACCAAACAATCAAACATAAGGAGGATATTTCCTAACTATTATTATTATTGTTTTTTTTAATTATTATTGTTATTATTTTGAATATATATTTTATATGTATAATAAATGGTTATTATATTAAGCCAAGGAATGGTGATAGATTGTAATTGGAGGCAATGAAGAAAGGCATTTGTGTGTTGTGTGATCTCATTATCATCCATCATTTTCATAATGGGAGAGTGGTTTTGCTTGTTTGTGGAATTGTTGCACAACATTACATAAAAATAGGAGACTTCCAATATAAATGTGCAAAGTCAGCTGAGAGAAAAACATTTCATCTTTTAATTAAACAATATTTGTTTTTCTTCCTTTCCTGCCACCTTCACATTCTCTTTTTTTTTTTTTTTTTTTTTTTTTTTTTTTTTTTTTTCTCTCTCGCTCACTCACCCCCTGCTCACCTTCTTCACCAACAACTCTCAAAAGCTGCAGCTATGCCTTGATTCACTTCAAAGCCCTAACCGCCGCCGCCGTGAACAGTTCGAGACATCTCCATCTCGCTAGAGCCATGTGTCCGGGCATCTAGTACTGCTCACCTTCCTCACGAAACATTCAATCACACCACCACTGCTGCTCTTCGTCCCCGTCGTGTTCGCCGGCCTCTCTCCGGCGTCGAAGTGCTCTGCCTCTGATCGAGTGGGATGTATTGGGGCTCCCAAACCCTTTCGTCACTTCCTCTTATTTTCTGTTCGGCGTCTGGACGTGCAAGGCATACCCCTGCTCGCCTCTCTCTTTGCGATCAGCGCTACTACCAGGAGCCGCTCATCTATCTCGCCACGAATAGGGTGTGAAGGGTGTTCTATCACCAGGTATTCGGACGTTGAATACCACTATACCCGGTGCTGCTTGCTTTCCGGTGTTTTGCCACATTCATTCGACTCTTGGAGGGCAACCGTGTGGTGTGTTTGTGGTTTGTTTGGATTGTGGAGGTGCCTGCTTGCCTCTGGACCCGTGGCTCTACATTCTCGTGTTACGGCGTGCTTTGTGCCTGGGTCGTTTATTCGTACAGCCATCACCGTCTCCAGAAATATACACAGTAGTTCTATAATCATAATAGTGGATTGACCAACCACTATTTCTGATCTTGAGCCACTGAGTTGTTCGTGGATTCCGAAGTTTTGTCTACTCGAGTTCTTTGTGGTGCGCTGTTTACTAACCATCCCACCCCGGCTCTATCTTGTTCCTTTCTTGCAGATATTGCGGAGTCCATTCCATTCATTGGTGATCATCTCTCTTATCAGGCTAGGCTTTCTACCCTTACAGCATATAGGTATGGTGAACAACACGATTGGCTCAGCTACTAACGCTAGGGTGATCGCTGACCCTCTGAATACTCGTGTTGATAGCCCTTGGGCTATTGGTAAATTTCTGGAGGAGCCTAATGTTCGTTTTGAAGACACAGTACTCCGCCATATTGATCTTTACTGTGATAAGCTTCACTTGAGTGATGAAGATTGTGTTGATGAAGACAGCTTCTGGGGCTTTTGTCTTCTGGGCTTCTATGGGGGGCGTTTTCCGGGTAAGGAGGCCACGGAAAATGCTATTAAGCGGTGGTCTCGGCCTGTGAAGGTTGCTTACCATCCCAAGGGATGGCTCGTTCTTCGCTTTCGTTCAGCTGAAGATAGAGAGGTAATTAGAAACCAAGGTACGCAATACGTATTTGGTATCCCCCTTATTATGTGCTCGTTACCTACTGATTTTCGATTTGATTCCTCACCTGAGTTTAAATTCCGTATTTGGGTTACGTTGCCTAATCTACCATTACGATTGTGGAATTTAAATGCTCTAAGCAAGATTGGATCAATGATCGGCCAACCACTTCAAGTTGACCACAGGGTTCTTTTTAGAAAATCTGTTGCAGGGCCAAGATTGTTGATTCTTGTTGACGCTCTTGCACAAAGGAAGGACCATGTTCCGATCGTTATGCCTGGTGGTTTGGAATTTAATCAGGAAGTTATCTATGAGTTTTTTCCTAGTTTCTGTTCTTCGTGTCGTAGAATGGGTCATATTGTTGATAAGTGTCCAAAAAACAAGATTGTTACTAACTTGGGTACCTCTAACCCCCATAGGGAGGGTAAGGAACCCGTTTCTATGGATGCAGATGGATGGGAGACACAAGGTCGTCGATCCCGGGCTGCAGCGAGGAAGGGCATGCATAATAATGCGCATAAGCCCCAAGTGCATAAAGCCTCGAAACCAACTTCTACGGTCAGAAGTCGGTCACTGAGTATCGCTCCCAACAAATCACGTAGCAAATCGGTAGGAACTTGGCGCCGCAAGGTGACCTCGAGAGATACTACACAGAATGAGCAAGCTCTGCTTAATGTGACTCGGAGAAAACCAGTTAACAAGCACACCTACTTTAACTCCCCAGAATCATCAAAGGCTCAGCTGAACACGGAGCCAGATGTAGGTAAAACTTTCCCTGTATTGGATTCTAATCTTGCTAATCTTAATGTACAGGATGTAGTTGTTGCCTTGGACGATCGGGGAAAGTGTACGGAACCCCAACAGATCGATGTTGATCAAGATGACTTGCTTGACTGTGATGCGGACCACATGCTTGATGAAATGCCAAAAAGAAAGCAAGTTGAGGGGGAAAATGCTGCCACTCAGGGCTTCGTCCAGTGTAACCTGGACCTCATTCCAACCCCTACCCGGACCCTTTTGGATGCCAATACTGCCCAGAACGTGGGGATAACTTCCCCGATGATTAATGAACTCGATGGATTGAATTTTAAGGGTGGAAGAATGGCTAAAGACTCAAAAATAGCCAAGAAAACTGCTGCTACTAACCAAGGTAAACCGAACCATATTGGCTCAGAGGGTTCGTGTTCTGCCATACCAGAATTTTCACAACCTCATAACACTCCTACGGAGGTGGGGGATGCACGTTTAGTGCATTTGGAGACGGGAGCTACTCCAGAAAAATCCAACAACTCGCATCCTGGTGCTACCAACAATGCTTGTGAGGAAGTTAATGTTACCTCCAATACTAAGCTGAATGCATGCTGTTCCTCTATTGAGAGGATATATCAGATTGTGGAATCTCCCTCAGATAAAACTATTGAGAGTGACCCACAAACTTCATCTGAGCGGACATGGTCAGATGTTGTGCGAAACACCGATCCACATTCAGGGAGTAGCTCTTCTTCGCGCTATTGTACTCTTGTCTCTACTTCTAACTCTTTCCATGTTTTGGGGCAGATCCCCCGGACTGCTAAAGGCAAGGTTGGTGCCGGAATTGCTGTGGTGAATATGGTGGAAACGGAGGATGTCACAAGCAAATTAGCCAATGGGGCTGAAATTGGTCATACTTCCACCAGTATACGAGAGGGTCCGACTAGAGATTTTCAAAAAAAGGTCCCAGCCCGCCCCAAATGCCATGGTATGAGAACTAGCTGTCCCCCTACTCTAAGGGGTGGTCGGAGTGACAAATAAGGACGGTGGAGATGATCTTTGCAGCATGGAATGTTAGGGGCTTGCAGAAGGCCCATAAACACTCTGCGGTTAAAAATCTTATCTCTTCTCGTTCTTTGGACCTTGTTATTCTTGTTGAAACTAAACTTAGGGAAAAGTCTTTCACTAAGTTTATTTCAAATTTTTCCTACTCTTTTCCTAATTGGAGTTTTGTTAATAATTTTACTTTCCGCCCTTTTGGTAGAATTTTGGTATTGTGGAATTCTCTTCGTGTGGATTTGCAGGTTGTTTCGGTAGAGGATCAAGTTATACACTGCAAGGTTAAATGGAAACCCACCGGGTCTCTATTTAACCTTAGAGCAGTGTATGGCTTCAATCCTCTTGCCCAAAGACGGACGCTCTGGGACTCTTTGATCTCTAATGTAACGTTGGAGGAACCCGCCATTGTGGCAGGTGATTTCAACGCAATCTTGCACCCGGAAGAACGGATCGGTGGTCGGCGACCGGTAGAGAAAGAATATACAGAATTTCTGGATACTTGTTCCTTTTTGAGCTTGCAGGATACACCTTCTTCAGGTGTGCATTTCACTTGGACCGAAAGAGGCACCTTCTCGAAGATTGATCGAGTTTTGGTTAACGAAGCTTGGTTTGAGGCGGGATGGTATTGCAGGACTGAATTCCTCCCACGTGGGATACATTTTGACCACTCAACGAGTATTACATATCTCTTTGAGCAGGTACCCCGTTTCAAAGCTCCCTTTAAATTCTCTAACTTGTGGATGGAGCACGATGATTTTGACAGGGTCTTAAAGGACAATTGGAAGGTGGAGAGGGTAGATGACAATTGCCAGCGCCACCTTGCTGACAAGTTGGAGGCTTTACAGGGAGTGCTGAAGAGGTTCAATTTTAAGGAGTTTGCTTTTCTCCAGGACAGGGTCAAAGCTGCTAAGACCCAGCTGGAGGAGGTTCAAATGGATCGAGATAGGAACCCTCTTGATGGGAACCTTAGGAATAAAGAGATTGAACTCCGTAAGTAAGCGGCTCGCTTGGATTCCGCTGAGTTTGATTTTTTCCGCCAGAGAGCTCGTGGGATCCACTTGGTAAATGCAGATAAGTCCACTGCCTATTTTCATTCTATTGTGAAAAGAAAGCATGGGCGTAATGCCATCTCCTTCTTGTGTGATGCTAGTGGCGAAGTTTATTGTGATATGAATAGAATCAGGATTGATTTTATTCAGTTCTATTCTGAATTGTTTGGGCGTACTGTTCCTCGTTCTGCTGTTGTTCCCTCTGTTTTTCTTGCAGGTAGTAGGTTAAGCAGTGAAGAGCAACAAAGATCAGTTCGATGGGTGTCGGCTCTGCAAGTCCGAGAGGCTATGTTTGGGATTGGAGATGACAAGGCACCGGGCCCTGATGGATACACCTCTTCTTTCTTTAAGAAGAATTGGAGTCTTGTGGGTCCCGAGGTTGTGGATGCGGTGCAGGAGTTCTTTGAGAAGGGGACTCTTCTTCGCAAGCTCAACCATACTGTGGTCTCCCTCATCCCGAAGAAGGCCCATGAGCCTACTGTTGCTGATTTTCGTCCTATCTCTTGCACTAACACTATCTATAAAACAATTACTAAGATTTTAGCAGATAGGATGTCTTTATTTATGCCTTCTATTATTAATCCTGCACAAGCTGCTTTCCTACGGGGAAGGAACATCACTGATAATTTCTTTTTGGCGCAGGAAATAGTTCGAGGCTTTGAGAAGAAGACGCAGAGGAAGGGAGTTGGGCGGTGCTTACTAAAGATCGACTTACAGAAGGCCTACGATTCCATCTCTTGGGAATTTTTGTATGAGGTCCTCCACGGTCTGAACTTTCACCCTCAGTTCATCCACTGGATTATGATATGTGTGACATGCCCTATGTTTTCACTGTCTATGAATGGGGGGGTGCACGGTTACATTGAGGGTAGGAGAGGTCTGCGACAGGGTGACTCTATGTCACCGATCTTATTTCTGTTGTGCATGGAGTATTTGTCTAGGCTCTTATCTGTCAGGATTAGGGATTCTAGATATGCTTATTTGCCAAAATGTGATTCGTTGAATATTTCACACCTTATGTTTGCTGATGATCTGTTGGTCTTTGGCAAGGGTACTGTTGCTGGTATGCAGGTTGTGGCTGATGTTCTCAGGGAGTTTACTGCGACGTCTGGGCTTGTGATTAATAATCATAAGTCTAACATGTATTTTGGGGGACTCATGAGTGGGAGGAGGAGCAGATACAACAGTTGTTCGAGTTTCCAGTTGGGACTTGGCCGATCAAATTTCTGGGGCTTCCTCTCGCTTCTCACAACTTGTTAAATGATCAATATGCACCCCTGATTGATCAGATCATGAGGCTTATTAAGAGATGGTCTAATAGTTCTTTATCTCTTGCAGGTAGGGCGGAATTGATCAGATCTGTGGTGCAGGGGGTGGAAAACTATTGGTTTCAGGTCCTTCCTATTCCGGAGGGTGTGATTGATCGGATTAACAGGCTGGTGAGGACCTTCCTTTGGGGAGGCAAGTCCTCACCTATTGCCTGGAAGACGGTCTGCACTCTGAATGAGGAGGGGGGACTGGGCATTCATGATGTTAAGAAGTGGAACGAGGCTCTTTTCACAAAGGTGCTTTGGAACATCCACAAGAAGTCTGATTCGCTTTGGATTAGATGGGTTCACACTGAGTACTTGAGGGGAGCTGATCTTTGGACATTTACTATTAATTCTCGAGACTCTGTGTTCTTGAAGAAAATCTTTATTCTTCGTGATTCTCTTTTGCAGGCTGCCTCAGGGGATGCGGAGGGTGCGGGCTTACTACTAGATAGGATGTTCGCTAACAAGGGGGTGACTGGTGCTTATGAATTTTGGAGGGTGAAAGGAACTCGGCGCTTCTGGCATAAAAACATATGGAAGTCTCCTATCCCTCCTCGATTTTCTGTTACCCTTTGGTTTATTTTGCATGGCAGGCTTAAGACCAGGGACCGCATGTGCTTCTTAAGTGATGATGTGCCGCTGGTCTGTAAGCTTTGTGATTCTGTTAATGAAACCGCTAAGCATCTATTTTTTGAATGTAGGGAAACCTCACGGGTTTGGAGGGATGTGCGGGAATGGCTTGGATTGAAGCATAGGACCTCGACTGTGGAAGCTGCGCTCAAGTGGTGCCTGCGGGAGAGGAGCTGGTCTAAAGTCTTGAAGAAAGCCCGTTTCCTTGCATTGGCCGCTACAGCGAACCATATCTGGCATGCAAGGAACAAGAAAGTCTTTCATGGTGCTCCCTTTGATGCTGCAGCAGTTGTGAAGGGCATTAAGGAGGATGTTTTTCGTACTTTATACTCAGTGTTCCCGATAGATGAGGTTGTTGCCCATCTTGACTGGAATACTCATTAGTTATGTTTTTGTTATTTGTTTGTTTGGTTTGCGATCATTCGATAGTGAGGTGTGGGTGGGCTAACCTAGTTAGTACGCCTACATCGCTTGGTCTTGAGCATGATGAAGGGGGATGACGTGCTGACCTAGTTAGGATGACATCTCTTTCGGACTCAGGACTACTATCGGTATGATCGTTTTGCTTGTTGGAAATTGTTGGGCATTCTTTGGTAGGTTTGATATTGGGTCCATTGTTAGGCTGGTCACCTTCAAGTGTGCTTAGATGTCATTCTACCGCCGGGGTATGCCAGTGTACTTGTATTTGCAGGGTCTTTCCAAGTTGTTCCGATGGTCACGATGTTGGTGATCCTCGGTTTTGTCCTTATATCTCGGGGGTATGCCTCTGTGCTGCTGTAAGGCTACGGCCTCAACTCGGTTTAAATTTATGCTATTATCTTTTCACTCTATGTTGTTTTTCTCTTTTCCATACTAATGTTTTAGAGCTCACTTCCATTAATTAGCAACTATTTCACTCTTTCCTTCACATTACTATTTACTAACTCATTATACCTTTCTATCTTTTATTTACTTTTTAACTAGATAGAAGAATAAGGTTTTTACCATAAAGTTATATTAAATCTAGGATTTTATTCTTTATTTTAATTTGTTGAAGAAGTCTTGAAATCAAGCTGCCCCAAGAAATGGGTGTGAAAATTAATTCAATATTATACTCCCTCTGTTTCAAGTAAATTGACTCTTTTATTTGACACGAGAATTAAGGACGGTGAGTGTAAGTGGAATTAATATTTTATTGTTGAGCGTGAAAAAATCTATTTTCGAAATGAGTCAATTCAATTAGGATGTCCGATTTGATAAGTTGACAAATTCAAATGAGACAGAGGGAGTATGTAATAAAGTCATTTTCACTATACAAATATCAATGACTATTATTCAACTGTTCTTAAAAAACATCTCTTTGAAATATTCCATATATAAAAACCTTTGAATATGAAGCTTCGGAATCAATACTTTTTTTTCGTAAGAACTATTCATAAAAGTGTAAATAAATTTGAAATTTACAATATTACAAGTTAGTGAGGCCATGCATTTAGCCCAACTCAATGGGTTGGTCAACCTTCAGCTTAAAGAGATAAGAAAATCTCTCTATTTGATTTTTGTTTTACCTTTATACTACGATAAATATCTTTCATTCGTGAAAAGCTACCTTTGCAGAATTCTATGTGAAAACAAACAAGTCTTTAATTTTTTATTTTTTTCATTAAAACCCACCCACAACCACATCAAACTCACCATGTGGCTGGATGATGCTGAATGACACTGACTTTAGAAGAGAATCGGGGTAAAAAGTAGGGAAAACTGGAAATTTTATCCCAAAAGTTTTCATTTCAGGGAATTTTATCCCAAGTTTTTTTTGTTAGGGTTTTTTATCCCACTTTTTTATTTTGATAGAGAATTTTATACCATGTGCTGAGTGCTGACAGAGTTAATTTAATTGCTGAGTCACACATTTTTTTTCCACCTGGACGCTAACGTGGCATCCAGGTGGAATTATTAATTTTTTTTTATAAAAAACGATGTCGCTTCTAAGAATTCTGAAATTTTATACAACCACGTTGGAAACTTGCTTCTTTTTAACTACAATTTTAACTTTAAAAAAAGCGTGAATAAAACTCAAACTTCTTAAAATTTATTCCCCAAATTTGCGAGCTCTAAATCTGTTGCCCCAAAATCTCATTTGATTACGTCAATTCACGACCAAATTTGTGACGACCTCGGAGCCTACAACTAATTCTGGCAACCCAAAGACGTAAATCTCCAACGACGAATATAGATTTTGGAAGAAGTGAAGATTCAGGGATGGCTAACACAAAAAGGATCGATGCAAACTCTACGATGTCACGTTGTTATGGACCACATTATTTGCACACATCCTCCACCATTTCAAATCCCGAGCGTCGATTTTGGCGATGCCTGTATTCGGTTAGTTGTTATGGCATAGTTTTCTTTTGAAATGAATTTGTTTTTCTGATTAATAAGATTTCTTCTTTATGTAAATGAAAAGAGTTGGCGAAGAACTCAAAACTTAAGCAAACATGTCTTCGTTTTGAAGTAATTCGAATAAATAATTGAATGGTTGTATTGATGGATTATGTGAATTAACTATGACCTGCAAGTGTCTTTTTTATTTTCATTTTTTGAGAACTTACTAAACTAGCTTGGAAGTATTACAGATTCCTAACTTATGTGTATCTCAGTTGCCTCTGGATATAATTGAGGGGTGTCCTTAAGTGCTTTGGATTGGGTTTTGGTTCTAGTAAGAATGTATTATTGCTATGATTAAATTGATTTTCTTCCCTTCTCTAGTGATTGTTGTGAGAACATGTCACAAGATCCCTTAATCTGGAATATTTATTATCTGAAGCTAATTTATAAAAGCATTTTTGAATAGGTTGGATGTTTGTCTATATGGATTGCTTACAAATCCCCTATTGTTTGAAGGTCATGTTTATACATGTAACTTTTGTTAGCTATCAGCCTGCACATACATGAAAGAATGTGTTTATTGGGCTCCTGATGCCAAAAATGGCAATAATTTCTACTCAACTCAAAACTACTCAATATATTTTATGTAGTTGTACTATCATACTAGAGTTTATCATATGCTCAATCAATCTTTCCCATTACAGGATATGGTTGGATCATTATTGGACGATGTTGGTTGGCTCTATTTTAGGTGTTCTACTCTATCAAAATGCTTTCAGGGAACCAACCTTTCCGTCGAGTGCTTTTGTTGGCTCAGTCGCTGTACAAAGCTTCAAGAATGTTAGATTTGATATTGGTTTTGCGTATAAACTTGATATTAGGGATGCCAGATTATGCAGTGGTTGTATTAGACACAACAGTCACTCACATAATGTTGTGGGTGCCAGATTATGCAGTGGTCTTATTTTATTTTATTTTTTTTGCTAGCATTGTATTTAACAAAAAGGAAAACATTTGCAATAATATATTGTTATCTTACTTAGTACTCTTGATGTAAGTTGTATCTCTCATTAATGGTTCAATATATTTTTGTTATAAATTTATTTTTATCTCATTATTTGTCTCATTGGAGTCATATTTTTGTACTCATTGTTTTAAGTTAAGCTGTTCAATTTTTTTTAAAAAAATGTTTGATGATAACTAAATCTAAGAAGCTGGATTCAAAATAGAATTCTCTGTAACATTTAATTAGCCAAAAATGAGTAGAAAGCTACAGAAAAGAAAAAAAAAGTGTGCAGGAGGGCTGCTATTTGTTTGGCTGATTCTAGGCCAATAACAGAAGTTTCTATTGCATCAATCTAAGAATAAATAGATGATGTAATACAAAAAACAACCAAAGGGACTTAAGACTGTGGTATATTTTCATCAATGACTTTAGAACTTTGACTTGCACCTTCTTCTTGCCTTCTCAATATGGTAGTTCAGTGTGTTCCAGGTGGTCTGATGCATATATTTCCAGATGATCCCGTCAACACCCCATAACCCTTTCTTTCCTACGATTAATGTAAGATGTTAATAAATGATTTCAAGTACATTACATATTTATTTGTAAAAATGTTACCAAAAAAGTTTACCTGTCTCATTTCTTTTTTATCCAAATGATTTGTTGTCCTCGCAGGTTGTCCAGGTTTTTTTGGACGAGATGGCTCGATAGATTGCACTTGTTCTGCTAGAGGATTCTTGCATGTCCTTGAATTGTGGCCAATCATTTTACATCTATTGCACTTTACCCTCCATCCATTTTTTCCTGTGCTAGGTTCCTCACTCAGATCTCTCCTTCTACTCTTTTTCAATCTACCTGGAGGTCGTATGAAAAGAGGAGGTAGTATTGGAGACCCTTCCACATTGGCCAGTACTTGGGTCCATGAATCGGTTTTAAACAATGTTTATATGCCTCCATGGAGTTTATCTTAAGGTTAAACTCATCAACATACGTGACAATGTCATCCCTAATGTGATTTATGCACGCAAGAGCGTGATAACATAGAATACCCATCAAAGCCCAAGCTATACAGCTACAATACTTACTCTGTAGATCCACAATAAAGCACCCATCAAATACATGGACTTCAAATTTCTTTCCCAATGCAGGTTTGATGATACAATTCTGGACCATATTTTGCAACTTAACTAACTTTTTTTTCACACTTGGGCAAAGAACATATGAGGAGGCTTCCAAATTCTTCACTAGCATAGGTGATCTGCACATCAAACTCTGTCTTATACCCTCCAACATCTCAATAATGGGTTTGTCTCTGAATTTGAGGATATAATTGTTGAACGTCTCACAAATATTGTTATCCACCATGTCTGTCTTTGTGGAGGTAGAAATTGCAGATTTGCAAAACCTCCTTGGCTCTTTTTCGATGAATTGCATGTGACCTTCATCAGATTCGGCCTTGAACAATGACATGGTAAAATTGAAATCCACCAGTGATGTGCACTTTACAGCATCCCAAAATAACCTTTTCAATTTTGGTCCTGGAAACTTCTTCCAATTTTCATATATGTGCCTCGCACAATGCCAATGTTCAGCTTGTGGATCCAAGTTCATGATGCCATTGATTATACCCTACATAAAAGGAATATTGAATTAGTACAGATTGAGACTTTAAAAGTGAATTTAAATGAATATTAGTGGTCTTTACCCTATGTTTATCGCTCATGAATGTCCAATTCAGACCGTCATTGATATTTAAATCTTCAAATAAGTGGTTGAAAAACCAGGTCCAGGAAGCTGCAGATTCATTCTCAACTACAGCCCACACAATCGGCCACATTTTATCATTGCAATCTTTTGCAACGACTGCTAACAAAGCTCCACCTAACACTGTTCATAGAAAAATTGACTTGGGTAAGAATGTTATATTTAGTTAAACAAAATAATATATGAAAAGCGTATACCTGTTTTCACAAAGCACGCATCGAAGCAAATACATCTTCTACATCATTGTAGAAACCCCTTTCTCAAAGCTGAGAAACCTATATAAACTCCCTCAAAGACAGGTTGTTCATCACTGTTCAGGTTGGTCCTAAGAAAAAATCTTCCCTCCCTATTCATTTGTTGTAGATGAGCAACATAGGATTTCAAGTTTTTGTAATGACTCTCAAGTGACCCCTCAATTGGTCTAATGTTTTTGCCTTTGCATTGTAACACAAATCTTCACTCACCATCACTCCATATCTAAGTTGAATGTCTCGAATAATTTTCTTTGCAGGGTAGCTGGAATTCTGTTTCAACTTATACAAGATCACTGAAGCCAACCAATCGCTATTAGCTTGTCTATTATGACCTTTTCGGACACAAGTGTGTTTATCTACCGTTGTCTTTATAATCAAAGTTGACTCATTTGTTACTCTACTTGCATATATCATCCAAGGGCATGTGCCATCACACCTAGCTTCAATATTTTTTTCATCCGATTTATTCCACCCAATGTTATAGCCATTTTCTATGGCCTAATCCCGTATCGCCTCTTTGCATCTTTAAAATCACAAAATTGCATCACCACCTCAAAGGCTAAACTCCTCTTGTCCATTGTAGCCTTATAAATTGTTAATCTACGACTTTTTTTTACTTCTCCTAAAGCCTATCTCTTCTTCATCAGATTCTAAAGAATATGGTGAGTCATTAGACGACTCATATTGTCTTGTTCAATAGTGGCATCATAATCAATACACTAGACATAAATTTTCAATCATCTACTGCTCTTATCAACATGATGTATGATTTCTTTATCAAATCCATCAACATCTTTGAAAAATGTATATGTTTTGGTAGATCCCAACCCTCTAAATGCAGACTTCAATATAGAAATATTGCCTAAAGATTTTACAATTGATTCTAATTCGGTATGTGAAAACAAAGCCAATAGAACTAATTCTACAACATGAGTTTTACAACCAATATAACAATTCTCATTAAGAAAATTACCACCATGTATCACTTGAATGTTCACTTCAGTATAAAATCTGTCATCCTCCCCATCCATTGAATGCAGAACCTGTAATATTAAAAAAAATAAAATTAGCATGTTTAAATAAGACAATGGCGAATCATAGGAGTAACATAAGTCTATGTGAGATCATACACTTGTTTACTATTTTTAGTGATAAATGTCATCTTTCACAGTAAAAACAATGTTAAATACACAAATGAGATGTCCACTATCTTATAATTTCCTCACTCTTGGTAAAATAATTTTAAATTTCACAAGCAATATTTACCTGTTGGTAAGTCAGCGATTTTTCTTAATCAAAATGTCTCATGTTGCCGAAATCAGTGGTAGGCTCCAATTCAGTCGCTGACAAAGATCAAATGGGATTTGGGGGTGACGTTTTAGGGCTCACAAATTTGGAGAAACAATGTCGAATCACGTTTTTTATAAGAAAAATACAAGTTAAAGAAAAATGAGTTTCCAACATTCATTCACATTTTTTAAAGTTAAAAATTTAGTTTTAAAAAAAAAAGCAAGTTTCCTACATGGTTTGTATGAAATTTCAGAATTCTTACAAACGAGATTGTTTTTCACTCTAAATTTTTATAAAAAGATTAATAATTCCACGTGGATGCCACATTAGCGTCCACATGGGAAAAAAATGTGTGACTCAACAATTAAATTAACTTCGTCAGCATACGGGATAAAATTTCCTAACAGAATAAAAAAGTGGGATAAAAAAAACCCTAACAGAAAAAACTTAGGATAAAATTCCTTGAAATGAAAACTTTTGGGATAAAATTCCCAGTTTTCCCTAAAAAGTAAGTGAACGACAAAATATTACTCCCTCTGTCCCGTTTAAGCAGTTCAATTTTCCTTTTTGGTCTGTCTTATCCAATTGCCTTATTTCCTAAAATGGCAAATTTTTCACCTCACTAATAAAATATTAATTTCATTACACTTACAAACATTGATAATTGTGCCAAAAGGAAATAGGACTACTTAAGTGACAGAAGGAGTACAAATTTTCCCAACCACCTTAGGTACAATACAATGCATAAATAAAATAAAAGAAGATATTATAGCATACAAGAAAATAAAAAAGTAAATGAAAAATTATGGTAAATCAACCAATTTATGAATTTATCATGTTTCTAACTTCATTGCTTTCCTTGGCTTGATGAATTTACACGTGTTTTTATAGTCTTGTGATTATCTTATCTATTAAAACTTGCTAAGTATGTCATGCTCCCATTTCATAATTAATGGAACTCATAATTTATTTGTTTGCCCTTAGAATGTCTTGCTCTCATTTCATAATTAATGGAACTTATAATTTATTTGTCGCAAACAAAATATTGATATCACTTACACCCGAGCTTGGGACAACTAGCTTTTGTTTTGGCATAAAGGAGAGCGATAGCTATCAGGTTATGTAAATTGGGTTGTAGGATTTCATTACAATAATGGAATGGTAAGAATAATACTCCCTCCGTCCATTGGCATTAGTCTCATTTGCTTTTGGCACAGTTACCAATGTTTGTAAGTGTAGTGTAATTAATATTTTATTGGGTGTGAGGAGATTTTTTTCCATTTTAGAAAATAAGACTAATAAGTTGGGACGGACGAAAAAAGAATATAGGACTAATGCCAAGGGACGGAGGGAGTAATATACTAAGCAAAAAAGAATAATGAGGCTAAGATATAATTGCCCCTAACAGGCCCAAGTCCAATATACAGAGCCCAACAAAGCCAGATCTATCTTATTCTTACCCACGCAAATATATTATATATCCTATATCTAATTTATTTAGGAACTTTGTCTCATTAATGAGTAACGAGAATATGAAAAATCTAATCCAGTAATCCTATTACGATTTAATAATTTTCTAATAATAAAGAATAATATTATTAGGTAAATATCATAGGTATATTTACCGGAAAAACTCAAGTTAAATCTTGTGATTTGTGTCCAGATTTACCAAATCTTGATCAGATTTGCACTATGAGTATCAAATTTTATTTGGTATATATGAAATCGATTTATTGGTAATGTTTATATAAAATTAGCTTACATATGATCAACTTAAACTCTTATTTTCTAATTCTCATATTATATATATTTGATTTATTCATAAACGTATCTTCTTTTTTTTTTTTTGCCAATAGTGAAATCTAGAATTTATAGAACTCCTAAACCAAAACAAAATTGGATAGTTATTACTTATTATATATAAAAAAGGAACTTACACAAACATGGAGATGAAGATGTTGCAGCAAGAAAAGATGAGGGCTAACAATGGATGCCACGACAATATTTTGCCTGTGAGGGCCACCTACTTCAACCTTTATAAGTGGCCGGAGTCCGACTGTGAGTTCATTCAATCGATTATCCTCCGTCGCAGTGATGGGCGGAGCAGCTCCATACACGGAGATGGCCGGTCAGTGGACTGCTTTTTAAGTAGACAAATGTATCTAAGAAGCTACGTTTTCTCAACAAAGGAGGAATATACGACCATTGATTGCTTTGGACAGTTGTTTAAAAATAAGATAAAGAGGTTCTGTTCCGGTCGTCGGAGTAAGTTCGCCGCCAAATCCTCTCTTCGGCGGTGGCTGCAGTGTTGCACGACAATTCATGTTAACGATTGATTGTGTTTCTAAAGATTGATGGCTTGAGAAATTTTGTTTTCTTGATCAATAAACAAGTTGTTTTGTTCTTTTTTTATTTGGATAAAAATAAGATATTCGCAACTTAATGCACCCATTATTTTAGAATTATAAAAAATAAACATGTTAAGTAGAACTATTATATTAGAGATGTCAAATATTACCAATTTAGTATTAAATTAGTTTTACGCCCACAGATTGCACAGACTAATATATACAATTTTATTTATAAAACAAAAATATTTATATTAATAATTATTAAAAAATATAACTATTTTTTTATCTATCAATGTTAGATACTGTACTATAAATTATATTTATATAATTGTCTACATATTTATAAATCTACTTACTAAAATAAAAAATATTACATTTTACATGAAAAATTCTCACAAAAATGTAAGGAATAAAAAAAACAGTAAAAATAAGATTATAATTTATAGAGTCAATGTAAACTTAAATAACAAATTATACTTGTATATTTAAAAATAAATCAAAAGAATAAATTAATGACTTTTTAAATATTTTAAAGAAAAAATGACGAAAATGTATTATTTTTGTTATTATATA
Organism: Plectranthus barbatus; assembly: GCA_026898455.1. NCBI lineage: Eukaryota > Viridiplantae > Streptophyta > Magnoliopsida > Lamiales > Lamiaceae > Plectranthus > Plectranthus barbatus. The sequence goes on along the minus strand of JAPKLW010000233.1, from coordinate 303,670 downwards.
AATTATATATATATATATATATATATATTAATAAATAAAATTACAAATAATTGAAATATATAAAAATTGTTTTAATATATTATTATATTAACAAATAAAATTATAGCTAATTGAAATATATAAAAATAATGTTTTGTCTTTAATTTTTTTAGCGGAAATGTTATTTAACCTATTCTCTTCTTTAATATATTAGTAAAATTATTAGTAGATTCATTTGATCCATAACTAAAGCAATGAAAATATTATTCGCATTATAAAAGAGTTTAATCTTTGTCGCGATCTTCATTTTTTGGATTTGATTAAGATCGATAATCATGGCACGTCAGAAAAGTGGGAAACATAAAAAAATATCAACTCTATGAGAGTTGCCCATTTGTAACATAAATCTCAATTCTTACAAGTGGTTTCATAACTGACCTCTGTAAGATTTGGTGTGCTCATAATTTTTAACACAATACGATAATTCGATATAAACCTGTATAGTAATAATGAGTTAAACACCATGCAATTCTTTGAAATCTAAATATGAATATAATATTGATTTGTTACGAAGTTGATCCAATAATATAAGATGATAAATATCAATGAAATAATAATAATAATGGTAACAGAATACAAAATTATTATTTGTGAATTTTTTTTTTATGGGTAACACGACACGATTGTTGTCGGATAACACATCCCTAAACAAATATACGTAAATTTTGTGTTAATAATAAATCGATATGATAACGATTTGACATGTACGAATAACCAACATCCAAAATAAAATAAAATAAATGATTCCATCTTGGGTGAAATATGATTAAAAATTTAGAAACATACAAAATGGAAAGTGGTTCATGAAATGATAGTCACTATGAAACATTCGCCTAAATTTAATGGCCCACTAATCAAATTAAATATGTGTTTTCCGCCTCTCATATCACAATTATCGACATTTTCTTCATCTTCAAACTATAATAATATTCCTCTGCATTAATATACATGTTGAGGATATTTTTGGTTAGGATTCGAGACATCGGGAACTTTTGTGCAAATGATAAAAAAAAAAATCACAAGAATTAAGCTAAAAGAAAATAAATGAGTGAAAAGTAAATCAAATCGAGTTGTAAAGTGAAATTGGGACGCTCTTGTTGGCCCAAAAAACGATTCGCCAAGCACTTCGACAAACGGAAATTTACAACACTCTTTTAAGAACAATTTGAATGGGAGAAAGTGTGACTTCACATATGTGTGTAAAGATGTCGAAAAATCGATTTACAAGGGGCATTTGTTGGGATCAATGAGTTGCCTACAATTTCCTATATTTTCGCCATGTAGCATTAATGAGTTTCTGGTCTCCCGCTACTGTTACGATGCATATTTTTTGTCGTTTCGCGATCATAACTCCTCACCATTTATTCACTCTACTCGACCATTGGGCAGTTCTATCACGTGCATGTGGTTACAACAACTTAACTAACTCTATCTAGATCTTTCTTATCTTCACTTCTTGTTATATCATCTAGAATCTTCTGAGATACTCCAATAAGTTCGTCTGATCTTTCCGGTATATCAGCTCTACTCATCGAACTGCTTTTTGACTGGGTCAAACTACCTTAATCGGATTGCCTTGCTCGAACAGATTCAGTCGAATTGCCCTTTCATTAGGACTGTTTTTCCTTGGTCCATTTTATTTGGGCTAGTCTGCTAGTACCTTCTGCAAAACATTCATTGGGTTTGTATTTTGGATTTATAAGTGGGCCCCTTATTATCGACCCAACAATACATAAATAAGGTCCCAAATGAGATAGAATTGATTTTTTAATTTCAGTTCTATTTTTTATAGAAAAAAAATAATAATTGTGCTGGATAAACAAACAATCGGTCGGTTGGTTACAGTAATTCGATTTGGTTACTAAAAACTCTAATTAATTTTTTAAAATACCAATAGTTTAAAGTAGGCAGGTTCTACTACCAACTTGCAAGAATCTATAATTTTTTTAATTTAAATTATAATACTCTCTTCGTCCCATGCTAATTGTCATGTTTCTTTTCGACACGGAAATTAAGAATTATGAGTGTAGAATGAGTTAGTGGGACTAATATTTTATTGTTGAGCGTGAAAAAATTACCATTTTTAGAAATATGACAATTTAGTTGGGATGCAGAAACTTTTTTTTTTCACTTTTACTCAATTTTATATTTTTTTTATTATGTAAGATCTTACAGAACTTCTTATTAAAATTTTCTAGATTCACCAATAAACTATAATAAATATCAAATTGATAGGATCACCAAAAAGTCTTTGATGGCTCAAAGATAACCACTGATCTTCCCTTGTTTCTCTGCACAATCATCGTCTCACTTACATAATTAACCATCCAATAATTTTCAAGATTATCTTTCTTTATTATAAGTACCTACTCAACTGCTGATTAGCTAAGATAATTTGTTGTTTAATTTATAATTGATAGGTTAACAATCACGACTTCATAAAAACGTTCAAGATTAAACTATGCAGATTTTATTCTTATAGAAAACATCACAACTGCAAATACATTATATTCCAGCTTACACACAAAAGCTATAATTATGTTTTTTTTTTTTAATAGGAATACATGTATTAAACTGACACACCCAGATGTCTCCACCGAAACTCGAACATGTAACCTTTTTGTTTAAGCAAGGTGTTTTAACCACTACATCCCGAACAAGGGGATAAAAGTTATAATTATGTTGTTTCCCGTTTATGTAGCCTCGTGAACTTTTTCACAACCACAAAATCAACAAAAGCGGATGTATCATAGCATGGCATGCTTATATTGTGATGAACCTCCAATACCCAAAAAAGAAAAAAGAAAAAAAGCAAGTACGAATAATTATTACAAGTCTAAGTCAAATGATAGTACCGAAAATTCCTTTCTCCAGCATTCAACCAAGAAAAACTAGTTTTGAGAAAAATGTTTACCAAGACTCGATCAACGGACCATCTCTTTATTAGATATTCGCACGCATATCAAGTAAAATAGGAGTGACCACAAGTCAAGCCGGCTCATAAGCTATTCAAGATTGACTTAAAAAAATTGAAGTCGAATCAAATTCAAGTTTAAATCGAGATTAATATAATTTTAGTTAATAATAAATAATTTAAAATTTCTATTTCAATTTAAAATAAATTTAAAAATCGGGTTCCATCAAGCCAAGTTGAACTTGACCATATATACTTGATTCAACTTCCAGCTCCCTCCCCCCCCATTTTTTTTCATTTTAATAGCATAGTTAACTGATTTTTTATGTGAAAGAAGAAAATTAACTAAAAATAAAGAAAAATAGTATAATATTTTAAGATTTAGGATGAAGAGTATTTGAAAAAATAAAATTAGTGATAAACTTTTTATCTTTTTATTACATAAAATCTAAGGGAATCTCCTACAAAGATTTTCTCCATCTACCATTGCAAATTTCATTGTTCACTAAACTTCTTCATATATTTATGATTTAGTAATATTTGACATGATCATAAAAATTGTTAGACTTTAGTCGGCCATTTGGGTGAGGCCTATCACCCAGTATTTTCAGTAGTTAATCGATAAGCTAATGTTTGTATTTAATATTTATAATATTAAATACAGATTAAGATAATATAAATTCTATTTTTTAAAAATATATATATAAATAATAGAATGCCCCAATTAGATAGCATGTAACCCGCTTAGTCGGTCACCTAAGCGCTGCGTAGCAAGCGTTGTCGGCCACTTAGGTCAGCGCCTAGGTGAATTGGGTGGCTCAGGTGGTGCTTAGATGTCGATTAGCCGTCAAACTGATTAAACACGGATATATGAGAGTATTTGGTTCGGTTGGGAATTATATAATGCCTAGTTGGGAATTTTTACATTACAACACACCAAATAACTAAACATCTCGATAATAATATTACATTACAACACATCAAATAACTAAACATCTCTATAATAAAATTACATTACAACACACAAAATCTACTAAACAACTCAATAAAAAAAAGTATTTGAATACATTTCTATTTCATGAGTTGCAATGTGTCATGGGCGGATCTATAGCCCTCCCTAGCCCAATTTTCTTTTTTTTCGTTTTATAGTATCATGATCCGGTTTTTTATGGTATAGCCTCCCTCGTATAGAAGAAAATAAGAAAAAATATGATATGAAAAGATTGAAGTTAAGGTGAAGGCGAAAAAAAAAAATTCAGCCCTTTGAGAAAATTTTCTGGATCTGCCACTGAATTGTGTTTTGTTTTTAGTATTGTAATATAGTTTTTTAATATTTTGTGTAATATTATTGTTTTATAAATTTTAATGTTTTTATTTCATTGCTTATTAAATTTTTTAAGTTTAAATTTAATTATAAAAATATAATAAATTTAAAAGATAATAAAATATTAAATGGTGCAAATGATAAATTTATGTAATTTTATTTATTTGTACATCACTAGTTAGTAAATAATAATAATAATAATAATAATATAATTAAATAATATAAATATATATATATATTATTAGAACAAATAATTAAAAGACAAAATTCATAAGTACCAAATTTATAGAATTATATAAGTTTTGGGGTTAAAGTATAATTTTTTTAAAGAAATGGTGTGATGAACAACACAATATTATATTTATAGTATTTTGGAGAGAAAAAACTGCAAAATGCAAAATGCGTTTATGTTTAGGGTTCAGTTAGAAGTTGATTTGGGTTTTGGAATGGGGTTTGGAGTATGGTTGGAGATGTGTGAGAGGAGGGAGGAGGAGTGTTCTTTTTAGAAAGTAGAGAGTGGTAAAAAAGGAGGGAGGAAAAGTAAAAGAAAGAAAATGAGATTGATAAAGAAAAAGCAGAAAAAGAACTTTATTTACTTGGTTAGTATTTTGGAGTGGGAGTGGCGTCCACTTCCCATTTCCTGCAACAACCACCGCCATAATTAACACCCACCCATTCTACATTTCATAATTCTATTACCATTATATATTCTTTACTTTATATACTCCGTTCCGTTCTGATTATATAGTCTATATTGATTTTGTACGTTTGTCAGAAATTATTTAATATTTAAATAAATTTTCAACATTATTTTTATTTAAAACATTAATTAATCTCTCATTTTTATAATATTACATTTAATATTTTCATTTTTCAAGATTATTCAGGGATGTAATGGTAAATAACTATATAAAAACAATACCAAATATAGAAACTAGACTATATAATTAAAATATTCTAAAATAGTAACCCGAACTATATAGTCAGAACTAGTGTTGTCTGTACCATTGGAGTACTGTAAATCAAGAAAACTCAGGTTTATTTATTGTGGATATATATATATATATATATATATAAACAAACTTATTTATGGAAATAATTGCTGAGGATAAGAGCATATTAAATGGACTGTATTGTTTGAGGCGTCATATATATATATATATATATATATATATATATATATATATATATAAATAAATGATTATGCCCCACAATTGGCAAATCATGTAGTGTTTTTTACACGACAATTCAATATTGTTTCTCAAGATAAGACTGAAGTTTCAATAGATCGCATTTTTTTAAGGTCATAATCTCAAATTTATGCTCTAAATTTCTTATCATGGAAAAATTCAACCAAAACATGAAGATTTTCTGGTGGAGCTCAACTGTTCAAAACATAGATTTCAGTTTAAAATTTAAATTGATTGTTACTATATTTCGGTCAAACCAAATACACCTATTCACTCTTCCAGAATATATACAAAATTTAATGAAAAAATAAATTTAAATCACAAAGATAAAGTTGTTTTCTCCAAAATTGAAATATAAATTATCGAAATGAAACTATGTAATAAAACCTTGTTAAATGCAATATATATTAACATAATAGAAGCTAAGACCATCTCCAAACCCTACTGCACACCTAAACTCAAACTCAATCTTTTTTTATACATGATAAGGTCGTTTGAAGTTTTCTAATTTAAATATTTCGACTTTTCTATAATTTTATTTTATTCATTTATTGTTATTCTATTTATATATGTTTTATTTTTAGTTTAGTTATATATTCAGTATAGTCTATAATTAAAGTTGCAATTGTAAAATATGTAGTTTTATTTATAACTTTTATCTTTTCGTGCATGATTTTATATTATTTATATAGTTTTGTTTATAATTTATAATATACTCCCTCTATCCCAACTTAATTATCTCATTTTCTTTTTTTATATGTTCCAACTTATTAATCTCATTTTTTAAAAATATAACTTTTTCATACTCAACAATAAAATATTAATTTCACTAAACTCATTCAACACTTACACTCCTTGGTTATTGTGCCGAAAGTGAATGAGACTACTAAACCCGGACGGAGGGAGTATTTAGTATTATTTTGTTTTTCAATATTAACTAATATAAATAAGATTACAATTTGAATGTGCCGATGAATTAATTAAGAGTTGGTCTCCTAAGAGAGGGTTTCACTATTTTTTATTGTGAGAGGGATCTCACAAGATCCATATTATAAATATCTCACATTTACCAAATACCCCACCCAATTCACTCCATGTTCAAGAGAGTGTACTTCCACACCGTCTGTGTCAACTTCTTCCTCGCCCCATGGGTGGTCTGCACGTTCGTCGCCATCAGAGTTCCACCGCGCATCGCCTCGGGGCCGCTGCTCCACCCGACCGTCTGGTGCACCTTCATGGGGCCTATCGTCTTCCTCGACCTCAAGATCTACTGGCAGTAACTGTCTAGGAGTAAGAGGCGACTTTGCAACGTGGCGAACCCTTCCTCCCACCTGTCGGTGGTGGGGAACTTTGTGGGGGCGATCCTGGTGGCGAGGGTGGGGTGGAAGTAGGCTGGGAAGTTCCTGTGGGCGATTGGCATCGCGCACTACCTGATGGTGTTCGTCATGAATAAGGTCTAAATACATCATTTACTAAAATAAAATACATCATTCTAATTGAAGGAGTACATCATTTGTTAAGTAAAGAAAAGCTAAAAATACATCAATTACTTAACAAAATACATCATTTACAGTAAAGGAATACATCATTTGAGAACAAAAAAAACTTAATTAATGAATACATCATTTACAGTAAAGGAATACATCGTTTACAATAAATGAATACATCATTTGGGAAGAGTTTAGCTGCTTATTTTTTGCTATTCATGGAAGAGAATGAAATCAGGAGGATCCGAATGACAGGATTTGAGGTTCCGTGCGTCGTGGTTGATCGGGATGATACATATATCATTATTCAACACCCATTGTCGTGGGATTCAGCACGCCCTCAATGCCGTGGACGGTGAGATGGTCGTCCACGTAGAGATCGGGCTGACGAATCTTTACGGAGGCCATAGGGTTCTTGAACGACGACGAGGAAATCCAGACTTCGCCGACGGAAGGGCATACGAGTATGGAAGATCTCCATTGCTGCAATGCATTTTAAAGTTGGGGATGAAAGTTTCGTCGGGGGAAAGGAGTAGGAGAAAGATTTATATTTTGGATAATATCCATTAAAAATCCATTTAAAAAATATGAGTAGGATTAAATCCGTTTCACAATTAAATATGATAAGACCGTCTCATAGGACACTTTGCCATTAATTAAACCTATAAAAAGTAATTAATTAAATGTTCACTTAATGTATTCTATATTCAATTAATAATGAAAACTAGCCTATAATAATTTATTTATTTGAGATTAATAAA
>JAPKLW010000233.1:247285-280955 GCA_026898455.1 Plectranthus barbatus | reverse complement strand
TTTTTTGTTGAAAACAATACTCCTGCAATATTTAAGTTTATGGGTAAGGCTATTATGAGTTCAGCTACAATGGAAAAAAATATGACAAAGTCTGAGATAGATTGTTAAGATATAATGCTGGTGAAATAAAGAGCATAATTCTCAAGTGAAAGGTGCTGAACAAAACTTAGTCTAAAAAACAAGAATAATAGATAGCATTATTATGATAAAATGAAAAAAAACAAATCTGTTTGAAAAAACTAAATAAAGCAGCCAATGCTTCCTGGGATCATCAAATTTCTCATGATTAAGTTTCACCTTTAAGATTACAAAAATGAATTTAGCAAACTGGTGTTCACTTATCTAGATTCAACCTTCTCGTTTTCTGTTAATGTATCCTCCATTCAATAAACTTGAACCTTTCAGAAGACTCTAGGTAACAACATCAAAGGTTAACAATTTACAGATAAAGGAGTATCGAGCTTGGCTTAGGGTTGCAGGTAATTTTCTTACACCATTAATGTAGGATCACTGGATTGATTAGTAACAACTGTCTCTGTTTCTTGGATGAGATACGCGTAGGCTAGCTATGAGGTTGCGTTCATCTGTTCACATGCATCATAGTTCTTTAGCATTAATTTGTCTGCTTTTCCTACACCCACCAATGTACAAATTTGAGCATCGCGTTTGGAATATGTTGGTCAGAAGATTCAGGTATGCTTCTCTGAGTTGAGAACTAAGATGTCCCGCATCTTTTACAAATGGTGGAGTTTGCTGTGACAAGAGATATAAGTGTGGTTGGCATGGCAGAGAGGTTGCTGATGAAACCCGGAAACTGGTTGCAGGAGAAGCACCGTTGCCTCTGATGAACAAGTTCTTGAGGGAGAATGTAAAGTTCCTCTCTTCTCCCCGACTTGTAAGGAGAGGGACCTCCACTATTATATAGTGGTATACTCCCAGGTCCATAACCGATGTGAGACATTCAACATCCCCTCACGCTGTGGAGCTTCACGGGGATCCCATCATCGGGATAAATCGGGAAGTCCCATCATAGGACAAATCGGGTCCTACATCGAACCGAACCTAGCTCTGATACCATGTAAAGTTCCCCACTTCTCCCTACAAAACCGACTTGTAAGGAGATGAGACCTCCACTATTATATGGTGGTATACTCTATGGCAGATGTGTGACATTCAACAGAGAAACCGTTTCATACTCTTCCTGATTTTGGTTGTATATATACTTGAAATACTTTTAAATTAATCTCACATTATTAATACTTATTTACATTGGGTTTTAATATTCTTGTGATACCATTGTTTGGTGAGTTTCTCAATAAAATAATAAACGTTTAAAATAAAATAAAAACAAATACAAATTTTATAAAACAAATTCGATAATTAAAAAATATATAAGGTCAAAATCTGAAGTATTCAATAAAAACTTCCACTCATCTTTTATATAGAGTATGAAATCAAAATTTAGGGGGCGTTTGGTTTAACTGTCAGGAATCACTATGGGTATGAGTTTGATAGTAGAGAGAATGAGTATGGGTTTGATTTTTGGGAATCATTCCCAATTCTGATGTTTGGTTTACTAGATGAGTTTTGGAATCATTTTTCAATTCTGATGATTTATTTTTTAAGTTTATAGGTTTATAATATAATTAAATTGTTATACAAATAATAATTAATTTAACAATAAAAATAACAAAAAAAAAATCATATTAAAACTAATAAATAATCTATTTATCTTATTATTTGTTTTATAAAATATAAAATTAAGATAAAAAATAAATGATTGATTTTATAATAATAATAATATATTAAAAAGAATAATATATAATTATAATAACATATAATACTATAAATAATATAATTATGAAAAACATTAAAAAAAGAAAAAAGAAAAAGTAAATAAATCAGAAAATAATTATAAATAAAATGAAATAAAAATAAGAAATAAATGATTAATTTAATAATAAAAAATAAGAAAATATATTCATATTAAAATAAATAAATAATATATTTATATTCTTATTTATTTTATAAAAATATAAAATTAAGATAAAAATAAATAATTAAGATAATAATATGATTATATTAATATATTAAAAAGAATAATATATAATATTATAAAATAATATAATTATCAAAATATTTTAGATTAATATTATAAAAATAAATAAATAAGAAAATAATTATAAAATAATATGAAATAAATAATTTTGGTAATAATATATGGGAATGAAAATGAAAACCCACCATTTTGGAGGGTTTTGGTGATTCCCAAGTATTTGGGAATCATTCCCATATTTTCATTCCCATACCCTTTAACCAAACAGTGAGTTTCAGAATCATTCCATTCCCTCATTCCGAAACCAACCAACCAAACGCCCCCTTATTTTTAAAATCGAATTCATATTTTTACGCTCGTGCTTTAATTTTTTTTCCTATTAATTACGTTTTTTTTTTTAATTTGAAAATTTTATTTTCATAATAAATTTTATTTTTTTATTTTAACGACTCTATTTTATTTTTTTAGATTTATCACAAAATCAATATTTACTCTTTTTCAATTTTATTATTCAAATATTTATTTATTAGAGCATCTCAACTTTATTTTTGTTGTAAATATTAATTTTTATTTAAACTCTATTTTTTTATTTTCAGATTTATTTTTTTTACAAAAATTATATTTAAAATGATTTGGGATTTTATTTTTAAATATGTAGTATTATTTTTTTAGATTGAGAAACTACATAAACTATTCTTTAAATAAGGGTACACCAATAATTTTAAAAAATAATTTTAAAATATAGCGTGCTTGAATGAGTTGATTAGTTGAATCGAAATAATAATGAAGAATCTTGTGTTTTTCTAATGGAATATTGGGTAAATTAACATTGATCTGTTTATCTCCTTTATATATTGAAATAAAATAAACTATAAATATAAATTATTTTAAGATGTAATAAAAAGTTAAAAATCTAAAACCCTAATTCTTATTCCCCTAAATCTTTCTTCTCTGCAATTCAAGCAGAGCCTTCCACACCTATCGGCCTCACCACCGCCGGCTCACCCTCGCCACACTGCACCCTCGCCGGCACCAGCTCACCCACGCCGCACTCTCGCCGGTTCGCCCACGCCAAATCGTTAGTACGTCATATTGCTTTTTTCTTTTTCTTTTTTCTTTTTTTTTTTGTTTCTGACTTGATGTTTTGAAAGTTCTTCGTTGGTGATGTTTCTCCTAATTAAGAACGATTCAGGTAGTTGAGAAATGTTTGTTCTTCATAGTTTTTAACATTCAGGATATATTTATTTGTGCGAGTTTTATCTCACTTCAACCAAATTTACTCGTACACTTTATACAGTCTCCAAATTAGAAAATAGGCTGCATGGTTTCTGTGTTAATTTTTGCATCATGTGCTGAAAGTAAAAGCTTGTTTGTCAATTGAGCATCTTCAACAGTGCAAGTCAGCATCTGCTCTTTCCTATAGCAGTTCTACGATAGATCTCCAAAGTTTTGTGCAACTATATCAATATTTCTGAATCCATTAAATTTTCGTGTCTCTGCCTATATTATGCTGAACCATCTCACATGTGTGGCTGATGCTAATGCATAGATTTAACACGTGAGTTGGATTTGCTTTGAAATGTTGGGATTTTTGTCGTAGGAATGTTAAAACTTTAGGGTTTTTTTTATGTTTTTATTTTTGAATTGTTTTGAAGTGTTAATCTTTGGTTTGTTGTATGCTTTGAAATGTTCGAATGTTACATGTATTTTAAATAAATGTTATATTTATTTTAGGATGTTTGATTAATATTGATCCTGCTTTACTTCGTTAAGATGTTCAATTTTAGTTTAAAAAAGCGCGCCTGGGGCGCGCCTAGGCGAGGTGATGCGCATCAGAATGGGCTAGACCGCCTTTTTCCCTCCGATGCGCGCGGTTTCGATGATGCGGCCCGATGCACGGCGACAGTTTTTGTAAAATAGGAAAAAACGTGTGAATTTTCTTAAATTACCCTAATTTTAATATATATTATTTTATATTTAAACCCTTATTTCCTAAAAATCTAATACCTGAAACCTAATCGAGCCGTTCCCCACCCACCGTGTCGCAATTTTTCACGTGAATCGCGTTGCCCCCCACCCCTTCACTTGCGTCGCAGCCCACTGCCCACCACCTCCTCGGCGCCGGCGTCGCCGACAGCAGGCTCGCGGCGGACGCCTTGCTCTCTCCTCCAGCCTGCTCGACTGTTCGTTCATATTTTGAAGTTCTGCCCTGTTTCTTTAATCCTTCCTGACTGCTGCGCTGCGATTACTCGACTGCTCGTTCAATCTTTCGGCTGTTGCGATTCTCGACTGCTCATTCCTATCTTTCGGCTGCTGCTCGACCTACCAAGGTATCATATTTGAAATTCATTTGGTGGATGGAGAAGAAGGGGATATTGGAATGTCTTCGTGTGGGGAAGATGACAGTGATGACTAGTTTTTAATTATGTTTGCTTTGCTTTTATGTAGTTGATGGAAAACTTATGATTTTTGTTGTTTGTTGAACTAGAATTTGTGTGTTTGTTGAACTTGGATTTGGGATGATGTTGAATTTCTATTGTTGAATCTACTTTCAAATTTATATTTCTTATTTATTGGTGTATAAATTATTTATTGCTAGGATATATATATATTTTGTTTGATGTTGTGTTAATAATATTGAAATTGTGCATTTAAATTACAAAATATTAAGTATATATAATTTTTTACAATTTTTTTGGAAATGGTCGCCTCGTTTCGATGATGCGCTCGCATTCGCATCTCGCCTCATCGCCTCGCATTTTTTGACCTTATCGCATCGCACCGCCTCGTGCCTTTTTAAACTAAGTGTTCAAATATATAAAAAAATAGGTAAACTGCCTAGGCCCTGCAATCTGCATAGACCTACTAGGCGTCGGGCCCCCCTTTGGCGCCCGACTAGCGCCTAGCGAATTTTACCAGATTGGCCATAGCTGCTTCACAAATACAATATACAAAGCTACACACATTAACATTGTTGAGCTTTTCACACTTTCATAATCTTAACAATGTTTAGTTTTTATAAAGTAAGTAATTTTTATATTTATCTATTGAATTCACCAAGTCCTTGATTTTTGGACAGTAGATAGAAAGTAAATTGTTGCTGATAGAAATCAAAATTGATAGAAATAGTTGTAAGTTTTGAGATGCAGTAGTGTTCATTGATGACTTTAGTTTTCTGTTAAGATTCAATCTCTTAGAGATTGTATTCTGCCTTCAGTTTTATTGCGAAACATTGAAGAAAACATCATCTAGGCAATTAAAATCTGGAGATTCGCAGCAGGTGGTGGCGGTGAACCCTCTCTTCAACCCCCCATTTATTTATATTTCTTTTACAAAGAGTAAATTATAATTTTATATTTGGGCTAACGAGCTCCCAGTCATGACCCGGATTCAGCATACTGACTGTTTTTGCGGCCGGTCATGGGGCCGGGCAGACCCGTGTTGTGGACACCCTATTTTCACTTTTTTCATTAACCCTAATTCTCAATTTTGCAGCGTCATTTGCACAATCCTGAAATTCGAATAGCAGAATCTCGCCGATTTTCTCAAACCTAACAATGGATGGATTGGTCGCCCCTGCAAAAAAAGAGGTGAATTCTTTTAATTTATGCACGAGCATTAAATTCTTCGTTGATTTAGAGAAATATCCTCATCTTACAATTTGGTTTCTTAAATATGGTTTCTACGCCACTGTTTATTGCACTATGTGATTTCAATTTTTTTGTTAAACCTTTTCTTTTTCATTCTATATACTTCAAATGATACATTGCTATAATTTTGTTTTGGTCGCATTTGACATTATGTAACAAACCCTCTCTAATCCTAGAAAAAACAAGAGTATGTTTGAATCCTTTTTTTTTAAAAAATATTTTTAGGTTTTAGTAGAAATGGTGAAGTTGGCACAGAAGCGAGGTATGGTTGGAAGTAAAGGTCACTGGAAAGATTTTTTGAAAATTTACGACAAGAAGTTAGGTACAAGCTTGAGCGACCCATCCCGGCGGTCTGTTGATGATTTAGCTGCATTTTTGATGACTTTCGTTCAAGATGATGATTTGAAGGTAATCTAGGTTCATGTTGTGTTTTTTTTTTTTTCCCCCCCCTTTTCTTTTGATGATATATGAAGTTTAAAGATATAACTTTCTGGAGTAGTGATTAGAGTCTTTTCATGCTTTGTTGCAGTTCTTCAAGAAAGTATTGCAGTGTCATTCTAACCGCAATGAGGTGGAGCAACTTAAAAAAAAATCGCCTGATGATGAAACTGCCGAACAGGTCTCAATTGGATATATTCATTTTGGTTAAGGTTCTTGATGGTTTGGGGTTGTTTTTAAAGCACTGCATTATTTTTTCACGCCTGAGTTTTTTGTGTTTATGCAGAGGCTGGTTCGTTTGACTTTGGAAGATCCTCAGTACCCTTTGGATTATTCCTTCCCTTCACACGAGGAAGTAGGTTAATTGAGTTTTGTTTTCCCCTTCTTACTGTTCAAGTATATTTGTCCACTATGATTCTTTATTTGTGTACATGACTTCAAATATAACATGTTGATCTAAACTGTCACGTTTTTGTGTTTGAAAAGGAATGGTTGGTTGTAAAGTCGAGTAAGAAGTCTAAGAAGATGACATCTACAGATTTGATTGCTGTAGATTGTGAAATGGTTCTTTGTGAAGATGGCACCGAAGCTTTAGTGAAGGTGTGTGCTGTAGACCGCAATTTGGAGGTAATCACTTGAAACACTGTTGTTCAATATAACTGAAAGATCTGGTGGGCAAAATATTATTGGTTTGGGGTCAGAATTTTCCTTTTTGTGTTTACGTTCCTATAATTGAATATTGTTTTTATCTTAGGTTAAACTTGACAAAGTTATCAACCCAAATAAAGCAATTGCTGACTATCGAACTGAGATAACTGGAATATCTGCAAAAGATTTAGATGGAGTGACATATACCTTGAAAGATGTGCAGGTATACTTTTGTGATATTTAGATGTTGATACATGAACATGTATACTCGAACTTCTCTTTTGTTTGACTTGCGTGGCACATTACAGATGCCTATGAAGAAGTTACTATCACATGGAGCCATTTTGGTTGGCCATAGTCTCAATAATGATCTTCAAGGTTAGTTCTTGTAACTAGACATCTTAATCTTATGTGTGCATGTTATGTGAATAACAAACATAGGCCCGTGTTATACTTTAATGTTCTTAGGTTGAATCTGTATAAACTGAATTGGTTTCTTATGATGATTTATTGATAAAATTGGTAATCTCTAAAAAATGGCAATCCCACATAATTGTGATTTTTTTCCTCACGTGAAGCTTTGAAGATAGAAAGCACAAGAGTGATCGACACATCATATATCTTCAAGTACCCTAATGGGAACAGAAAGCCTTCTCTGAGTTTGTTGTGTAAGGTAACCTTGCTTCCATGCATTTTAGACAAATGTGTTGTTGAAACATGTTATTCTTGTTTACTCCTTTTTATGCTTCTATTGACTGTTTCGTTACCAGTCACTTACTGCTTACAAGCTGTCATGCCTTAAACTGTACATCTTGTGTTGTACATTAGGCTTTGTTAGGTTATGATCTCCGGAAGGGAACTATGCATAACTGTTTGGATGATGCATGTGCCGCAATGAAGCTTGTCTTGGCCAGATTAGAGGGAAGGATTGGTGATGTTATTGCTGAAGAGGTGACTTCAAAGGGTCAAGAAGTGGATATGGCGAGGCTGCTCATACATAGGATCCCAGTCAATGTTCAAAGCAAAGATCTGAAGAGTTTTCTTCGTGGAAACTTTTGTATTGAAGTCAAGGTTTGATACATTGTTGTTCCTTTTAAATTTCCACATCTGACTGCGTATTGGACTTTTGCTGAAGACCGCTAGTAACCATGGAATGGGTTTCGTAAGTGATAGGCTGTACATAGTTGTGGAGTTCTAAGCAGGTAGAACTCCTCAACTAAATCCAGCCTATCTGTGGGGAATGTTATTCTATACATGAAGATGCTGAAAACTGTGTCTCTTAAATACATGGAACTAATTGATCATGCTAATACATGAACTACTCAAGGGTGTCCCCTACCAGAGGTACAAGTGGTTATAGCGTCTTGCTTGTTTCCAATAAGTCATGAGCTCATTTACATTGGGAACATCCAGGCTAGGACTCAAATTAATGCATTCTATTAAAAAAATAGGTGGTTCACGAGCATCCCTTCAAAGAACTTAAGGAAAATCTAGGAAATTTGATATGAAATTTTGGGGATGTTGTGTTGATAGAAGTATTTTTGCTTAAACACATTAATCAATTTGTAAGTGAAATACATAATGCTTGGAAAGGAGAAGTCTTGCTAATGAAAAAATGACCACAAATATGAATCCATTGTAGCTAATTGATTCTCTTGCGTAACAAAACTAGTTGATAAATGATCATCAAGTAATTGTTTCTTTTTGTTTTCCAACCATATATATGATTCTAGGTCTTCAAGTGAATCGTCTTTCTACCATTTTTGGCATGATTTGTTCCACATTACTTGATATCAGATCATGAAATTGTGTCGTGTCTGCTTTGGTGTGATGAGCTTTAATGTAATCACATCAGCAATCTTCATTTTATGCCATTAAGTTTGTCTGCAGGCAAGTAAAAGAAATACGTATTCAGCCTTTGCAATATTCAATAATAAGCAAGAAGCAATCGATGCATTTGACAATATTGATGGTGAATTGGAAAAGGTATGCAATCCTTTTAGTTTCTAAATGCCAATGCCATTTCTTTTCTTTTTTTTTTTTTTTTGGTTCTTCCATGGAGCTAGTTATATTTACAAAATCCTTGTCACTATTTTGCTTGTTTAATGTGTTATTATCTAACTTTGCTAGGACTCAGTTGGACGTGCACAAAAGCGTGTTAACTTTAAGCTAGATTCGGGAAAAAGTGGGACATTTTGTGTTTGCAAAATTCTTGCCGATGATTCTGCTGTGAGTTGTACAAAAAAGAGGTCAGCTGATGAAGATGACACTCCTGGCATTGTGAAGAAGTTGAGAGCAGATGTAACTTTGGAACAGCTTGAGGACTCCAGTAAGTGTTCGGATCATTGTGAAACACATCTAGCAGAGATAAAAAGATTGGAGGGAGAGCTAAGTCACAGTGAAAAGGAAATCTCGAATTTGAACAAAATAATTGCTGCACTTGCTAGGAAACAAGGACTCTGAACAGTTCCATGAAAATGTTTAAGGTTACTTGCTCTCGAAACAGGCATATGAAAAGCATGCAACCTTTTGGGGTTCGAGGTCGATGTTAAAGGCACACAGTGTAGTTCTGGGAGGAGCTTGGCTAGGGAAGGAAAACGTTCTTGCGTGGTTGAGGCGAAAACTATGTATTTTTTCACATCAGTGATTCTGTATTTTATATATCTTACATTTTTCTTCTCCTTTTTCCTTTTATGTATACTTTGATAGGACTGAAATTTTGAGTTATTGACTAGGGATGGGGAAAAATACCGAAATATCGAAATACCGAACATATCGTACCGAAAAAATACCAAAATTATCGAATTTTTGGTATACCGTAATTTTTGGTAAGGTATCATACCGTACCGAAAATTTTCGGTATGGTAACGGTATGACAATACTAATATTGAAGGTATACGGGCACATACCGTACCGAAAATATAATAATATTTTTTGTTTATATTATTATTTTAAAATAATAAATTAAAAATAAAATTATATAAATTAAATATGAAATCATATCTTCTATTTTTACTTAACAATATTATTGATATAAACATATTTCTTAAATAAATATCAACAGAAAAAATTGTAAAAATCAAAGAATATCAAAAAATTTCGGTATGCTAGTGGTATATTGAATGAATGATAAGATAAATGGTATATAAATTATGTCACACCAAAATCATATTAAAATCATTTCAAGAATTCGATATGCCGAAGAAATAGTATATAAATTGTCTCATACCGACTCATACCGAAACCATACCGACTCATACCGAAAATTCGGTATACCGAAAACTTCGGTACGGTAACGGTATGAGTTTTTCTCATACCGTAAATTTCGATAAGGTATAAGGTATGAAGAAAAATGTCAGGTATACCGTACCGACCCATCCCTATTATTGACATCGTTTGCATAATTTTTGTTGCCAAGTCTTTTCTCTTGTTGATATATTTTTTGGGCAATTGGATCGAATCTTGATCACAGAAACTGAGCTATGAGTCTCGTGGTTTTGGTTGATTTGATGTCGAAAAAACAAGAAAGTTCTTTTGATAAAATTTTAAGTCTAGCAAAATCCAATTTTGTGGGAGCGATGTCGAAAAACATAGTGAAGGAATGAATGAACACTCTCTCTAGATCATAACAGGTCTCTGCCTACTCATCATTCATTCACTTTCATCATCTTCATCATCTCCAAAGCTAAAAACTGAGGCATCTGCTGCAATGGCCTTGATATCAGTGGAGCCCAAGTTGGGGATTGTCGATGCTCTATCAACCTCATCAACTTTTACTTCACTGGATTTTCTGGACTGTGAGCCAAGGGACTCCCTACCCAGAGAAAGACGTTCGGTCTGATGAGATACAGAAGAAACGCGCTCCGATTCAGATTGTGGAGCAGAGATGGAATGATGATCCACTGAGCTTCTAGTTGAAGCCGTAGGTTCTTCTCCATCGCTGTCGGAGAATACATCGTCTTCATTGTTTTGTTTTCTCGAGGCATCATTCCGTTGAGAAGTATCTTTGTTGTCACTACTTGAAGGGGGGTCCCTCGATTTTCCATCTGCACCCTTTGTATGGGGATCAGTTCTGATCTTGGAGGGGATGGTTCCATCATAATCTACCATAACTATTTCCACTTGAAACCCTGGGGAAGGCAATTTTCTCTGCAATTGTTTCCATGGGCAGACTTATATAAGATAACACTCAAGACCACAAAGAAAGAGACCAGCATGTTACCATCAAATTGTTACCAAGAAGGAGCTTACATTGTCGAAGCCATCAAGATCGGAAGCACCTAGAATCACTCGATTTTCCATCATTGTTGTGTTCATCCAACTGTGTACAAG
Source organism: Plectranthus barbatus (assembly GCA_026898455.1). Lineage (NCBI taxonomy): Eukaryota > Viridiplantae > Streptophyta > Magnoliopsida > Lamiales > Lamiaceae > Plectranthus > Plectranthus barbatus. The sequence continues at coordinate 269,831 of JAPKLW010000233.1, read as the reverse complement.
CATCAACCAGTGAGTTTAATAGTTGTGCTAATCATGTCTTGCTAAAAGATGTAAGGTAATGTTGGGAGATGTTACAGATTTCTTATCATGAAAAGGCAGTTCAACCACTACTGTATAAACAAAGAATCAATCACTGTCACGAACTGACTGACCACTCTATGAATAACTCAAATTCAACTATGAAAACCTAGTTACAAAAGCTCAACCACCTCAACAGACTTTTTTGCTCTTTTTTGTTCTCATTTTTTTGTTTTTTTGTTATTTGTTTCAATAAGAAGCATTTTAGTCCTGAAAATCTGCAACTCTCAAAATCAGTGAATAAGGGTTCATCTTTGAACTGAAGTGACAAATTAATTCTCAGGTGCATTAATTTAATATAGGGAAGGTCTTGGGTTAGGCAGGCCTAAACGATTTAGGCGGGTTTTATCCATTAACTTAAGCCCAAACTCATATAATATACCCTAATTGGGATTAATAAACCCTATTTGGGATGGATCAACCCATTTGGATAGGATAAAATCCGCCTAAACCGTTTAGGCCTGCCTAACGCAAGTTTTTGCCTTTAATATAAGCTTTTATGTAGAGAGAATGGAAGCGATTATTTACAAACCAATAGAAATCTCCTTGGCGATCTTGAAAATGAACTTTGAAGTCCCCCACTAGTTCAGTTAAACCATGTTCTCCTGGCAGGGCAAACACTAAAATTCCCTTTCTTTGTGCACGGATCCAGAAATCTTCAGGCTGCATAATACAACAGTTATAGTAAAATAGTGACAAGCCCCCTTCAACAGTCAAGACGTGATTGAAAAAAAAAACCTCAAAAGTTCTCCCAGAAATTCAAGTAAAATACAAGAAACCATCAGCTAATTCACACAAGAAGCTTATGAACAGCAGAAAGTATACAAATACCTCAAATAAAATCAAACTAAAGTGAGCCAAGAAGGCAAAGTTACCATGAGATCCTTGGTTTTTGGATGTTTTTTCGTTGAAAACAATACTCCTGCAAAATTTAAGTTTATGGGTAAGGTAAGCTATTATGAGTTCAGCTACAATGGAAAAAATATTACAAAATCTAAGATAGATTGTTAAGATATAATGCTGGTGAAAATAAAGAGCATAATTCTCAAGTGAAAGGTGCTGAACAAAACTTAGTCTAAAAAACAAGAATAATAGATAGCATTACTTAAAAGTCGGTAAAATGGATTCAAATTCAATATTATGATAAAATGAAAAAACAAATTTGTTTGCTTACCATTATGATTACTTATTGTAATAGAAGGTCTAACCCAATATGGACAATTGTGAAGCCGAAATCCTCTTAGCATGCACCTGCAATGGGATGCTGTCAGTATCATCATGAAATGAACCTCATGCATCAGGGAAATGAATTGTCAGAAAAGTACCTACGTCCAGAGGGAGCTTCGCCATTGAATTGTGTCAAGATTCGCTCAAAATATTTTACGTACCTCTGATTAAGTTTTAAAAAAAAAAACAGTTAGATGCATCTTGTATGTTACAGGCCATCAACCGAATCATAGTATATGGGAATATGACTAACAATCTGGCTTGGAAGAATAAGACCCTTCCCATCCACACATCTTTGTTGGTTATAGTAACTAATGCAATCCTCAGCAGTTGGGAAGAACTGCAGTTACAGACATGTTTAAGTTGTCAGGTAACTAAATAAAGCAGCCAATGCTTCCCCGGAATATCAAATTTCTCATGATTAAGTTTCACCTTTAAGAACAGAAGAAGGCTACATATCATCAGTCCAGTCCTTGCCTTCCCAGCTTTACAATGAACAACCACCACATTTAAAATGTCCTCCTTCAGCCATGAGTAAGCGCTTTGACAGAACAATTTTATGAGATGAATAGGAGGGCAATTGTGATCGTCAAATGGGAAAGATGCAACCTAAACAAAAGTGAGTCAAATTCAACAAAGTTGGACAATTACATTGACTTGTTTAACTGTAGTGTTCCTAAGAACTGAACTAAGTTATGGATCAAACTAAAATGAATTTAGCAAACTGGTGTTCAATTATCTAGATTCAACTTTCTCATTTCTGTTAATGTATCCTCCAATCAATAAACTCAAACCTTGCAAAAGACTCTAGGTAACAACATCAAAGGTTAACAATTTACATCAATGTTCAGATACAGCAGACAATAATTGTTTAGATTTTTTTATTTTTATTTATTTATTTTTTTGTGGCAGGAGACATTTGTGTGTGTGTGTGTGGGTAGGTGGGGGAGGGGGGGGGGACAAGATCCAAAAATATTCACACCAATATTTCAATATTAATACAATCAGATGCCTATTTCGCTATCTTGACTGAGTACACTTTGTCAAAGAAATAAGATGACAAGTAACTTTATCAGATAAAACAATATTCTTCTAAGTGTTTGATCAATTGGAGCATATTACACACTACAGCTGGAGCTCGCACATTTAAATAATTTAAGTGCATTCAGTAAATATTCCAGAAGTACATGTACCTTTCCCTCAAATAATGAAGCATCATATAACCTCTCTGAACAGAGATTATATACTTTGTATTTTCCCTGCAGAACTAAACCTATTTCAGACATATGAAAAATTAAAGAAATACTTGACAGTGCATATTATGTCAATGAAACCTAGGCCTGCAGAAATAAAGTCACTCTGCAAGATGTTGGGCAGTAGAAAATCAAGATTTTAATAAAACAAATACAAGCAACAGGATTTAAATCTCAGTCTTCCCCATGATCTATCTGTTTGAACCTCAAATTTTATTGACGCTCTGATATAAGAACATTCAGTATTCTTGTAATAATCTCTGTTCTTACATCTAAGTGCTATTCAACCATCTTTTAAGAACATACAAGAAACATTATGGAAAACTTTCATTTGGTAATGCTAGCAAAATCTAGATATGAATGAAAAAGTTGTGATATATGTTATTATATGGAGAAAAAACAAAAAATAACAAAAGAATATTCTAACAACAGTTTTAGAGAAATTTTTGAAAGAGGAAAAGAATCAGGAAGGCTATATCAGGTTTATCATCCCATTCTACATTATTTACATTAACTAAACTTTTTTATGGCTCAGCCATGCATGATCATATGGAATGACAAGATAAAGTAGTTATTTTTTAAATCTTTTTTTTTCTTTTTAAAATTTGGAAAAATTCAACATCCTTAGAAGAACTGACTGAAAAAGGAGGAACCATGTCAGAAACAAATGATAATAATGTGCTAAATTGAGGCTGAATATCTTGTAAGGACTCTTTTACTTTGTTGTACACATAAAATGCTACAGAAAAGATACCTTGTGATGAGTCTCAAAAAACTTGATCACTTCCTCCATGTGATTCCGATAGAATCCCTGTATTATGATCCGTGGACATTCATAAGAGAGACCCGAAAAAAAAATAAATCAGGATGTAGAGATTAAAAAGTACCTCAAAATATCCAAATAGACCAGAACTTAAGTCACCGGCAGGGAACCCCATAGCAATTATGTTCTCAGTTATGTATGTCATATCTAAGTCGAATCCTCCTTCCTGATCATAGTTGAAAGACAGTGATTTATGAAAAAGATTTATCCTTATTAAACATGTAGTCTAAGGTAGAGAGAGTGATGGATTTAATCCACAGATAACTGATAGTTGGCTTGCGTTCTAGATAAAAGCGGCATGAAGCTAAAGAAAAAAATGACATAAATTAACTATGCATTGATGTATTCCCTTATATCAGAAGAAATTATAAAAGTGACGATTCACATAAGAGCCGTGCATGAAAAATGGACATACAACGACACATCAAAGAACAATACACAAGGCGCATTGTAAAGACCTGACAAAAAAAAGAGAGTATATCAGCTATTATCTAGAAGTGATGCTCTCTGTCCAAATCATACGCACACCATTTTAATGTCATCATTAGGGAGTCACATGTATCAGTTCCATTATTTTCCAATTGAGGAGAAGGCCCCTGATGTAAATATGATTACAATGCACTTGGTTAATCTAACATGTGTTCTTGTTGCTGCTATGTTTACTGTTGCTCATTTCAACTGTCTGATCATCTTATAGAATATTAAGTTGAACATACAATAAGTTCTCGGAGAAGTACATATTCTGCAATTTCACACGTGATGCTTAGTTCTTTTCCAATTCCATTTTTTTTATCCAGTAATATCTACATGTTTGCAAAACTTGACAAACTTAGCTATCAACACTACAAGATATGAAACAGAGGTACATCCGATATTGTATAAAGTAAAGACCAAAAATAAAATGATGAGAAAAAAAAATTCCTCCACTAGAAATTAGATAAGATGACATTTCCATTACCTGGTATCTTCGCTTATTTTGAGAGACCATGTGTCTTGCTTTTATTTGCACAGCCTTCACAGCATTTAAAGAGGAGTCAACTATTCCTTTTGTGAGAGATCCTATAACACCTGATTGTGCAGGAGCAGAACTTTTATCGGCATTGTCAGCTGACTCAGATTCTTTTAAAGGAATTTGTAATCCAAGCCCACTAGCAAGGCGTGAAAAGGTAAACTTCCCAGTATTTGTTGTCTGTGAGTTCTGTTGCATTTGTGTAAGTTTGAGGCCTCTGGCCCAAGCAGATAAAGCAGGTGTAGGTGCCACCGAAGATGAACCCTGTGCCGAGTTTTCTTTCTCCAAGACAATGGATCCATCACCTGAGCCCTGATCAGGTTCTGATGAAGATGATTTGGCAGTTTCTGATTCCATCCGGATATACCTGATAAGATCATAAGATGAACAATAACTCAAATAGGAGTAACCTCACTACACAAACTAAAAATAAAATAAAATCAGTAACATGGTCACTACTACTTCACAGAAGTAACTGATTTGGATAAAAAACTTCAAACATATGGGAAATGAAAAATATGGACAACTCTTTTGGAATTGAGTTGCAATATTAAATTGGGGTTGGAGAGTCCGACCATGGGTCTCTCACCCAGTTAGGGATGCCGGGTACCATTAGGCTACAACATCTTTGGTGAAATAGTACAACTCACAAAAGAGATATGCCAACTATCTTTTCTTAATCCATAGGCACTGAAGGAAACAAATCCATCTCCTTTTCCACATAAACATACAAGTACAACAGCCACCACTAAATATGCATTCAGGACACTTGAGCGATTGGTTTTAAACTTAATTACAGAGTGATTTCATTCTTCTGGTACCACACGCAAACACAAAAAAACCAAAAATGCAAATTTTCTTTTTTGCTACTTTCCTCGTTAGCAAAAGCTAGGAACATAATGCTACTTAACAGTGAGATTCAATGCACCATAGATCATCCGTTTTCTGAATTTATTGGACTTAAATCGCATTCTCTCCCAAAAAAAATAGACATTTTAGCTTGGCATCCTCCGAAGTTCGGAACAATAACTATTAAAGTTATAAACGGTGAAATTGCTAATTTGCTACCTTTCCTCGACACCATTGTTAAGAGTATGTGGTACGTATCCAAAAATATCAAACACATTCAATGGAGCCCAGGACTAATCTCAATTTGCACCATAATCTACTGCATCATACAATAACAACTAGCTGCTAAACATAAAGGCAAAATGAGACAAAATGACCAAAATTTGAGCTGCATTTGTTTCCACGGTGGAAGGGAAAGATAAATCAACACCGCATAAAAGCTGAGGACGGCTGCGAAAACTCAGATCTGTCAACGAAATTCCGTGAATTTTTTTTTTTTGTTCAAATGAGTAATACGTGAATCACCTCGATTGAAGATTTTGCAGCAGCTCAGAAATCTTGTCCTGGAATTGCAGTTATTCGGATTTTAAATCCTGAAAAGGTAAAATTAAGAATCTATGAAGAGCTCCTTGACGTTGAAGTTTAACGTTAATCCGCAGCGTGGAGTGAAATTGGAGAGATGCAATTGAATTGTTTGACGAGACGAGATTGTGATCTGAAGGAATTTAAAGTATATGCAGGTTATGAGCGGTGGACCCCACGGCTTATGCAAAATCCAAACTATTTTTAACAGTCATGGTAATTGGAAAGGAAGATAAGCGCTTTGATTTTAAGCGCTTTGATTTTATTATCATTGTTTTTTTTTGTTATTGTATTAATTTGATAATTTTGGTGAATGCGATTTAAATAAAAAATAAAAAAAATATCATTTCCTAATATATTTTTGGAATTATGGTCCATTCTTTGGAAATCCACTTCAAATATATTTAGGCACAAAAGTGAATCTTGCTTGTATGCCTATTAAATGGACTCTGTATCAAAATCGATGTGGGATGTAGCAATTAGTCGTGGAGCTTATCAAATCCCTCAATATACATTTGGGAGACGGGGGAGTGATGCAATGAATAATTGGCCAAAGTTAGAAGGAGAATTGCAATATCAATCAAAACTGGCAGCATCCATTTCTGTATAATCAGCACACAGAAAAAATGAATAGAAATAGGCAAGCATAAGGCAAAAGCAAGCAAGCAAGCAAGCAGAAGAATGAATGTGTATCAACAGCAATGGTGGTGGATCAAGAATTCAAGAAGGTGGGATGTAGTAAGCATAGACGGTATAAAAGGTCTGCGCCAAGGTCAAGGCCAACAAGACGACAGCAGCAAGAAACGAGATGATGGACCATGGATTGTTGAAGTACTTGTGCTTGAAACTAGCCCTCCAAGCATTCCACCGGTGATCGTAGTACCTATTCACCTGCTCCGACAGCTGCGACAGCGAGCTGTCGTTGATGTCGAACACCACCTCCTGACACAGGCGGTTGAACATGTCGGAGACCTCCGCATCGCTCCCCAGCCAGTTCTCGATTATCCCGCAGTAATGGAGGTAGCTGACATCGCCCGGCGAGTCGATCAGATTGTCCATGAAGATCACGTACGACGTGATGTCGTTGGAGCAGTCCAAATGGCACTGCTCGAACGCGATGAGGTTGAGGAACAGCGACTTGGTTCCGTCGTGAATCAGCAGACGAGGTATTTTCAGAATCCCGTTCTTGAATTTGATGTCCCAAAACCTATCTGTTTTCCGCCTCTTGAACTTGATCCCCGCGTCTTTCAACTCGGTCACGCAGTGGATCAGCTGCTGCCGCCGCTTATCCGCCACGCGGCTGGTGTGGGACCACCGCTTGATCCACACCCGGGGAGCGGGCTTCGGCCCGGCCCGGATGGCGAGCAAGCTGCGGCGGAAGACTTCGAGGCAGTGCAGCCCGCCCTGCTCCGTCAACGGATCGAAGGTATTCGCGGCTCCGAATGAGGACTGCAGCTTGCTCCGGTCGCTCTTGCTGAGGGGCTCATCCGTCGGCATCAACGGATCGAAGAACCGGAGGGCCAGCCTGGCGACGGCGCCGTTTTGGTCGGGGTTGCCGGACTGAATCCCGTACAGCCTGTCGAGTATGAGCAGAGGAATCTGGTTTTCGAGCATGATCATGTCGCGCTGGATCGAGTGCATCGCCCCGCGCATTGCGAAGATCGGGTCGCTCCTCGAGTAGCCCAGATGAGTGAACCCGGCGGCGGCGCCGCGGAAGAGCTCGAGAACGAAGCATGCGTCCAGCACCATCATCTCGACGAACTCGTTGCTGCTGAGGCTGATCGGGCCCTCGTAGCAGGCCCGGGCTTTCTCTTCGACTTCCTTCACCGCTTCCAGATAGAGCTCGATGTTTTGATTGGTCCGCTTGAGCACGTGATGGAGAGCCCGCCATTTGTGGCGGTCCATGCTGCGCAGCCGTCTCTTGCCGTGGTGGTAGGGCCCCAATGAGACGGTCTGAGGAATGTAGGCCTTGTCGTCGTTATCGCGAAGGCACTGCGGAATTCTGTAGATGGAGAGCTTGGCCCACGGGCCAACAGCTTCATCATTTCGGGCTTGGTCGAGCTTTTCTTTAATGGCGATGAACCACTCCGAATCCGGCGACTTCGTCTCGGCGTGGGCCGATTCGTCTTCTTTGATCGGGATTTCACCGGAATCCAGTGGTGGCTGAGTTTCTTGCTTCTGCTGCGGCGTTTCTGGGAAATCGATTGATCTTGAATTGGTGGGGCTTAGAGAATTTTGCAGCCCGGTTTCTACTGCTTGATTGAGCTTGAGTGTAATGAGGTACCAACTGAGGAGCTCTTTGTTGAATACTGCTACCATTTCGATCTGAGTTGGAAGAAGAAGTTGTTGCTGTTCAGGTTTTGGATTGATGGGAGAAAAGGAATGGAACTTTGGAGGGATTCGATTCGTTTAAGAGCCTTTTTGCTTTAAAATAAAGCTAGAGAGACTTAGCAAATTGGAGGCATGATTATGATGGACGTGAGAGAACCTTGACCTAATCCAACACACCATGGACCCTTCTTTGGCTTTCAATATACCACACGTTTCTGCATTAAGTAAGCAATATATGGATATGAACACATTTAAAATTTTAATTCTTAATTCCCTAATATCTTACTTAAGTCAATCATGATATATAATGGGAAATGACTTTGTTTTCCAACCCTTCACGCCTTCCATTGGTCACATCAAAAATTCAAAATCTTGGTTTGAACATTTAAGTTTTTGTATCAAATTTTTTTTTTTTTACTTAATTGTGTGGGATTACGACTTACGAGATATAATTGAAAGAAAAGAGAAGGGTACATTAGATTTAGGGATAGAAGGAATATTTGTATAACTGGAAACTATGTATAACTTGGGAGATAGTAAATACACATTCTGAATAACAATTCTACCACACCACAAACAACTCTACTTCAGAAAGAAAAAATGGAATAGGGAAATGCCATCACATGGGACAAAAATCTCAAGTATGTATCAACTGCCTATTGTATAAGCAACACATGCATTCCTGCATTCATCTCAGCTCTCTTTCTTCGCGTAGCAGCGATTTCACAGAGTGGTCAGACCATGGATTCTAGGTTTCCTAGTTGTCTTCACCATGCTTTGTAGAAACACGCTCATCCAACACTTTTGTGCTGTGCTTCTTCTTGCTCCGGGAACTGCGTTTTCTTCTTGAACCGCTCTTGGTTGGGCGTTTTTCACTGTTCTCTGGTATGGTGATCACTTTTTCGCCAGAAGTTGGGAGCTCAGGAGGAGCATCGGGCCATGGAGTGCGCTTAGCAGGGACCGTGATGTCTAATGGAGGGTCAATTATCCATCTGCGTGGCCAAAAGAAAATCTAGGTAAGGAAGCTGATAAGTGATGAAGTATATCATAGATAGCTACAATGAAATCACCACCAACACATCCAGAAAACAGATTTCGGTGACTTGCACCAATTAGGATGAGGCAGTTATGTTATGCTTTGGACTAACATCTGTGTGTGCGTGGAGACAGTGTGAGAGAGAGAGAGATTTTTGCATGTGATCCTTTTCAAGCAAGGCTACATATGATAAAAGTGAACTTGTGAAGATTACCAAAACCTAATATGCAGTGGTGCATATGCATGTTCCTTCTCAAGAATGGCACTAGAAGAGAATATATAAAATGCTACCAAAACCTGATTAGCAAAGCAAGAAGCTATATTTGCATATGCATCCAAAATTTATATCATGTACAGCTAATTCTGTTTCAAAACTTACCGTGTAAAAATAAAAAATTGATGTTTCAGAACCTGGATTGAAAATATTCTGTTTCAGAAGTTAGGTCTTAAAATTAGTAGAGGAGAGATGATGAAGATCTAGCATATCAAAGCCCTACCTACACTTTTATACTGGTACTTCAACAAACACGGGTTTATATCTTTGCCCTCTGTTCTTAAGAGAAAGACATTGTATTATTATTATTTTTATTTCTTTTTAGGGAAAAGATTATTTCTTTTTAATACACACATTAAATGGCACAATACAGAAATGAGAAGAAAAGAACATTATATTACCATGGAAGAAAGAGGAAAACGAAATTTTTACTATATTCTTTCCGTTAGCCTGTTGATTCAAGTATTGATGATAGGCCTAATTCTACTGAAGAACTGGACAAAATTTTTGCAGCATCTAGCATTATTAGCACCAGTTAACAAAAGGACATGAGCAAGATTTGTTTGAGAGAACATAATGTCCATCCTGCTATCAACTTCTGAGCTAATACATCATACAACAATAGGGAATGAACAGGAAGCCAAACTTCCACGAAGCTAATTAAATCAATACTATTAACTTTTGATTGTTAATAGAATTAAATCAATCTCTAGTAAAGTGAATACTTAATTGACAGAGGACTTCATGCACATCAGGAATAACAGGGTTAAGGCAAGTAACTGCTAGCAGGCAAACTCTCATCGTTTTATTTTGTACAGATTCAAAGCAACAATTCAGGCAAACACAGCCAGCTGAGACATGGCAAGGATGTTAAATGTAAAGCAACTTAAGACTTCAATTCCACAACAGATTTCTCTATCATATAAGATTTCGTTCCCTAACCCAACACCCAATAAATACAAGAAGTGTAATGTCATTGTTACATACACTTGCCATTATTGATGGTACAGTGGACTAGAAAACCAGAACTCCAGGTTCTAGCAGGCTCCAAGGAATCCATAGCAAATTCTATAATCTTTCAAACCTAAGTTACTCTTTTCACTCCTTGGATTCTACATTTGTTAATTGTTAACAGGGTTTTATATCAATCTCACTTGAGAACTCTGTAACATTCCAACAAAGCAAGTGATGAAGTGAAAGGTTGCAATTCAACCCAGATTGTCACAAAGAATCTAGATACTATGAATCCTCCAATCCCTTCTTGATGTCAAAAGTTATAATCAAGCAAAACCAAACATTCATGGCATCAACAGTGCTAACTGCTAAGCAAATAGAGATATGACAACATTTGTAACTTCTAAAATATATATAGAGAAAAGTTTAGAAACTCAAGGAATCTTATCCACCTAACTGCAGTCAAGTAACCTGAACATCAAGATGGCTATATATCCAACCAGTATCACAAATGCTTAAAGTTCCTAGATTACAGGAAACAGCCCAAGGGATATTTGTCCAGGAAAGATTGACAATATTAGCTAATTCGCATAAAATTAATCAAAAAGACTTAAACGGCTTCAACACAATGCATTTGGACCAGAAAACTCCATTTCAAATGTAATTTTTCCCACCTATCAGTTAAAGATGAAGGGACGCATGCATTAGCTAACTCCAGAAAAATTGCTACACCAGCTACCCCAAAGCATTTGTGGATGCAATTCAAATTAAGAATAGTTGCTACTCGGAATTGCTGAGTTAGCCTACTGAGAGATTGATAATTACACAAATTTCGAATCTTCGGAAATTGATGTATAACATCCACAGATAATGATTATTATGAAAAATCACAAGCAGAAAAGTACAACAAATTTTAGCATAGAGAAAAGAAACATGAAACAAGAATTTGAAATGCAGAATATATATATATATGTATAATGTATTTGAAGAAATTGGCACCAGAAAGAACAAGTTTCAGAATTCAGGCTGAAAGTAAAAGATAGAAAACTAACCTAGCAGGAAACTTGCTGTCTGCCCTTGCCTCTACGCGAAGCCACCAAAGCAGAACTTTTCGTCCACAGCTACCAAGAGGCTCCACTACTGAATTGTTCTTTAACAAAGATAAGGGACTTCCAACATCCTCTCCATCCTTGCCAATCTCATCCAAGTCTTTAACCCAAACTGGCTTGTCCTCTTTGTCCTCCCACACCAACCTCGAATTCAATACAAATCCAGCCCACTCCAGCTTCCTCGGCAACACAACTGCCCTATCTCCTATATACCTTGCACTCTGCTCTATGTATGGCCGTGTATCAAATGTGTGCCACCCCACCATAATATTTGAGGCATTGCAAGCAGGACCTTGCACTGGGATTTGTGATTTCTTTTCATCTTTCCCATCAGCATCACTCTCTCTCGTGAGAAGGCCATCTTCTTCAGAACCTCCGGAATGTGCAAGAATTCCAATCGAAACTGCACCCACCCATTTCACATTCTGGATCTCATCAAACAACTCCAAATTATGCATGTTACTATCATCCGCAAACATCACGATCCCATCTAATTTCTTCTCTCTAACTGTTCTGCACAATTAAAAGGCCTTAAAACATAAATCTTCTGCAATAGCGATATCAAACTTCAAGAACCCGCACCTAAACTAATACAAAATAGAATTGGTCAAATACCTCAAAGCATGGAGTCTCATCCTGGATTCGAATTTATGCCGATCTTCCCAACGAAGGGGCATTTTCCCATCAAAACCAATGTGGATAGTTTTCAATCCCGACTTCGCAATCAGCGAGGCAGTTTCGTTGGTCGTCCCACCGGCTTCGACAACGATCCAAACGAGATCGTATGGAACATTCATCAACGAATGCATCACGCCGGTGAGATGCAGCGTCTGGAAAGTCCGAACATAAGTCGGCGTGATAGCAATCACACTTCTCGGATTCTTAACGCCGTACTGCGACCTCTGCTCAGCCTGAACCCTCTCAATTATCCGGTGCGCTTTCATCACCTCTGCCGGATCCGGATGCGGCCACGGCCTAATCAGTATCCCGTGCCTCCCCACCACCACCCGACTTCCGCCGCCGCCAGCCGAAGCATTCCCCTCCGGTAGCGTGGAGGTCGGCAATGCAGTCCGAAGAGCAGAGTATATACTGTTGGTGGAAGGCGACGGCGAAGTAGAGAAGAGTAGGAAGAACACGAGCCGCGAGAATCGGAATCCGAGAACCAAGCTAATCAAACAGCAGATACCATGGAGGAGCAGCCAGACAATCGTCACCGGTGATTTAATCCCGCCGTCGACGTTGGCGTCAAGCTGCGAAGACGCGTTCCGGAAGCTGTTCCCGCGGCGGCCTTGCTGCTGCAAAGCCGTGAGCTGCTTCATTCCTTCCACAAAAAACTGCAAACCTATCCACAGAAAAAGCTGGAGACTTAAGAGAGAGAAACAACTAAAAAATGGATTTGGGAGTTGCTTCAAAGAAATGGGGGTGGGTGAGATGGGAGTTTAATTGAGCAGATACTTCGACTTCACGATTCAATTGGTAGCTTCACTGTCAGCTGCCCTTTCCATTTCATCAGCTTCAACTTCTTCTTCTGTTTCTTTCCTTTTTATTTTTATACATTAAATCAAAAACCAGAGTTTTAGGAGAAAAACGAAATCTGAAAAAAAAATTAAAAAAAAATGTGAAGCTTCGGACATGGGCGGCGAAAATCTAGAGTAGTGTTGAGGGTAGAATGGGGTTTTCACAAATAGTTTTTCGAAAAAAAAAAAAACTGGGATTACTGTTACATGTAAATGAAATGAATTATGGGAGCATTGCTTTAATTAGGTTAATGGTCAGTCATCATTCGAGTTGGGACGTCAGAATTCTTGCATTTAATAATGAGGGAAATTAAAACCCATTAACTATATAGTATATACCACGCCATGAATAAATAAGCCAAATCAGATGCAAAAATCTATCACTAATTTCAATTTCTTACTCCAAAAAGGTAAGAGCTGATCTAATGGGTAACATACAAGTTTTCACACTTTTTCAATGCTTGGTTAAGCATTAATTCTTAATTAAAATATAAAATACATTTTTTCCATTTTTATCCAAACTTCCTACCATGATATTTTCCATGAGAAAACGTTATGATTTTATTTTTACTGCAATCATATCATTGTGAGGTGGTGTGACTGCATGACTGCATGGATGCAGCTTGATTACATGGTTTTTTGCTGAAGAAATAATTGGTTTATGTTTGCTACTGCCTAGGCTCGATATGTAGTTGGTTTGTGTTTACTTGGTTGTGAGAAGGAGAAGTCGCATTTTTTACTTAATGAGTTGTGTTTCTCTTTTTGTTAAAAAGAAAGAGAGTATAGGTGTCGAATGTTGATTGGTGAGTTTGTTATAGCCGTTAGGCTATTATTTTTTCTTGATCGAGTTTTTCTTCTTTCTTCCTCCTCGATCAGTTCTGGTTTTTTCTGGTTTTTGGCAGAGAGAAAAATTGTGTGGAGCTAGCTGAGAGATTCTCCTCTTGTAATTGTCAAGAAACACTCAATAAAATTATGTAGCAACTCTCCGTGGATGTAACCCGTTAGTGAGCGAACCACATACATCTCATGTTCGATTCTTTGTCTGTGATTTGTTCTTGTTTTGTTTCTGCGCATTTGTTCGATATTCAACAAGTGCCGTCGTCTGTGGGAAGCCATTATTGGATGTGCATTGTTGAATTCTGCTGCAACTGGTGAGTGTTGCTTTCGATTTGTGCTGTGCGGAATTGATATCTGCCTATTTCTCTGCTACTCGCGACTGTGATCAGAAATTTGGGGATTGTTGGATCTTTGTGAAGACTGCTTGTGGTTTTGTTGGAATATTGGTGTGAATCTTTGGGAAGTTATCTCTGTGTTCATTTCTGTTGCGATTTGTGTTTGATTCTCTGGTTCTCTTTGAATACCATCCTTCTGTTCCTGTGGATCTGTGTTTGTGTAACTGTGAGAAGAATGGCCTCTGGGAAGTTTGATATAGATAAGTTTGATGGCAAGAATGACTTTGGCCTCTGGAAAGTCAAAATGATTGACATACTATCACAGCTTGGTTTGGATGATGCAATTTTGGATCCTGATAAAGCCTTCAAAGATGAAGAAACAAACAAGAAGAAGAAAATGTTTATTAAAGCAAGGAGCATCATCTTTCTAAGTCTGGATGATAAAGTTCTTAGAGAAGTCTCAAGGGAAGACACTCCATACAAGGTGTAGAAGAAATTGGAGGGTCTCTATATGACTAAATCTCTTGCAAACAGGTTGTACATGAAGCAGAGGCTTCACACTTTCAAATTCCTTGAAGAAAAAGTTGTACTGGACCAGCTTGATGAGTTTAATAAGATCCTAGATGATCTTGAGAATATTGATGTTAAAATAGAAGATGAAGACAAGGCTTTCCACCTACTGAATGCTCTACCAAGAACATACTCCAATATGAAGGATGCAATGATCTATGGCCAAGCTGGGAAGATCACATTACAAGAAGTGCAATCAGCTATAAAAGGAAAGGAAATGGAGAAGCTCTCAAATCATCCTGGGAGTGACATGTCTGGGGTTGGACTCTTAGTAAAGAAAGGGTATTCAAACAAGTTTAAGAAGCCAACAAATTAGAGTAAATTTGGTACTGCACAGAATGTTACTTCATTTCAGAGGAAAGATAATCAGACTTCAAACTTCTATAAAGGAAATAGACCTTCCTTCAACCATTTTGATTCAAGGAATACACAACCCCAGGGAGACCAGAGAACTTGCAATTATTGCAAGAAGCCTAGGCACTACATAAAGGAATGCCCAGTTTTGAAACAGAAAAATGCTTACAGTCAGTCATCAAATAATGTGAAGGCTGTACAAGAAAATACTGATGAGGTCCTAAATGTAACTGATATTCAGGGAATGGATGCTTGGATTCTAGATTCGGGTTGCTCTTTTCATATGAGCCCTCGTCTAGAATGGTTTACAGATATAAAGCTCATGAATGGAGGGATTGTCATGCTTGGAAATAATCAAGTATGCCAAATTGAGGGAGTAGGTTCCATAAAGATAAGGAATCACAAAGGATAAGTGAAATGTCTCTCTGAAGTTAGATACATCCCTCAAGTTCAAAGGAACTTGATATATCTAGGAACTATGGAATCAAGAGGCTACACCTTTGTTGGGAATGGAGGATGCATTTCCATCTGCAAAGTTGGTTTGGAGGTATTAAAAGGAAAGAGACTTGCATCCTTTCTAAAATCAAGAAGCTACCTTACAAATTGAGTAACAAAAGAAGTGAGCAACATCTTCAATATGTGCATGCAAACCTATGGGGCCTCTCTAGAACTGCTACACTTGGTGGATGAAGGTATTACTTGGCCTTGGTTGATGATTACAGCAGAAAGTTGTGGGTCTATTTATTAAGAAGTAAGGATCAGGCAGCAACAAGGATAAAGGAATGGTGTGCACTGGTGGAAACTGAGAAAGAAACCAAATTGAAATGCTTAAGGACAGATAATGGACTAGAGTTCCTGTCAGAGGAACTTGAGAGTTTCTGCAGGTTGATAAGCTCGTATTTTGCCTCGCTTATCACGTTGTTTTCTTATTGGTTTCTTGCATTTACTTGAGTTTTTAGTTAATAATCGAGCATGACGTGTTTATAGGGGATATTATGCTTGTCATGGTAATATTTTGCAGGTTTTAGTCAATGAAAACCCGTACAAAAAGCAGTTGATGTCCAAAGAAACAGTCACGAATTCTTCCAAATGTGGAATCTGACCTAATGGAGCATGAAAACAGAAAGATCTTTGAGTCAGCTTTCCAACACAACTGGAATCGGGTCAATCGGAGTTCAGGAGCGAAAGTTATAGCCAAAATCGTGAGACTGCGCAGAGGGAGTCGACACAGAGGTTTTTGTGTCGAGAGACAGGCATCCTGTCGATCGAAACAGAGGTCAAAATTCTGAAAACTTGTGATCTGCATTCCTGTCGATCGACAGGCATCCCGTCAATCGACAAGCGCGGAAAGGCATAATTTTGCCCAATTTGGAGATTTTTCCTTCCCAAACCATTACCTTATGAAGATTTGATTTCTCCCCCTATAAATAGGACTTTTTAGGCTCGAAAATTCAGTCTTTTTAGGTCTTAATTTCAGTTTTTACAAGTTCTTTTCAGCATTATTTTAGTCTTTAAATTCCCTTTAATTTTCTAGTACTCTTTATTTTTATTGTTGCTTTGGATTCAAGACACTCAAGTATTTCAAGGTTCCTATTGTTTTAATGATTCAAGTAAGTTTCTTTACATCTTTTGCAATGTTTATTTCAATTATGTTAGGCTAGAATCCTTAGCAGGTTCTAGGGTTTTCTCCATCCTTTTTGGCATGTGTTGATTAGATTGGTTGATTTTCCTAGAATGTGTGCTTTTTAATATTGAATTTTATTCCCAAGTTATTTTCTGTTTTTCAAAACAAAAACCTATTCAAATTTGGATTTTCTCAAACAAATAATAGATAAACTATGCCAGTACATGAGATGATTTCGTTGTACTATCCCTGTGGGTTCAACATACCTTTGAGTTTATAAATTTATTTGCATCACTATATTATAATAAAACTGCAATTTTTACAGGCGATCACAGGTCAAAGGGGACACAAGACCGTGCCATATAACCCCCAAAACAATGGGGTGGTTGAAAGACCAAATAGAATCATATTGGAGAGAGTGAGGTGTCTATTACAGTCTTCTGTAGCTCCTAAGCATTTCTGCGGAGAAGCTCTAGCAACAGCCTGCAATTTGATAAACAAATGCCCTGCAACAGCTATCAACATGAAATTCCCGGATGCAATGTGGTATGGTTCACCACCTAGCTATGCTCATTTAAAGCCATTTGGGTGTTTGGCTTATGTACATGTCAAGCAAGATAAGCTTAACTCTAGAGCTCTTAAATGCATGTTCCTGGGATATCCCTCTCGGGCAAAAGGTTACAGGTTTTGGATATTGGAATCAAATCAAAAAAAGGTTATCACCTCTAGAGATGTGTTTAATGAAGATGCAATGCCAATGCTCATCAAGGAAAATAAAGGGAAGTATGAACTGAAGGAGAAAGAAACACAGTCCAACTCATCTGTACAAATAGATTCAGAAGAAACAGGTGAACAAGAAGAGCATCACAGTCAAGACTCAACTCCTGCTCAGCAGCCTCAGAATTTAAGTGAATATAGATTGGCCAGAGACAGGATTAGAAGGGAGATAAGACCTCTTAGAAGGTTTAGTGAAGCAGACACAATATTCCTAAGCCTAAATATAGCTGAAAAACTGAGTCATGAAGAGCCAAAGTCTCTGGAGAATGTTATGAGAAGTAAGAAAAAACAACTATGGTTATCAGTAATGAATGAAGAGATAAGTTCTCTCAAGGAGAATCAAACTAGAAGCCTCACAACTAAGACTGAAACAAAGAAATGTATTGGGTGCAAGTGGATTTTCAAGAAGAAATTGGAGAATGTGAATCCACCTATGGTGAGAAATAAAGCTAGGCTAGTTGCCAAGGGTTATACCCAAAAAGAGGGAGTAGACTTCAACAAAGTGTTCTCCCCTTTGGTGAAACACTCATCTATTTGAATCCTTTTAGCTCTTGTTGTGTAGCAGGACCTACTTTTACATCAACTTGATGTAAAGACAACTTTTCTACATGGAGAACTTAAAGAGGAGCTGTACATGAACCAACCTCCAGGATTCATTGAAGCAGGGAATGAGGAATTAGTATGTAGGCTGCACAAATCAATTTATGGGCTCAAACAGAGCCCAAGGGAGTGGAACAAGAATTTGACCATCATATGTTGAACATTGGGTTTCACATGTCCAGTTTTGACAAATGTGTAAATCTCAAAGAAGGTAAAGGTGGTTTACCAGTGTATCTCCTCCTGTATGTTGATGATATGCTCTTGGCAGCAAAGCATATCACTGATATTGATCAAGTAAAAGGAGATCTTGAAACAGAATTTGACATGAAAGACCTTGGGGAGGCTAGCAAGATTTTGGGTATGGAAATCAGGAGGAATAAAGGTGAAGGAAGTCTGAAACTTGTTCAACATGATTATCTCAACAAGGTTGTTGAGAAATTTGGAATGAAGAATTATAGAAAGCTAGCTCTACCTCTAGGATGTGAAGCAAGGCTGACAGAATCAATGAGCCCAAAAGATGATGCAGGTAGAGAATTCATGGATCAAATCCCTTATGCTAGCCTGGTAGGAAGTTTGATGTATTTGATGATCTGTACCAGACCAGACATCACCTATGCTATAAGCATCACAAGCAGGTTCATGACCAATCCTGGAGAGCAATATTAGACAGTCTTGGTGGATATACTCAGGTATCTAAAGGGCACTCCTCAGCTAGGTTTGATGTATAAGAAATGTAAATCCACCTCAGAAGCTATTGTTGGGTATGCGGATTCAGACTTTGCTGGTAGTATTGATACCAGAAAGTCACAGACATGGTTTATCTTCACACTATTTGGTACAACAATGACTTGGAAATCAAAACTCCAATCTGTGGTTGCTTTGTCAACCACTGAGGCAGAATTCATGGCAATCACCGAGGCTGTGAAGGAGGCTTTATGGTTAAAAGGATTGATTAGTGATCTGGGAATCCATCAAGAGCATGTTAAGATCTTTTGTGATAGTCAAAGTGCCTTACACTTGACTAAGCATCCTGTCTTCCATGACAGGTCAAAGCACATAGATGTGTGTTATCATTTTGTGAGAGACATACTTGAGAAGGGACATGTTAAGCTAGAGAAGATATCTACCTGTGATAATACTGCTCTTACCAGGGTTTACCTTCTCAAAAGTTCTATTATTGTGTATCTTCGATGGGGTTGTGCTAATCATGGTGATTAGCTTGTTGGTTCTATGATGGAACCAGAAGAATGAGAGGAGTTATGAGAATGAGTGTATGCAGTCAGGAGGGAGATTTTGTGAGGTGGTGTGAGTGTGACTGCATGGATGCAGCTCAATTACATGGTTTTTTGCTGAAGAAATAATTGGTTTATGTTTGCTGTTGTCAGGGCTCGATATGTAGTTGATTTTGTGTTTACTCGGTTGTGAGAAGGAGAAGTCGTGTTTTTTACTTAAGGAGTAGTGTTTCTCATTTTGTTAAAAAGAAAGAGAGCACATGTGTCAAATGTTGATTGGTGAGTTTGTTATAGCCGTTAGGTTGTTATGTTTTCTGATCGAGTTTTTCTTCTTTCTTTCTCCTAGATCAGTTCTGGGTTTTTCTGGTTTTTGGCAGAGAGAAAAATTGTGTGGAGCTAGCTGAGAGATTCTCCTCTTGTAATTGTCAAGAAACACTCAATAAAATTCCGTAGCAACTCTCCGTGGATGTAACCCATTAGTGGGCGAACCACGTACATCTCGTGTTAGATTCTTTGTCAATGATTTGTTCTTGTTTTGTTTCTGCGCATTCGTTCGATATTCAACAATCATAATTTATTGTGCTGTATTTTTGACACGTAGAATATTTGATTATCAATAAAGAGAAAAAAAAATGATAAAATAGCATTATAGATCGTGATTTCTTACACGCATGATGGTGGAATTATTTAGAGTGGATTTTTATAAAGTTGAAAAGACATAATTAAATTTTTTAATCTTTGTTTATTTAATTAAAGCATAAGTTGATTTTCTAAAAAGATAAATTGGAGGGAGATAACTATGATGATTGATAGCTGAGTTTGAAGTGTTGAGGGCTGAAGGAAAATCACCCCAAAAGGGAAACACTCTTAATTTCATGGCCATAAATGCTATATATCACAAGCTTGGAACTCATAAAAAAACTCAAGCATAAATCAAATTCTTGATCAACTGGGCTCAGTTGGAAAATGTAGGTATGAGTGAATCAGAAAGAAGTGTGAATTAATCTTTTTAGTTTGACAAAGTCTCAGATGAGACGGTCTCATCATTTTTATTGTGAGACAAATTTAATGAAATGGTGTATTTTTTTTTATTGCAAATGAGGTCTCACCATTTTTATTGTGATATGAGTTTAATGAAATGATGTATTTCTTTATTGCAAATAATGTAATTCTTAAAAATGAAATGATGTATTTAACTTATTGAAATGATGTATTAAGGTCCGTCTCTAATTTCCACCCAAAAAAAAAAAGGAGGGGAAAAAATAGAATTAGTGGGCTTGGGATAATTGAGATACGGCCCATATAGAAAGCAAAGATGGGCTTGAAATACATAGAGAAAAAAATATGTCGCTGCATAAATTGCTAAAAGAAATGCGATGTACAATCCATGTCCACCAAATTTTATTTATTTATTTATCTCGAGTGAATTGGAATTTTGAATTGTACCTTGATCACTAAATAGTACTCCCTCCGTCCCATTATTTGGTTCATGTTTCCTTTTTGGGGTGTCCCATTTATATAGTCCATTATTTAAATTTAGTATTAATTTTTGTATGTGTTTATAAATTTACCCTTATAAATTGAACATAATTACTAGAGTTATTATTAATAGTTATTGTTAAATAAGGGTAATTCAAAAAATTTGTTCAAATATTTAATATATTCATAAATGAGTTTTAACATTCGTGCAAGTTAAAACATAACCAAATAAATGGGACGGAGAGAGTATAAAAATGAGGGGTTTTATGTCCTTCGGGTGAAAGTAATTTAAACTCCTTGTTCATGTGTAATAAATAGGTCGAGCTTTAATGGAATATTTTTAGTGAGTGGGATGAGATTTAAATTAATGAGAGAATTTAATTTACAAGAAACAATATTATTGCCAACTCAAGTCAAGCAAATGAAAATTGAAATTGAGGTTGGTACAAAAACAATCCCTCAAAAAGTGGAAAATGGGCATGGATTAAGAATTGTTGGACTGGAGAGATGCTATTGTGGAAATTGGCCTTTTTCTTTTCTGATAATAAATTGGGGGTTTAGTATGTTGATGCATCACATGAATTTACAAATAATATCTATTACAAAGACTCTCTAATCTCAATAGTAAAGATCATGCATTTGATCATGATAAATATATTTGCATACAAGATGGGAAAAATAGTGCACATATACAATATTGGTTTTATGTTACACCTTACAAATACTTAGCAAAAAGTACTCACACATACAATGGAATTAAGCCACATAGGAAAGTATATGGAAGCTCTCCATCCCGCATTGATTAAAGATAATGACATGGATAATTATTAGGGGTGACAATTTTCGACACGACACGATAACCCGACACGAACCCGTACGATAATAATGGGTTAGTGTTGAGCCTTAATGGGTTCGTGTCATTATCGTGTCGACTCAATAAGGACATGAAATTTTCGTGTCGTGTTCGTGTAGTGTTCGTGTCGTGTTCGTGTTATTTGATAATGTATCGTGTTTCGTGTGGTGTTCGTGTTATCCGATAACATATCGTGTTTCGTGTCATATTCGTGTCATGATCGTGTTCGTGTTACCCACTAAGAAATTAATAAATAATATATTTAATTATTTTATTATTATTATTACTACTATTTTTTCATTTATCAACCTAATTTAACAATTTTCACATATCAATATCGTGTACGTGTCGTGTTCGTGTCAATATCATGTTATTAGATCGAGTTCTTAACAGGTCAATATCGTGTTCCTGTCGTGTTCGTGTTTGAGGCTTAATGGGTCGTGTTGTGTTCGTGTCGAGCATATCCTTAACAAATCGTGTTCGTGTCGGATCTTAATGGGTCGTGTCACTATCGTGTCGACACGATAACGACCCAACATGCACGAATTACCACCCCTAATCATTATATAAAGTCATATATATGTATCCCTTTAGGTACATATCAGTATTATAAAGATGAATAGGATATTACTCACAAATTACTTCATAACAATGAGATTTATATAGAATAGTATTAACAAATAATGCTTATATGTAATGAAATTGAAAATTAGCATGTAGCTTTTTGGTTTTTGATTAAAGAAAAAATGAAGAGTATTTGTTGCAACTGCTTTTCTTATTCCCAATAAAAGAATGCACTACATATGTCTAAGAATATGAGGTTAATAAAGCAAAGTAAATTAC
>JAPKLW010000233.1:200024-237285 GCA_026898455.1 Plectranthus barbatus | reverse complement strand
GTCGTCACGCTTAGAGAGCAAGTCATTCTCCACGTTTGAAATGTCGGGCTACCAATAATAAAACAACAAATCAAATTCCATTAACAATCATCTAAAACTTAAACCCCCAATTACTGAGAAAATACTCTTATCTTATTGCATTCTTGTATATAGTAATAGTGAATTTATAATATATGCATATAGAAATATGATCATATACTAACTCATTTCCATATGCTAACATGCTAACTACGAAACGCATTTGTCATAGTTGAAAAATGCATAAGCAAATGCAAAAAAATGCACCATTTTTATTGCATTATTGAATCACTGACCATTTTATACGCCGAATTGGTGCATTTTTATCAAAATTAAATACAATAATATTTTATATGTGAATTTGGTGCATTTTTTAAAAATGCATCAATCTTGCACAAAAAATGTAGTTGAACAACTGCATTTTTTGCATTAGATAATGCATTTTCAGTCTTGAACCGTTGCATTTTGCAGTTATCATGTTATTATTTAAGGAGGTGTTATCATATAATTACTACCCTGTGCATATATATATATATATATATATATATATATATATATTGTGTAAAAAAAATGAATTAATCATATCCATCAGATCTAAAAAAATCAATGGTTGATATTGAATCAAGCAACAACTAAAACGCAATGAAGCAACAAAATAATCAAGCAACAACTAAAGCACAATCAAGCAACATTGCAATTAAGCAACGACCTGAATACGATCAAGCAATGTCGTGAATGCAATCAAGCATCTTTCTCATTTTCTCACGTTAAGAATTTTCTCACACGATTAGAAACACTTTAGCATTAAGCTTCATGATTTGTAAGAACAGAATGAGATTCATATTATTGGTAACAAAGATATGACATTGAACATCAAATTATATTCATGCAAAAATCACGCTGTTAAAACTAAGTAAATATCTCAACTACTTATATTTATTAGCAAGCATTTATGAAAGTTGTTAATCCGCAAATATTGTCAACATCAAATGCTTGCTAGCTTGAATTTTCGTCCAACGTCATTTAAAACATGCGTGCACCGCAAAAAACATTCTATATTAATAAAGGCAAAAATTTGCGTTAGGCAATCCTAAACAGTTTAGGCGAGTTTTATTCTACCCAAATGGGTTAATTCATCCTAAATAGAGTTTATTAATCTCAATTAGTGTGTATTATATGAGTTTGGGCTTGGATTAATGGATAAAACTCGCCTAAATCGTTTAGACATGCCTAAACCAAGACCTTCCTATTAATAAATAATTGTATGCAAATCTAGCCTCCATGTTTACTTTTCTGAACAAAAATCAGATTGGACTTTTTTTTTTTTTTTTCCTTTTATGAAATTCAGTTTAGCTATTTTATTTTTCAGGCCAGCCTTCGGCAAGCTCAGTGAGATTTTCTGTAGTTGGAAAACAAAATATGGGGATCAAATTTGAAAAAAAAAAATATACTCCCTCTGTTCCATAACATTAGTCTTGTTTCATTCCGACACAAATACCAATGCGAGTAGAGATAGAGGAAATTAATATTTTATTAGTGAGTGTGTATTAATTTTCTATTTTAGGAAAGATGACTAATATTTAGGACAAACAAAAAAGGAAAATAGGACTAATGTTATGGAACATGGGAGTAATATAATTTTCTTACTAGAAATACACCTGTGCGTTGCACGAACATATTTTATATGTAGAGTTTTAATAATATAATAATGATTCATTAGGTTGGTGGATGTTAGAAATTTTGAAATACACCGTTCGGTTGAAAGAAATGAAAATGTATGAATGAGAATGATACTCAAATATTATGAAATTACAAACCCTCCAAAATGGTGGATTTCATTCTCATTTATCATTCGCAAATCTCAATAACAAATTATTTATTTCTTATTTTTTTTATCATAAGTTATTTTATAATTATTTTTTATTTATTCTATTATTATTTTAAATATTCACTATTTTTAATAATGATCATATTAAACAAAACTATTATAATATTATTATTCTTATTTTAAAATATTATATTATTATAATATTAAATATATTTATAATTATATATTATTGTTATAAAATATTAAATAAAGACTTATTTTATGATTGGAAATATTAATATATTAGAATAAATAAATTTTATGCAAATACAAAAATTGTAAAGGAAAAATACATCTAGGTTTTTATTAGAGCTTTTTAATGTGCACGATTTTTTAGAATTTTGGAGAGAATTGACCTGAATTCCTTTAATATATTATATAGATTGTTATCTCCAATTTTTGAGAGAGAGAGAGAGAGAGAGAGAGAGGGGAAAGAACGATAGGAATCACGGGGAGAGAATTTATTGAGTGAATTTAGGGGGGAGAGAGTGGAAACAAAGAGTTGTCCAAAGCTACACGGCTCTCATCTGGAAAAGCGGACTTGTTGGTCCCCATATTTGACTTCATCCCCTCCTCAATTTTCAAATTCCACCCTCCTGTTAATATATGTTAAATAAAAATAAATCTATCTAATGAAATTAATAATTTAGAATAAAAGTTATTTTTAATCTTATATGTTTTATTGTAGGTTTTAAGTTTAAAATATAATATGGTTTGGGTTTTTGCAACCAATTTTGCCCGTCGCAAAAAAAATTGCGACCACGGAATATTTTGGTCACAAATTAATTTCCTTCAAAAACTTAATTTCAATTGTCTGCATCGAAGGAAATTCGAACTCGGCACCTCTAGCACGCGAGTTATGCACATTACTGCTGAACCAAACACACATCTCATTTAATACATGTACTAAAAATATATATATATTTAAAAACAAAGAATATTGCGACGGATGAAAATTTTGGTCGCAAAATTTAAAATTTTACACTACCAAAAATTCATCATTTTGCGACCACAAAATTGGTTGCAAATCCGTCGCTAACTGCTATTTTGCGACGGATTTGCGACCAAAAATCTTGGTCACTAAAAATATATATATATTTAAAAACAAAGAATATTGCGACGGATGAAAAATTTGGTCGCAAAATTTAAAATTTTACACTACCAAAAATTCATCATTTTGCGACCACAAAATTGGTTGCAAATCCGTCGCTAACTGCTATTTTGCGACGGATTTGCGACCAAAAACCTTGGTCGCCCAAAAATTTTATCCGTCGCAAGTTTTTGCAACGGATTTGCGACTAAATATTTTGGTCGCAAATCCGTCGCAATTTTTGTACTTAAATTTTGTGCCCTGCGTTCAGGAGGTTCGAACTCAGGACCTCCCGCATGCGTGATTGGCGCGTTACCACTGAATCAAACAATAATCTCATACATCATACGCACTAAAAAATATAAATATAAAAAAAGAAAGAACTTAGCTACAGATTCGCGACCAAATTTTTGGTCGCAAAATTTAGCAACCAATATTTTGGTCGCAATTCGGTCGCTAAATTTAAAATTTTATTCCGTTGTTAATCCGTCTCTAAATTGCGACCACTTTTTTTTGTCGCAAATCCGTCGCAAATTTGCAATTTTTTTGTAGTATTATTCCGTCGCAATTCCGTCGTTAGTCCGTCGCTAATTCGCGACCCCTCTTTTTTGTCGCAAATTCGTCGCAAATTTTCAATTTTTTTTAGTGATATTGATGTAATCAATCTACGAACTAATAAGATTCTTTCATATTTAGTATGGATATTTTTCTTATTAATTAGTGAATCTCAACTCTCTGTCTCTGTCTTGGATCATCCTACATTCGTTTATGAATAATTGAGTTTTTTTTGAAATGAAAGTAGTAATAAAAGATCTTGAATTATTTAGTGCAAATTAGATGTAGAAGAGAGAGCCTTAGCTTTTGGTGGGTTGAAGGTGTTGGGTGAAGAGAGCTTGAGATTAACTCAAAAAGTAAATATAAAAGTTGAATTATATTGATGTTTTGTCAATGAGAGCAAGAGAAGAATTTATTGAGTGGAATTTGGGGAGGCTAGGTAAGCAAACAACCAATCGTCCAAATCTCTGTCTCTCTGGAAATTATGAAACGACGTTGGTCCACATTTTTGACTTCATTTTCCAAATATCACATGCATGCATGTGCTTTTTATATTGTAGTACGTAATATTTAAACATGCATTTCTCTAGACTTCTAGTAATTCCAGTTTTAATTAATATTTAATTTAATTCTCTAATATTCTATTAATAAAAATTAAGTTTTTTCTTTAGTTACTATTGGACCCAAATTCAATTCAGATGAGAATATGTAAATCATTATGTGTAAATTAACTATATATATAAAATCAAAAAAAAAAAAAAAGAATCAGATAGAATTCAGTTGGTGGAGGGGAAAAATAAAGATTAATTAGTTGAACCATTTTTCAATATATGGTTGATAAAAATATATGTATTCAGAGATGGATTTTGGTATATATAGTTGAAGGCGTAATTTAATAATTTTGCATGCAAAATGAGACATGAATTGATGGATGGTGGTGGACCAATCTTATTCGCACCTAAATTTGACGGACGAGGCTTATATGTTGGGATTAAAGTGACTGCTCACTCACCTACTGTTTACTTTTGCTGCCCCCTTCACCATTTTGACCCTCTCTCTCTCTCTCTCTATTTTTATATCTCTTTCTTTCTCTCCGTCTCCAAATCCTCCTTTTTCTTCTACATTCAACTCATGCAGCCTTGAATCCGCAAGCCATGGCCGTGGAGCTCATGATGAACTACAGAAACAACCGCTTCATTTCGCAGTCGGAAGAGAACGCCGCCGAAGAAGCTGCTTCCGGCCTCCACAGCGTGGAGAAACTCATCAGACTGTTCTCTTCCCAGAACCAGAAGGCGCAGTCGTCTCCTTCAACGGAGACGGATTACGTGGCGGTGGCGGACGTGGCGGTCAGCAAATTCAAGAAAGTGATCTCTCTCCTAGGCCGGACGCGAACCGGGCATGCCCGGTTCAGGAGAGCCCCTCTGGCCACCAACTCTCCCGCTTCGTCTCCCAACTCCGTGCTCGCGGCTGAGCCGGCCCGACCGGAAGATCGCGGCTTTGCGAAAATCTACTGCCCTACTCCCATTCAGCAGGTTCCTCCTCCAGATTATAACCACCATCATCATAAACTGGTGGAGAATCTCAAAGACTCAGCTTCCAAAACAATCAGCTTCTCTTACTCCCCCCTGATTTCCCGGTCCAACTCCTTTATATCGTCCTTGACCGGTCTCGACGCCGAGACCAAGCAGCCGCCGCCGTCTTCTTCCGCCGCGTTCCACATCATCGGCGGCGGCAGTCTTTCTCATCATCAGGTCTCGAGCTCCGCCGGGAAGCCGCCTCTGTCTTCTTCTTCATCGTTTAAGCGCAAGTGCGCTTCGTCGGAGAACGGCGGCTCCGGCACCTGCAGCGGCTCCTCCAGCCGCTGCCACTGTTCCAAGAGAAGGTGATTATTATTATATTTTATTAGTAGGCTTCAATTCGTTGTGATTGTAATTAGGTTTTAAATAATTAATTAATCGTAATTATATATTAATAGGAAATTGAGGTTGAAGAGGGTGGTGATGGTTCCGGCGATCAGCATGAAAATGGCCGACATCCCACCTGATGATTACTCGTGGAGAAAATATGGCCAGAAGCCTATCAAAGGTTCCCCACATCCTAGGTAATCAAAAAAAATTTTTTTTTTTTTAATTTCTCCATTTACTTGTAGTGGTTAAAGCACCTTGCATGCGACTGAGAGGTCATCAGGAGGACATGTGGGTGTGTGAGTTAAGATTCTCTCTTAATTAATTTGTAATATTACAGGGGTTATTACAAGTGCAGCAGCGTACGAGGATGTCCAGCAAGGAAGCACGTAGAGAGAGCAGTAGAAGATCCAACAATGCTCATCGTCACCTACGAAGGAGACCACAATCACTCTCTTTCTCTTGCAGAAACCCCCACTACCATGATATTAGAATCTTCTTAATTAATTCTTCTTTTCTCTTTGTCAAAATTAGCTGCATGCTTAGTTACGATGGGTTGATAATTAATTAGTAATTAATTAATCAATCTACAAGCTGTAATGTAGGAGGACTAGACACTAATTGGGTTCACACTATCACCCCATCTCGAAGGAGTTGGATTCCTTGTTTCTTTTTTCTTTTTTTTTTTCTTTTATGTTTGGTAGCCGGAATTTCACATCATCGAATTGTGCAATGCATTGTGAGCTAACGATGTGTAATATTTTTAGTTTTATATTATATCTTAATGTGATCCACTTTTATTAATATACATAAAATTTAAAATATTACCAAGATAAGAATATGCCGGATTAAAGAGCGGGGCATGGTACGTTCTATATTACAATTATACTTTCTATTTTGTTTCTATGAATTTATTTATTTTGAATGCTTTTGCTTTTGCTCTTGTCCTTGATTCCTCAATCCTCTTTTGGGATTTGCATTGGCTCAAATCTCGATAGATTTGTCTAACTAATTTAGAACTGTGGTCATTTGAAACTTTTTTCCCATAATTATTTAAGAATATACTTAGGAGTTTTGATTTATTTCTCTAACAAAGTTCTAAAACAACATTATTATTATTATTATTATTACTGTTATGACCCGAAAATAAGCAAGCCCATTATCGGAGTTCATCAAAGAAGATGGCCCAGATCCGCGGAGGAAATAATAGCCCTAAGGGCTAGAGTTCGAACAGGATGTGTCATTGGTCGAATAGAAAGCCGAGCTATGAAGTCATTCGAGCTGATATTCCGAGCTCGAACTCAAATTATAAGTGAGATATTGGTTAAGACAGCTCAAGTCAATAGACAAAATCGTTCGAGCCAGCTATTCAGTCGAACCAATGCAACTTTTAACGAAAAGTTATGTAATTGTTTGGATTCCTATAAATAGGATTCACAATTATTGTATAACACACATTAAATTCAAGCAATAAATACAATAATAAAAGCAAGTCTTTGAGCTGCATTTCTGTTTACTTTCAATTACTTGTCTGTTCTAATTTATCAAGTACTCTTATTCAATTCGGCCTTTCCAAAATTCCACCATTAACAATTACTATTATTATTTTTAAAGGTGTAGAGAATAAAATATTTTATTTCACTCAACGAGATACAATGTACAAGTACATATAAATAGAGGAGAAAACGTATCTAATCTAGATTATCTAAAAGATATACAAGATATTCACTAATATTATATACAAGATATGATATACTTAATAATATATCTCAAGACCCCTCCCTCAAGCGAAGACGAATGCAGTCGAAGCTTGGTACAGAAATATTCGAAAAGCGGACGAGATAAACTTTTGGTAAACATATCGGCGATTTGGTCCTCAGAGGGTATGAACTTCGTCCGGAGCTGATTTGAGCTTACTAGTTCCCGAACAAAATGGTAGTCAATATCAATGTGCTTTGCTCGCTTATGAGAAATCGGATTCTGTGTAAGAAACAGAGCACTAGAATTGTCCGAAAAAATAGTGGGTGGCGCAGGGAGAGAGACTCGGAGATCTCGTAGTAAGTTTACCACCCAAAGTAGCTCAGAAGCGATATTTGCAATCGCACGATATTCCGATTCACAGCTAGAGCGCGAAACCGTCGGTTGCTTTTTCGCGCTCCATGAGACGACATTTGGACCCAAGAAAATTGAGTAACCATAAGTAGATCGTTGTGTGTCCGGACAGCGTGCCCAATCAGCGTCGGAATAGCCAACCAAGTCAATGTCGCCAGGACGAAAAGTGAGACCGTAATGAACGGTCCCTTTTAAGTAGCGAAGAACCCGTTTGACTGCCTGAAAATGTTCAGTCGTAGGGTTTTGCTGATACTGACTTAAGGTGTTGACCGAATAAGCGAGATCTGGGCGCGTAATTGTTAGATACTGTAAGGCACCAAGAATAGATTGATACATCGTTGGATCGTCAAATAAAGGTCCATCTTTGACGAAGGTGACGCCAGGTGCGAGCGGGGTGGATACGGGCTTCGCGTGAGTCATATCCGAGCGCTTCAGAATGTCCAGCGCATATTTGGCTTGTGTGAGAATCAACGTGTCACCAGAATAGGTAGCTTCAAGACCAAGAAAGTAACCTAGTTTCCCAAGATTTTTAGTGGAAAACTCGGTGTTGAGGCGAGCCATCAAGGAAGCTAGCGCTCGTGTGTCGTTCCCTATGATTATAATGTCATCGACATAGACCAAGAGGTATATTGTGACAGAAGCTCGATGCAGAATGAACAGAGATGTGTCGGCGGAACTGCAGAGAAAACCCAGTGATATGAGAAAGGTCCGGAACCGCTAGTACCACGCCAGCGGAGCTTGACGAAGACCGTAGATCGCGCGCTGCAGCTTACAAACATAAGAAGGCCGAGTAGAATCAATGAAGCCTGGTGGCTGTTCCATGAAAACCGGAGTGGACAACACACCATTCAAAAAGGCGTTCTTGACATCTAACTGATGCAGCGGCCAGGAGTTCATAACAGCGAGAGATATAATAATTCTGACAGTTGAAGCCTTGACGACAGGGCTGAAAGTGTGAGTGAAGTCGAACCCAGGTACTTGGCTAAACCCTTGAGCCACCAGACGAGCTTTATAACGATCAACGGAGCCATCTGCCAATAACTTTGTCCGATAAACCCACTTAGAGCCTACAACGTTGGAGTCGTTTGGCCGGGGAACAAGAACCCAAGTATTACTTTTCCGAAGAGCCGACATCTCCTCGTTCATCGCATCAACCTATGCAGGAACTTTCAATGCAGACTTAATACCACGCGGTTCAGGTAAAGCTGAAGAAGTAGAGTACACAGAGACCAAGTTAATGTCAACAGGATAACGTGGTTTAAAAATACCTGCTTTGGCGCGTGTTTGCATGGGATGACGGCCAAGGGGCTGAATCGGAGGAGGTGGTGGCGGATTATCTTGAAGCGGGGCTAGGTTTTGTTCGGCAGGAGGGCCAGGGACGAGTACGGGCGATGGGGTTTGCGGTTCGGGGTCCGCGGAGGTGCATACGATGCACGGACTGTGTATAGTAGGGTTGTGGCTAGGGCACGGAGGCTGGACAAGGACCGGCAAATCATCACCGAGGTATGAAGTGATGTCGAGGTTGGTTTGGTTAGTCGAGGGGGACGTTTGAACGAAGGGAAGACAAGACTCGTCGAACCTAGCATGCCGTGTAACATAGACACGAGAGGAAATAGGGTCAAGGCAGCGGAAACCTTTGTGATGAGAGCTATAACCTATAAAGATGCAAGGAATACTACGAGGCTGAAGTTTATGCTTGTTGTAATCCCTAAGGCATGGAAAAACTCGACAACCGAAAGTCCGAAAGGCATCGAAAGAGGGAGGAGTGTGAAACATGAGCTCGAATGGGGATTTATTGTGTAACAGAGGAGTAGGGAGACGATTTATAATGTAAACCGCCGTGCTGAAGGCTTCTACCCAGAGAGATTGAGGGACGGTCGAATGGAATAAAAGGGAAAGTCCTGTTTCTGTAATATGACGGTGTTTTCTTTCGGCTCGACCATTTTGAGAGGGTGTGTAAGGACAGGATATTTGATGATGGATACCGGAAGTTTGAAGATGATTTCTAAGACGTAAATTTGTGAATTCAGTGCCACCATCGCTTTGAAACTTTTTCACTTTTTGTGTAAATTGTTTTTCAACAAATACATGGAAACTTGTAAAAATATCAAAGAAATCGGACTTGGCACGCATTGGATAGAACCAAACAAAATGAGAATAGTCATCGATAAAGATAGCATAATAACGATAACCAGACTTGGAAATAACAGGGGAGGGACCCCAGAGATCACAGTGGATAAGTTCTAAGACCTGACTGGATCGACTCTCAGATACTGGAAAGGGTAAATGTGAACTTTTTGCTAACTGACACGACGTACATAAATTTGAAATGGAAGAACTAGTAATACCAAGATGATGCTGGGACTTAAGAAGATTGATTGTACGGGCTGCAGGATGACCAAGACGATTGTGCCAGGTATCAAAACTGGCGTGGGGATGGCGAACGTTAGATAGGGCGGTTAGGGCAGACACTGGATTCCTCAGCACGTACAACCCATGCCTACGCACGCCGTTTGCAAGTATCTTTCCGCTGTCCCGAGCTTGGATTGTGAACTGCATGTCAGTGAATAGAACGTTAATCGGAAAGTCATGAGTTAACCGAGTAACAGATAGCAAATTTTTCGTAATGTTAGGAACAACTAAAACATTCTTCAGCGATAAAGATGGAAAAAGATGCAAGGAACCAGTGTGAGTGATACGAAGACAATCACCATTACCAACAGCAACGTGATCGGAACCTGAATAGTCCGATACGTTGTCAAGATTAGAAGCATCTCTCGAGATATGTGCAGTGGCGCCAGTATCCAAATACCAGTCAGAAACAGAATCCGGAGAAACGGAGCAATCCGCAGAAAATGCCTCGGCAAGTTGGGCAGCATGCGAGGTATGAGAACCACGAACAAAAGACCTATCAAAGCGATGTGAACAGTCAAAAGCGTCGTGACCTAATTTGCGACAGAAATAACACCAAGGTGGGCGCCGTTGTTTGTTTCCACCCTTGGACTTGCCACGCCCGCGGGGCTTATTGTCAAACGAACCAGAATCGCGAGAAGACGAGGAGGCTTGGAAGGCAACCTGCGATGCGAAAGGTGTAGAATCAGCAGACTTCAGAAATAATTCATGGCTGAGGGCTTTGGCAAGGAGCGTATCGAAATCCGGAAGAGGCTCCTGAGCCATCTGAGCAGCGGTAAAATTTGCAAAACTGGCGCTTAAACCTCGGAGAAACCAGTGAGATTTGTCAGACGAGTCAATAGGGCGACCGATAGCCGTCAGTTGATCACATGCACACTTGAATCGTCTTCCATAGTCGGCGACTGGAATATCTCCTTGCTTCATAGAAAGCAAGTCATCTTTCAGGCTCAATTCCCTTGCCTTCGAACTGTGGCTGTAAGAACGAGATAAGGCTGTCCAAACCTCGCGAGAGGAAGAACATCCAATAATAACAGCCATGGATTCTTCCGTAAGAGTTGATACAAGAAATAATTTGATAAGTTGATCACGGGAATACCACTTTGCAAATTCCGGATTTGGTGCAGCAACGCCGGCGACTGGAGGAAGCAGCCGTGGGGGCGCCGATAATGAGCCGTCAATGTGCGGAATAAAATT
Source organism: Plectranthus barbatus (assembly GCA_026898455.1). Taxonomy (NCBI): domain Eukaryota; kingdom Viridiplantae; phylum Streptophyta; class Magnoliopsida; order Lamiales; family Lamiaceae; genus Plectranthus; species Plectranthus barbatus. The sequence continues at coordinate 226,133 of JAPKLW010000233.1, read as the reverse complement.
CTGCGTAATAAGAAGAGGCTCTATCTGTGCATGCCATAACAGATAATTGGAAGAGGTGAGCTTGATCGTCACCATGTGAATCATCGTCGAGAACGGAAGAACGGGCAACTCGCCAGGGTCGGTCGGATTTGCCATGCTGCTGCGTTCGACGAGAAGGGTTGGAGGAAAAAAAAGAACGGCTCTCAAACTAGGGTTTAGCAAATCTTAGGCTGATACCATGTAGAGAATAACATATTTTATTTCACTCAATGAGATACAATGTACAAGTACATATAAATAGAGGAGAAAACGTATCTAATCTAGATTATCTAAAAGATATACAAGATATTCACTAATATTATATACAAGATATGATATACTTAATAATATATCTCAAGAAAAGGCATAAATTTATCTCCATATTTGAGTTTCAAAGCGTACAATCTTGTGTGTGTCTAGATTTTTAACACATGCATGTTGGATTTAAGTGAAATTGATGGCAGTTTGATATATATTATTCTTTACAAGAGTAGATAAATCCAACGTGGACGAAAGTGGTGGACATATGTTTTGACACTTAATGCTTGATAACTAAAACAAAGTGACACCCTGACACATACATGTCGTGTATTAAAATTTAAAACATGCAAATATTAATACTCCCTCCGTCCCACCTCAATTGTCCCACTTTGTTTTTTCGTTCGTCCCACCTCAATTGTCTCATTACTTAAAAAGACATTTTTCACACTCAACAATAAAATATTAATTTCACTCAACTTATTTTACACTCACACTCTTTGGTTATTGTGTCCGATCAACTCGGGACAATTTAGCCGGGACGGAGGGAGTATATTTTTAATAAAAATCTTTAGAAGTGGTTGAGACAGTTTGAAGGCGTTAGGAAAAATCCCATTCCGCCGGATCCCTCACGCAAATCTAATCATTCTCACTTTCGTTTGCTTGTAAATTGAGAAATAAATAAATAAAAGGTAAGATAAGTAAATAAAAGGGATGAGATGAAGGAAGAGTGAGTTTAAAAATTAAATTAGATAAGGATGGGATAGTGCAGGGTTGACCCATAAAACATGAAGAGGGGTGAGTCGTTGGCAGTTGGGACTATTATTTAGTCAAGTTGGATTAGTGTGTTAAGTTTTGTATATTTATTTATCTTTTATTTTTAGAATTGAGAAGAAGTAATGAGGCTACAATATTAATACTCAAGAGTTGGGTTGTCCCTTCGTTCGGAGTGTAGTGATTAAAACATGTTATAGGTTCGAGCTTCCAGATAAATATTTGGGTGTGTGTAAAATTAATGTATACTTATAAAAAAAAATGAGTTGAGTAATGAAAAAATATGAAAAAAGGTTGGAATGAAGTGAAATTGGGGCCCAGCTGCTTAAGCTTATGTGGAAAATGAATGTAGCAAAGTCAAAATAAGCAGCTGGTAAAAGGGACCTGCCATTCCACATAAGTATATTAATTGCTTGCCCTCTATTTCTTGGGAAATTGGAGGGTAGTTTCCTTCTCTTGTCCAACATTTGCTGTCACAACACCCACAACATCAATCTCTCTCCTCTTCCACATATCCATCACCCTGGCCTAAGGGTTAAGGGTGTAATCGAATTGAGTCGAGTCGAGTAGTATTGTGCTCAAGTTTGATTCATTTAATTTCGAATTTTTTAATCGAATACTTTGATGTTCATGAACGTTATCGAGCCGAAACGAACTTTTTAAATTTAGAATATATTTAAAATTATCATTATTATTTTGAAGAAAATGTTGTTTATTCCAAAAAAAAAATATATCATATTCATGCTCATATTCTAAATATTTTTCATTATTAGATAGATTTGTCATTATTGTTACTTTTAAATCATGAAAATATTATTTTTATAAAAGTAATAATTTTATATTTCTTACTAATTTTAGCTAACGAGCCTACTTACGAGCTCACAAGTCGAATACTATGATGCTCAAGTTTGGTTCATTTAATAAACGAGATTTACTAAACGAACTCGAACGCGCTTTTATCGAGTCGAGATCCGAGTAGCTCACAAACAGTTTGGTTCATTTACACCCCTACCCTTGCCCCATATTTTATTTTGGTGATATCAAATTACAGAAAACAAGTTAGATAAGAGATCCAATATTGAATCTTTTTTTTGTTAGGTCATATTAAAATTTGCTTCAAGATGCATCATTTTGCTTTTTTATTACATTTTGTGAATCAAACTTATTTGAGATTACATTTGACATATGCTGACATGTTTCGGAATTCGGAAATAGATTACCTGAGCATTGAGATTTTTTTAATAGAATTTCGTTTATTTAAACTCACTATTCTAAATTTTTGTCGAAAATCTTAAATCCATGACCTTTTAGGGCCCAATAAACTACTGCTGGACCTGAACACTAGGCCTATTAGGGCCCAATTTGTGTGTGGGCTTTTTATAATACAAATTATACCTTTCAGGAGTATATTAATACTTTTAAGAAAATAAAATTGCTTTGGGTCAAAATCTTATTCTGTTAAGATAAAAGTAGAGATGGCCATTGCAAACCGGAACCGTCGGAACCGCACCTGAACCGGCCCGGCGGTTTACGGTTTCTAATCGGAACCGGAACTATTTTTTGACGGACCGGTTCAAGTTGAAGGTTTTAACCTGAACCGGAACTGTCGGTTCCGAACCGTCGAAAAGAAATTAAATCAAAAAAAAAAAAAAAATGGTTCCGAACCGGCGGGATAAAATTTTTAAAACTTGAAAATCGACGAATTAGAGAGTGCCACGTATCATTGAAAAAAATAAATAAAATATTCGTCGAACCGTCGGTTCCGAACCGGAACCGTTTTTACAAGGGCCGGTTCCGGTTCCACCTTTCTGGAAACGCCGAACCGGCGGTTCCGGACCGGAACCGGCCCGTGGCCACCTCTAGATAAAAGTCACTTCGTCATCAATAATTAGAGTTAACGACAAAATTTAATTTCGACGTAATTCTGCAAAATATCAAGAAATAATGTCCCAAAGTAAATTTACTAATACATTAAAATATAGAACAATTAGTTTTTAATTTATGAAAAATACAAGAATTCACCATTTTCATTTGTTTTGAGATTAATTTCCTAACAAACTCAAAAAAAAAATATTAAAGAAGGGGAGATCGAGATTCATATTATTTAAGTCTCTTACTTTTACAGTGATGGGGAGGAATGCCATTAAAGTAACTATAGTGTTATAATAGTTAAAAAAATACTTCCTCCGTCCCAAAATATTAGTCATGTTTTCCTTTTTCGTCTGTTCCAAACAATTGTATCTTTTCTAAAATGAAAAAGTAATACACATTCACTAATAAAATACTAATTTCCTCTATCTCTACTAGCATTGGTATCTGTGCCGGAATGAAATCAGACTAATATTTAGGGACGGAGGGAGTAATAAACATATTCAAATGGAGATCAAGAATGTATGCCATTTTCATATTCAAAACATTAATCATGTTTTCTTTTTTCGTCTGTCCCAAACAATCGTCATCTTTTCTAAAATGAAAAAGTAATATACACTCACTAATAAAATACTAATTTCTTCTATCTCTACTCGCATTGATATCTATGCCGGAATGAAACCAGACTAATGTTTAAGGACGGAGGGAGTAATAAACATATTCAAATGGAGATCAAGAATGTATGCCATTTTCATATTTGATTTTATAATATTCGGTTTTCGGGGTGGGGACTATGCTATTATTTTACAAGAGGTGGATAGAAATCATACAATATTGATTTCAAGTATTCAACTAGCAGGCATGATTTTTTTATTAGAGATTTGGAATTTAGAAGTATCGTTGTGTGCCAAACAAAGCTAGTTTTCAAGAATGGCCACATAGCCATAGGTAGTTAGAGTGTCACATTGTTGCCCAAAGAAAAGTCTATACAACTCAAATCATTCCCACCAAAAAGTAATTGTCATACTTACTAAACTAGATTTATTTATATTTAAATTTTAATATAATAGAATATGATGATTTTTGAATTTGTATTTTATTCAAATACACTTAATATTATATCTATTTTACATATATTTAGAAGTATTTTAAATATAAACTCACGTTGTACTAATTTTATCTAATTATATATACATATTTTTTAATAATGCTAAATTTAAATATTATAAGAATAATATAATTGTCATATTGCAATTTATTATTGTTTACATTTTGTTTTCTCAAATCAAAGTAATATATGTGAGGTGAATAAAATGTTGCACAATAATAACAGAGAAATAAGTTTAGTAAAAATTGACAAACCAAACATCACTTTAAATGTCTCATCAGCATGGAATTCATAATATACACCTTTAGAATATAATATCTTGTAGCAAACTCAATGAATGTACCTTTGAAACCATACTAATTTAGCACTTTTAATTAACAAAATATATTTCAACTTATCCCAAATTTTGAATAGGTTCCCAAATTTATTATGAACTTATGAATATAATAATTCACAAGTTCTAAACTTTAAACAATTTCCCACCAATCAAAATTTAATTATTGAAAATTTTGTGTACTCAAACATTCCACACCATTTCATGTAGACTATTTCTCTTTTTAATAGGGAATATACTAATATCTTTGTTTCCATAAAACTCATCAAGATTTTACAAAAAATCAAATAGTTTAGGGTAATATACTTGAAAATTTATTTAAACATAATTTAATCATGTGATTATTATACTTGCTGTTTGATGTTTTTCTAAGTCTCTTTATTTGACATTACCCATAGAAATAAAAGGACAATGATTAACAATCTCAAAATTTTAATAAAACACAATTTGAAATATAAATTTAAAAGATTATTAAAATCTACTTCAAATAAATAGTTGAATCTTATTTAACCTTCTTATGTACAGTTGCTAACAGTGTAGCACAATCTATTAATATACTAAAAGTATAAATGTAAGGAAATGATAATAAACATCGATAGGGTAATAAATCAATAATAGGCAATAGCACACGATAATTAATTAGAATAAATTATATTGGTGTTCTTCTAATAAGTTGCCTGGTCCAAAACAATGTCACCTGTGGATGACACATTAGTGAAAGCCAGGCCATTCAAATATTTTGATAAAAATGATATGTTGTGCAATTATTGAATAAGTTAAAATAAATTGCTACTTAAATTTATAATATGAAACTCAGAATAAGACAATTACAAATGAACTCCAGTACTGCACATCAACCCTTCTTTTAATTTTCCCCTCCGCACCGCACCGGTTCGTAATATATATTCACGTGCAAGACGTGAGATTGAATAAAAAAAAAATGGAGCTAGATCAACAAACAAATAGTAAACATGAGCAAAACTATTTACCATTATTCAAAACCTTTCAACCCAGGTTACATGTGCATAATATTGTCATATAATCTCTTTTACGTTGATGATGGGCTTTAATCACCGAAGCTGCTAATTGCCCTAAGATTGAATCAAATATGTTGCTGCTTTAGCTGCTCCTCCCATACCAGGGCATTCCAGTGGCTTAACTAAATCATCGCTGCTATTTTTCTCCCGTTTTGCGCTTTGCTCTACTCCATTGCTCTCCCTACATCAATATTGTCTAACCTCATCCATCTTTTTAACGCTATCGCCAAGCTATATCTCCATTCTTATATGAATATCTGGTGTGGAATTTTGTTTGTGGGAATAGGTGAATATATTGACAGTGGAGCAGTAGATGAAATTTGAATTATTGGAAATCATGAAATTCAAAAGTAGATGAAAAGATTGATAGATGTTTTCTTGGAAATTGAAGTAGTAAATTTTGGTTGGACTTTGCTTTGCAATCAAAAATTAATTATAAAATGGAAACAATTTTTTGGAGTATTTATTTTTTATTTTTTCGAAAATTTGGGCGGGAAATTTTCGGGACTCCTTTAGTATAATAGATAAATTAGGTGTCCCAACTAAATTGTCACATTTCAAAAAATGGCAACCTTTTCACACTCAACAATAAAATATTAATCCCACTAACTCATTCTACACTCACAACTCTTAATTTCCGTGCCGAAAAGAAAGGCGACAATTCTAACGGGAAGAGTACATAAATGTATTCTCAGAAAAAGAAAAAGAAAGAAACTAAATAATGTAATTAAAATACATGTGGCTGGGACTATATAGAGAGATTATTATTAATCCTTTTTAGATTTAGAGGAAAATATTTTAAATAACCATTCCTACTAAATGCATTACAAATATACCCAAAACATTATATTGCTTTAAGAAATACCCACTGCCACAATCAGAGTTCGTTTTTTGCATGAAATCGATAAGATAATTAGTTAATGATGATCAAATCATTACCAAATATCAAATCAGGCGTCTATTATTTTATTTTTTAATTGGATAAAGTTAATATTAAATTTAGAAAATATGCATTTGACCAAAAGACTAAGACCGGATATTAAAAAAAAATATTTCCTGAAGTCGGTGGCGAGGTCGGTGTCGTGTGCTTGACAACGACCTCAACACCGACTCAATATTTAATAATTTTAAATGTGGTCGATGCCACGTAAGTCGGTGTCGTGTTTGGCGTCGAACTCGACACCGACTGTCGGCAGAATATTTTTTTTAATTATAACATTTGGTCGGTGCCGAGGTCGGTGCCAATGTAAAGGCACCGACTTCGACACCGACCCTATTTTTTTTTTTTTTTAATTTCGAAATTTTTACAATTTGTGCCTGCACGTGAATGTACGTGCGGTTCTGCTTCAAAATTCAGAGAAAATTTGTGCATGCACGTGAATTTAGGTGTACTCATAATTGAGATCGAATTATAAATCGGTGCTCTTCACTCTTACACTCAAATTCGAAGAAAAACACACGAAAACACACGGTCTTCTACATTTTTTTCTCCATTTTTAAGGTATTCTTTCTACTCATTTTGAATTCTTTCAGTTTATATCTTCGTAAAGATGGAGAATTGGTGTTCAATTTTTATTCACTACAATGGTCAATTGGATGATTCGTGCAACTATATTGGTGGACAAGAACGATTGATTTACGTTCCATCCACCAATATGTCCGTAAATTATTTGAGAAGCAACATTCAACAGATTTTTGATGCTGAATATATATTTGGTGAGTATAATTTGTATTATACGTCTCAAAGCCGCAGCGGAAGAATTGTGAAATCTTTGTTGACGAATGATTTGGAGTTGCAGCGGCTTTGTGCTCTATATTCGGAGCCCAATATTTTTGTTATTATGAAGGGTGCTGTTGGTGCTGCTGGTGTTGGGACTTCACAGCGACAGCCCTCACCATACAGACCATTTTTATCTTCAGTGAGTCCACCACCGAACCAGTATTTTAGTCCAACGGCTGATGACCTTCAAAGATTTGGGTCTTCGATGTATTTTGGTGCATCTCCGAACACCAATTTCGATTCTTATGGTCATGGTCTCTTTAATACTTTTGCTGATCAAAGTGCAAGCGGTAGTGGCTCACAAGTTCCCGACCTAAATGAAGAGGCTCCTGTTGAAGAAAACGAGGAAGAGGAGGAGCATGTGGATCCTGTTGTAACCCAAGAAGTTCCAACTGTAATTGGTGGTGGCCATGTGGAACTCGATGATGATGATGAAGCAAATCTGGATGAGGAGTCATCTGATTCGGATGATGAGTCTTTCAGAGACGATAGTAATTTTCGTCTTAATTGTACTGTTGCTGAATTCTCAGTCTGGATCCGAAATGCTGGCGGTATGTCCGCTTTTATCTCAAATCTTATGCCGGCACATCCTCTACCAGAAGGATGTCAAGTGGATGTTGAATTAAATAATTGGTTGCTTCCAATTAGGGAAGGCGAGACTTCCCATTCGGCTGCTGTGAAAGATGTTTCGGCTATACTAGAGACAGAATTGTCGTTGAACTCCTTGTATTGGAGTAAAGATGAATTGTTCATTGCTGTGGCACTATGGCATATGGAGAATCGGCAGGAGTTTAAAGTACGGCGCTCCGATCATGAACGCGTCGAGTATGTTTGCAAGAGATCGACGAATTGCTCATTTGTAATACGTGCAAGATGCAGGAGTAAGTGCTGGATTGTGCGCAAATTTGAACCAAATCATAATTGTCAGATCAATCTTGCGGGAGTCGGTGCCAGATCTATCCGTTCGAAGGCTGCAGCTGCATATTTTGCAAGAAGGATGCGTCGTTACGGGGCAATAAGTAAGCCCCGAGAGATTATGGCCGAGCTGCAGTCTTCATTTGGAATTCAAACAACTTACGGTATTGCTTTGCGTGCTCGTAATGCTGCTATTTCACTTCTGTACGGCAGTATAGCCGAATCGTTTGAAAAGCTGCCACAATACCTTGAAGTGCTGGAGCAATACAATCCAGGCATGGTAACATCTCTCGATCTTGAAGCAGATGGAACATTTAAACATTGCTTTGTAGCCCTAGGTGTTTCTCGAAGTGCCTACCAGTGCAATTTATTAAGACCAGTGATCGTTGTCGATGGCACGCATCTAAAGGGGAGAAACAAAGGCATTATGTTTGTTGCTGTTACGAAAGATGGCAACGAAAATGTGTTCCCTCTAGCTATTGGTGTCGGTCCGATCGAGAATGACGAGAGTTGGAGATGGTTTATGGCTCGTCTATGGAATTCTTTCCAATTGACCTCCGATGCACTCATCGTATCCGACCAGCACATTAGCATCTCAAATGCGGTAAGTGATATATTTCCAGGAACAGCACACGGTCTTTGTTACTACCATCTGCTAAATAAGCTCACAGGATATGGTCTGGGCATCGTAAAGCTGTATCAACGGGCTGCTTATGCATATCGTGGAGTGGACTTCAGGCAAGCTATGGATAGAATTAACGAAGGCAATCCTGCTGCATTCGAGAAGCTCATCACTGTTGGACCTGATAAGTGGGCAAGGTCACAGTGTCCGGTGAATCGTTACAGCTTCTTGACCACAAATGCGGCAGAGGTCTTTAATGCAAGACTGCTAGATGCTCGTCGTTTGCCCATATGTTCCATGATTGAATCATACCGAGTTATCATCGAAAAATGGTTTGATGAAAGACGAGCTAAGGCTGCAGCACGAGAAGACCCATTGACAGAGGAGGTCGTTCAGAAGGTATTTCCCCTTGTTGAGTTGTCGCATAGCTATATGGTTGTTAAAATATCCGAGGGGAAATTCAAGATCAGTGACGATGAACAAACCTGGTTGGTCGACTTGAATTTGAGGACCTGTCAATGCCGTGAGTGGCAGCTTGATTTGATACCATGCTCTCATGCAATTGCTGCTATCCGGTATGTTTCGATACCATGCTCTCATGCAATTGTTGAATTAATCATTTCAATACTCTGTTGACTTGTTATTATTACTTTGCAGGACCAATGTTTACAATTTGTACGATTACATTCACGATTATTACAAGACGAATAATGCACGACTGATATACAGTGGAACCGTGCATTCTCTGCCACCTCATCGTGAGTGGCAAGTTTCAAATCAAGCACGATCAATTAAAGTACTGCCTCCAAACATCACTCGTCGAGCAGGTCGTCCTAGGAATAGTCGAAGACCATCTGGTGCGGAGCATGCACGAGTTTCCACTAGTAGACGTTGCTCGCATAAACGTTGTAGTGTGTGTGGATCTGATCAACATACGAGGCAATTGTGTCCGGAGCGAGCTGCAAACTCTTAACGTTTATTTTGCTCTAAATCAGATCATTTTCATTTTAATTGATGTATCCATTTAGTTTGCATAATGTTTGTAATTTTAATTATTCAAAATGGTGCAGTTATATATAAAATCTGATTAGTAAAGTAATATAACATTCAATATAATAAAACATGGTTAGTGTCACCAAAATACAACAAATAAACAAATAGAATTATACTTCATGTGGGATAGTATCACCAAATATTAGCTCAGCTAAATACTGACGATAGTAGCTTGTCTTAGATGGATCTTCGATCCATTCAACACTGGGCCTTTGGAAAACTAACATCTCCATAACTGCGCATGCATATACAGCATCATGATTGGGATGTCTGCCATGAAAAAGCCTCGCCCATCGGACCGTCATCTCTTTGTTCGGAGGAATCTGATATGAAAATGCATTATCATCAAAATATCCTCCAATCTGGAAGAAATACCTCATGTGATCTGTCATCTTCTTGATCTCAGCCTGTCTGGCAGCTCTCTCTTGGGCAGTAGTGTATGCCATGTATGGATCATACACAGTGCATGTCCATGTAGCCACCTCTAATTTCACAGTGTACCAACGCTTAAGGAGATTACATGGCACTAGAAGCTGCATGACATGAGATAAATAATAAGGTAATAGCTTATTTCAAAACTATTTAAAGTTTACAAATAAATATATCACTTACAGTATGTGCAGTCTTCAATGGACGAGATAGAGCATGATCAGTCCCAGTCATGTATTCAAGCAAAACCTCTGGCTCAAATCGACCTCCTCTCGCCAATGCTGACGGCCGAAACGCAGTCCTCATGTGAATCTGTCAACACAAGATAATCAGTATTTTTTTGGAAACAATATATAATAAGAATTGTGATACTTACAAAGAATGATGGTCGCATGAACCGGCATGAGGTTATATTCGCATCATTGAACTTGTGTTGCAAACACAAACAAACATGCTCCACCGTATCAAAGAATAAATCGATGCTCGCATCCTGAACCTTATCAAAGTATTGCTTGTTCATTATAATTGGATAGTGCATAAACACCCGTGAGACGGTACCCTCTCTCACCCATTCGAAATAGTTCTGCTCTAACTGATAAGACCAGTGGGCTGGTATATTATCAAGAAGCATCTACAAATTAGAAATGAAAATATATTTAATTAATTATAAATTCAAATAATTGCGATATAAAAAATTATTTTATTTAAATTCAAATAAACCGGTTCTTCTTGATTGGGCTGCGGATGTTGCACATGTTCTTGTCTTTCTACGCTCCGTCGTGCACGAGATGGCCTTCTAGAACTCTCAGGCTGGTCCAACAACTATATGGAAATTTGAACAAAAATTGTAATGTAATATTTCATAATAGCTTCATATAAGTATGTACCTGATCATCATGACGCTGTGAAGCACTACGCCTAGATCCAGAATGACGTGAACCACTACGCCTATGGCTACTGCCAGTATGAAGTGTCAACTACAAGTACCCAAATAGGATACGCATGTTAAACATTAATATTAATCATTAAAGTTTAGTAAAATATGTCACCTGATCATCGCGCCGCGACTCATGCTCCACTGGGTGCTCAGTCTCAACCGGGTGCTCAGTCTCCACTGGGTTCTCATTCTCCGCCAGATGCTCTATATGTGGAGACTGGCTGCATCTCGCACCGGACTGTCGAGAACGACTATGCCTAGCAGACGAGCGAGACCCCTGCTCAACAATCAACATAACATCAACCATGTAAGAATAAATACCTCACCAAACTATATAAAATACATTACCTGACTGCGATGGGGACTCCTGTGCCCCCCAGATGCCGTCGCTCTCAAACCATGAGCATCAGTGTCGTGGGCACATCTAGTTGAACGAATGAGATCGGATACAAAAGTCTTAATCTCATCCACAGCATCATTGATCAACCTACCCATGCTGCTAGAGGGGCTTCGTCTCCTCCTAGTACCTCTACTAGATGAGGCCTCCCCCGCCGCATCATGAGATGGACTACCACTCTCACGGTGCCCCTCATCTCCTATACCCCCACTCCTCTCATGATCTCTACCCCCTATATGCACTACCTCACCCCTCTGCGTCCTCGAAGGCACGGCTACGTCGGGATGCCTCCATTTGACGCCTAATGGTTGTTGCATGAGTGCAGACTGGTAATAGCCCTTATTTTCCTCATCAGTAGAAGGAGGTAAGATCGAGTAAGCATTAATCTGCAATTTAAAGAAATATCATTAGAAAATTAAAATATTGTGACAAGACAACAAATTTTTATAATACCTCATCTCTGGCAAAGAAAGCACCCCACGATCCCCACTTGTCTGCATTTGCTTTCACAAACTTCCACTTAGCAAACCGTGGAAGCGCCTCAGGATTCACGAGGTTGCAACATGCAAATCCCAACTCCGGAATGGCCTCGTAGGCCCATACCTACAAACATATTAGTGTTAACTCTACAATATCTATATCATAATTTATAAGCCATGCTTTTTAAATTACTATAATACCTGTAAAGCCCAAATAGGCCCATGAATACTCAGCGTGCTCAGGCCATCTCGGTCTCTAGTCCTAGGCATAGCTGAAATGTAGTGTAGTAAACTTTGGTAGGAATAAGCCCCCCACGGGAAAGCATTCCAGCGACCCAAATCCTCCACTAGGACATATAACCACCCCTCAACTAACCGCCTGTCATGGTACCCCAACACAAAACACCAACAAGCTAATATGTTGGCGACCCTCAAGTAAAGCAATTGATCCTCACGATGTACAGTACACTCCTTAAACTTCTTAAACAGATCATTTGCTGTCAGTTGCTTATTTTCACAGAAATTTCTAAAAACAGAAAATCTAGAATGAACATCATGATAATCAGAACAAGGATCAAAGGACGAGGTCCCAAAACCCAACCCAGTAACCAGTGCAAACTCAGGCACCCCAAAACGAATCACTCTCCCACCAACCAAGAATAACATTGTATTATCATCATCATCATCACTCTTAATTTGGTAACTTAAGAGCTCTACTAAAGGAGCGGAAGCACTAGGACCATTATTTTTCCAAACTAAAAGAGAACCAAAGGGTCCTTCCCTAAACTGATTAACCAAGGTTTCCCCCCCCCCCCCCAATGACTTTAAGGTCGATGCAATCCCCTTCAGTACTGTGGTCTTCGTGGATAACGTCACCTTCGTGGTTAAACCACGGAAAGCAGGCCTAATCCACTCAACCTACACATATTATTCAACATATTATTAATAACGAGTACTCCAAAGATTTTAATTCAACATTATCGATATTAAAAATATTTCAACATATGATTAATTAGTTCACGTTATTCTACCGTGTTATATAATAATACTCTCATATCACACGCAATAGTTAAATTGGTGTTTTACACCACGGTGTAACGGTTTCCGTTACCATTAATTTAAATATAACTATGGTTATCCATCGTGGTTCACGGAATTCTCCCGTGTTATACAATAATACTCTCATATCACACGCATTACTTAATTAGGTGTTTCACACCACGGTGTAACGGTTTCCGTTACAACTACTTTACGATATATTAAATTAATAAAAGCTATATATACCTAAATAAGCATCCACAACATAATTAATTTAATAAATAAATAACATGAAAATTAATTTGATCGAATTAAACCCTAATTATACAAAAATAAAATCCACAACATAATTAATTTAATTAAAACCAATTAAGCATCTAATAGTACCTAAAATAATATCTAAGGTTTCAATTATTCGTAATTCAAATTAAAATTAATTTATATTTTATTTTAGCCCTATTTTAATAATTTTCCTAATTAGGTACTAATAAAATAATTTTCCCTAAATCATAATTTAACACTAAATTTTTTTTTGCCTAATTGTTTTTGCACCTATTCATTTGGACCTAATTTTGCCAGTCTTATATCATCAATTATATTTAATTATGCTTGGTTACCCATATTAATCAATCAAAATAAATCTAAATTATGAAATTTTTTGCCCTAATTTTTTCCCCAATTCGTTTTTTTACAAAATTAAGCCAAGAATACATCACCAATTATCAATCAACTACATAATAGCACATTGTTAACTACAATTCAAACAACTCCATGTAATTTATACAATTTCATACATAATTTTCGCAAGTTTCACAACAAAAAAATAAATGAAAAATGGCAAGATTAATCGGTTAAAAATGGATGAAAATTGTGGAAAATATTTACCTCATTATGGGCGGCCATTGTTGCTAAATTTATGCGAAGAGTAGGTCGATTTTGTGAGAATGGCAAGAGGGTTTTTTTGGTGAAGTCGACGGTGAAGTCGATGTCGAAGGTCGAAGGAATGAATGGGAAGAAATCAAAATTTTGGACCACTTTGTATTTTTTTTTTGAGAGTGGGGGCCGGTCGGTGCCGGGTCGGTGTCCATTATAAGACACCGACTTCGACGCCGACCAACGTGGAATAGTGCCACGTCAGTCGGAATCAGCGGCGTCGACCAACGTGGCGCCGACATCGACTGACGTGGCAAAATTTATTTTTTTAAATGTTTGCCACGTTGGTCGGCGTCGGGGGTCGGTTCCGCAACAATTGACACCGACCAACGTGGCACCGACCCTACTTTTTTTTCAAAAAAAATTATTTCACCGACACTTATTTTACGAATTATTGGTCTGCTCGGTCAAGTATAAATAATTCACCGACACTTATTTATATTTTTTTATCAACATGTCTCAATCACCATGTTTTTTTGTGAAAATAACGACATTTTACATCTGAAATTTGTCAGAATTGTGCAGTGGGTATTTTGTAAAGCAATATAATGTTTTGGGTATTTTTTTTATATAGATAGCTGAAACTGGGTATAAATAAATCCCACTCTTAGATTTATGTCTAACAATTATATTTTTCGAAAAAAAAAAAATACTATTGTCACAAATAAAATATATGTTGAACTCAAATCAAACCAGACCAATCTATATTGTTGGACTTGGACTGATCCTAGAGATTCAAGCTCAGTCCATGAAACCGAGGAAGCCGAAAGGCTAAATGTCTACCGACCCCGACATTAATCAACCCTTGCACCAATTAACCCCTGCATCAATCGACCGTAGCACCAATTAACCCCTGCATCAATCGACCGTAGCACCAATTAACCCCAACATCAATCAATCCCAATGGCAAGTTAAGGAGCCTATCGATCCTAACTTCTCCATCGAACCCAAATGCTTCCCGGATAAGACAGGGTCGTTGCATAAACTTCTAATCTACATACGGAGGCCACGTCATTCCTAACTAACTCTTATATTTGGAGTCATATAAGATGCGTGCGTTTAAATTAATATAATTTTAAAAAAATTAATAGTAATAAATAAAATGAAAATATAATATCATTTATTATTATGTGACTTTCTTGGAAATAAATGAGCAAAATTGTTATTAATTATTTTTTTATTTTACTATATTGGTAGATAAAGAAATTGAATTGATTAAATGAATACAAATAGTTTCCCTCCAAAAGAAAATGAAAAATACACAAGTCCGACGTGACATGAAAGACGATTAAATGCGCAAACATGGACAAAATTAATGTGGCATGCCTCTTATGTTTATAATTTTTTTTTATTCTAAATGAAATCATAATTTTGTTATATAAAATTACAAATTTATCTTTATAGTCCCCAAATTAAAATTTTAATTAAAATAATAAAATTAAATTCAAAATATTCAATCCCCATCTCAATCTATGTAACATGAAAATCAAAACCCAAAGCAGATATACAATCCCATCTAAAAAATGAGAGATTCTAAATACAACCACACTTTTGCTAAACATAGTCTCTTTTAAAAAGAAAAAATTTGATCATAATATATTATTACAATTTTACCGCTGTAACTCCAAATTTTATATATTAATCAAAATAATAAAAATGAAAACTAAACATATAGTGTAGGATTTGAGTCTACAATAGACAACGTGAATTGTAATTAATTTTTTAGCCGTTTGGATCGTTCTTAGGGTATCAAAAATAAATCAGATTGAATAAATTAGGCGAATCCTATGCATGCTCCTACTATTTAATTGCAAATGATGATCTACGGAATACTTGAACTCCAGCGACTAATCTACAGGTCTAGATCAGAGAAAACGACGATGAAGTAGATCTGGATGTGGGATTGATCAAAGCTATCATGTTCCAACAGATTCAGTCTTCTGATTTGTTCCCGTGCTCATCGGAAATCTGGTGAGGATACGCTACCGAGTTGAATCAGAGATCCGGAGGAATCGATCACTTCCTCCCACTGAACAGTCGTCGCCCCTCTCTCCCACTGCTCTCAATATTATGTGTTGAATATTAATTTCACATAGTTATGTGCGTAGATCTAATAGAGAGAAGACTTTTATAGTGATAGGGTTTGCAAACCCTAACCCTAATGGGCTCTGAGCATTTTGTAGACCAGACCAGGAACCAAATGCAAATAATAAAGTGGGTCTTATTAATTAAATCCATATCCAACCAAGAACATAATTAATTAATAAAATATTATTTTAACCTTCACCACGGTAACAATGTTGACTCACTCCTTTATTACCACATAATTTGGAACGGGTTGCATTAAACTTGAATGATCCACATATTTAAGGTTCCAGACATTCATTCATTTATTTGGCTTATGACAATTAGTCATAATGAATTAATCTCTTATATCCTGAGTAGTACCACTCACTCCTTTTCACTCTGAATTAAATAATTCAATCTGCAGGGTTTAGCATAATGAACCTTGTGTGCTCCTCAGGGAATGCCCCCATCCTAAAATGGATATGATTACCTACATGTCCGGCCTAAGCAAGCCACACACAAACCACCACACCCAAGTTGCAGGTATAAGAGTACATGAAAGACTCGCCACCATAGCAAGTCAAAGTGTGATCAACTTATATATGCCCCTTAGCCTTCCATTAGGTTTAAGATCATAACAAGTGTCTAGAGATCTGGCTCATTCATATGTCAATTAGAATGACACATCTCACTGTTGATCCCATCAATACATAAAAATGTACCAACACATCAAATAGTTAGGATAAGCTCACTTATAAACTGATATGTCGCAGCTTAAACCGATAGTCTATCCAGGGACTGTCTCAGCCGTGATACTGTTCATATCTCACTAGGTCAAACGATTCATATGATCCTCGGTGATCTCCTACACACCATATGATCATCCCTCTAGGCGAGATAATAAGATATTATAGTTCGTATTGTATGTTTGTTATATCAGATAGCGATTACGTTGATGTAACACATTTATGAAGACCAGTGTATCAAACGAACACATTTAATCATAAATGCTTTTAGTATAAAATCCCTAACATGTAACTCATCTCTGATTAGCGCTGCAAATCCTTGAAATTGAAAGAAATCTGCATGGCCAATCGGGACAACGATGCTGGCAACTGGTGTGGCACAACTCTGACATCTGCGATCCACGTAGCCCATCCTTTCCTTTGCCCTGCCGCACTCGAATTGGTACTGCACAGGCAAGTTAAATATTGATAGCAGAATTCTGTTAAGCCAAATTACTTCAAGAAATCGGGTGGGGAGAAGAGTGGGAGCTTCATTGTTCTGTTATTCAAGACTTCGTTATCCCAAAAGTTGCAAGCAAATTTTGTTTCAGAATTTAGATGAAATAGTAGAATTCAAAATCTCTAAAAAAGAAGTAGAATTTGTATCATGATTTCCAGGAATTAATTTTTCGTTCTGTTTCGAACCATAAAATTGAAAACTGAAAGCAAATTATAGCAATTAAAAATTAAAGATTCAATTTTATTTTATAAAGACGAGATATAGGGCTACACATTTAAATGTGATTTTTATTCAAGTTTTAAATTGGGAGCTATAGAAGTAACATTGTGATAATATATTATAAATCAAATTTTTATTTTTTAAAATGACTTTCACTAAAATTGAGACCATCAACAGCAAAATGCAAGTAATTTAGGCTAATTATCCGACTTAAAGTAGGATAAAGTGGTGGCATAACATTGGTGTCTCATTCTTTTAAGTAAAGGAAATCACACATTGAATATAAAGTATCTTTAAGAAGATAGCTTTTGTACTTTATTAAAAATAAGAATATAATTGCTATAAATCTATTTCAATATTAGATACAAAAACATTGATGTTCCCACTGAAAAATAATTGAGGTAGGCTAGTAAAGGGCCGGATTTAATTGAAAAAAAAAAAAGTTGATGTGTTGACGTCTTAAATTTGGTGTTTGTTAGTGCACAATATTGGCATCTTTAAACATGAAATAATCTAAAACTTAGCCCCACTAACATGTGCCACTTTCAACTTGGCCAAGACTCTCCTTGACTCCTCCTTCTCCAAAGTCTTCCCACATATTTCCAAATATTATTGCTGCCATTTTTGAACTAGGGTTTGATGGAATTTAGTGGAGAGTTTTTTACCCTGCTTCGTTTATTATCGAGTTGAGCTATGAGATGATGTAGAGAAATGGTTTTTTTTGGAAGAGTTGGGACTTGGAAAAGATGGAGGGCAGTAACCTTGACCACACAAACAGTTGGAAGATAAGGATAGTAGGGGGATGAATGTTGTCGGTTTGATGAATTTGAATTCAATTTGGCATTGCAATTGGCGAGGGCCAGTTTTGGAATAGACTTTGTGGCATGTATACCCTAGAAACAAAATAACAGTATTATACTCCGAGTATAGTAGTAAAAGCACCTTACTTACTTGTGTGTAGAAACAAACAACAATCCAACTTCACATAAATTTGCAAGCTAAGGCAGGCAATAACAAAATGCAATTAGGATGAGGGGCATATATCTGCCACACCAAATGCAGTTATGACTCTTAATTAACTTCACCAATAACGTCCCTGCCATTTGCCTTGTTCAATTTTTGATAATGACATTCAATTTCGAATTTGAATCAAGAAAAATATACAAATAATTGGTGGCATTTTTAATTTCAGTATTGCAGTGTGTTTTAGAGGGTCTTTTTCTTATTTTCTGTAAATTTTATTTTATATATATATTTCGGACTGTATACTATCTCCATGATGATTAGTGGCGATCTCCTCTCCTCCACCATGAATGAGTGGATAACCTTAATTTCTCCCCTATATATCATTTCCATTTCCATTCCATTCCACATTATTTCAAACAAGTCTGAGATGAGATGAAGACTAGAAAAGCTGCTGCTCTCCCATTTTCTCAATTTCTCGTCTTTTTCTTCATCTTCGTCTCTCATCTCTCTCTCCTCCATTCCCATGCCAATGCCAATGCCATATCCGCTAGAAAGAATCTTGAAATTATAATCGGGGGTGGCGGCGAAGCCCCCTCTCCCGGCGGATGCCCTGAACCCGTTCCTCCTCCTCCTCCTCCTCCCCCATGTTCACCACCATCTCCGCCTCCGCCTCCACCTCCACCTCCACCTCAACATCCGCCTCCCCCACCTCCAACACCTAAACCACCACCTAAACCACCAGCACCAGCACCAGCACCTCTCCCAATTGAGCTGCAAAGGGCCGTGAAAGTGATCGAAGCATTTAGAAAAACGATCGGCTGTGACCCCAAGGGCATTACAAATACCTGGAGAGGCAGGATTTGTTTCGAAAAAGATAAATACAAAGGCTTCATCTGCGACACGACGGTGAGCGACGGCAAGATCCGAGTTGCTCTCGTCAACTTCAACGGCTTCAGTTTAGGCGGCAAACCCGACAAGCCACTGGCGCTGCAGAACTTCCTCAACAACCTCACCGACCTAATCGTCTTCCACTCCAACACCAACAACTTCTCCGGCGGCGTCCCCGCCGGTCTCAACTTCATCCCGTCTCTCTACGAGCTCGACCTCAGCAACAACAAACTCTTCGGAGAGTTCCCGCCGCAAGTCCTCAAAGCTACCAATCTCACATTCTTGGACCTCCGCTTCAATTATCTCCACGGGAAAGTCCCGCCGGCGGCCTTCAAGCTAGACCTCGACGTCCTCTATCTCAACAACAATGAATTCGACGGCACAATCCCCGACGAACTCGGCGAAACTCCATCTCTGTACGTGACACTAGCCAACAACAAATTCACCGGCCCCATCCCCAACACCATCGGAAAAGCATCCAACACATTGCTCGAGATCCTCCTCCTGGGCAACAGCCTCTCCGGCTGCCTCCCCTACGAGATCGGACTTCTGAAGAAGACCACCCTGTTCGACGCCAGCAAGAACTACATCACGGGGCCGATCCCGCAATCCTTCGGCTGCCTGAAAAGCATTCAGTACCTCAAATTCGCCAGGAACAAGCTGTACGGGACGGTGCCGGAGTCGCTGTGCAGAATCAGAAGCCTGAAGAAACTGACGCTGAGCTCCAACTACATAACGCAGGTGGGGCCGGAGTGCCGGAAGCTGATCGCGAGGGGGGTTCTCGACGTGAACAACAACTGCATTCTGGGCGTTCACAATCAGAGAAGCAAGGAAGAATGCGCAGATTTCTTCTCGAAGCAGGAGTCTTGCCCCAACCCGGTGTCCATGAATATAGTGCCATGTCATATTTACTACGACGAAGATGAATCGGAAGCCGGCGATGTGGAGGTTGAGAGGAGACTGATGGAGCAGCCGCCGCGTACATACGCAACTCTGGAGGTGCACGCCTAAGCGTCAATGGCTCATACTATTTTACTGTTGTTTAGTGGTATACAGAATAATTAATGTGATCTGTATTTCATAATATTCCTTGTAATTAATTAATTACCTCGAATGTCTAATTAATTGTCCATGTTTTATATCAAGAATTTTTCCCCCCACCGACAGAAATTTCAAGATTGGGATGGTGGCCCCACCGATTACAATATTCCAATATGCTACACTAACCTAAGTGAAAATAGAATGAAGCATAACCAATTTAAAAATTCATTTACGACTCTATATACTCCCTCCGTTCCGATTATATAATCCACTTTGATCTTGCATGTTTGTAAAAAATTATTTAATATTTAAACAAACTTCCAACATTACTCTTATTTAAAGCATTAATTAACCTCTCTTTTACATAATATTACATTTAATATTCTCATTTTTCAAGATTATTCAGGGATGTAATGATAAATAATCATATAAAAACAATACCAAATATAGAAACTAGACTATACAATTGAAACACCCTAAAATAGTAACTTGGATTATATAATCGGAACGGATAGAATATTTAATTAATTAATATACTCACTCAATTTTTAGTGCATTCATTTGGAGTTAAAGATTGTTAAAATTCTCTGAACTATGTTTGGATGTTTCTTTTGTAAAATTATTATGAGTTTTGGTTAATTTTTTATAGTGTGCATCAATGACAATTAAATGTTTCACATTAAACAATAATTTGAGAAAATAGTTCCAACCAGTATATAATGTTTTGTATTAGAGATAACTCCTTCAAATATTAAATATTCCATATTAACTTGGAAAAATAATTCCGACTAATTGTTTCTTTATTAGAGATGTCTTAATATAGACAAAAATAAAAAATATTAATGTCCATGAAATCCGGTATGTTTTGTGGAAGCATGTGAAATGTGGTTTTTTAGAAAAGTCTAGGTAGTTTTAAATAATTGACTATAATAACAACAAAATGTCAAATTTAGTAAAATTTAAGATAATATGCATATTTAGTTATTTACAGTCCCTTGCAAATTTAAACTGTTGGTAAATACTAACATTGGACAAGCATTGACAGTGTGGTGAAATGAAGAAGAAAGAATCTGTTTTCCAAATTCCATCACACAAAATTGGTGGTAACTTTACCAGCCAAATGCTTCCCGTAAACAGCGCCGCCGAGCTTCTTGGCGCCGCCGCTCTTCTGCACACATATATCCAGTGCCTCCACCGCAGCGTCGTAGTTGGGCTGCTATGCATGAACAGATTTAGATTATACACATCCCAAAAAACAGTATTAATGGAGAGAGAGCCTTGACCTCATAGAAATATGCAACAGAAACACGATATTTGGCAGAGCTGTTCTTCACCCGATGCAATGTCGATTCATATAGCCCATTAGTTAAGATCTGCAGCCTCCCCTTAATCAGTATTTTTTTTATAAAGGGTGATGAAAGAAGAGGTTGGTGCTGCATTTTGCGTACCTTGAGCATGTCGCCTATGTTGCAAACGAATGTGCCTGGGATAGGTGGGGCTGATATCCACTCCCCATCGATGTTTCTCACCTGAAAACCTCAAAAACCTCGTATTCAGACAGAGTTACATATAGAGTGGCAGTGTTTTTCATAAGAAAGCTTGACCTCCAGTGCTATAATATCGTCATCCTGATTAACTAAGGTTAGCAAACCTACAAACAAAACCAAAAACATAATCAATCAGTTGAGATGAAGAAGATCTAACCACAATCAAACGAGCGATGAGCGTTTACCATAGTCGGTGTGAGCTCCACTGGAACCAACAGAGAAGAACACCATCAAATACTATTAGAGATGCTGCAAACTAGAGAAAAGGAAAAGTAAAAAGCTTAGCAACTTTACCATCCAACATCATTTTCGGAATCCTTGCCATTGGAGTTGCAGACGGGTGGATATCCAATGATGCGAAGAACCCAGAATGGATCTCCAGCTATGTTACCCTCAAACATGTCCAGAGGCCCACCCAATGCTACGGCTATTCCTCTTAATATCTTTCTAGATAAATCTGCAAACAAAAATATATATATATATATATATATATATATATCATTATCTACCATTGATTACAGAAAAAACGGATAGGCAAAATGATTTTATGAATATAGCACCTGTGCAACGATTAACATAGTCTTCCATTAGATTTTGAAATTGAGGAGGATCACTTGGCCTGCAAATAGGAAAAACTTCAGCAAGAATGTACAAAATAAACTCTCCCTTTACATCACTTAGTACCATAACTGATTCTCTCTCATTCACTTCTTTTTCTACTAGTAATGGATCCATTAGGATGCAAGAAATGCAATTTTTGATCTATTTTCGAGAAACATTTGTAAAAAAACGTACCATAGATTACATCCTTCAATTGCTTCACCAAGATCTTGGTACATTCCAGGTTTAACTTCTCTGTAGCACTATTTCAGAGACAAATTATACACAAACAAACACATATTAGGAGCCTGGCAACTGAGTTTTAAAATAGTCATCTGTCCTCAGACTATAGCATAACTTCTACAACGGGATTCAGGGGGGCATAGTTTCGATTGAAGCAGCAGTAGTTTAGAGGACTCAAGGAATGAAATAAGTGCTGCAAACTCTATCACTGCGAGCCTTATGGCGTGCAGAGATTGATCTTATCATTTTTTTTTTAAAGATTCAATAGTGGTTAGAGTCACTATGTTTAGATTTTGAAATTAAGGTCACATTCTTTAAGGAGATTATTGATGTGAGCAAAAAGCCTCCCAAAATGCTGAAACTCATCTACAATGGAGCAGGGATATTGTACACTAACTAACAAGCAGCTTAACCATGAGATGTCAATCCAAACCTACATCAATAGCTTCATGCAAGTCCGGTACACCTTTTGTTACGTTCAATCCAACTCGTTGATATCCTCTGCATTCGATGGCACTATAAGCATAAACTCATGTAAATTAAAACAACTATGGCCATTACATGATGCAGACCTGTAACCAGTTTCAGGAGAGAGTTTAATTTTGAGTTTCTCCTCAAATGGCAAATCAAAGAACTGTCGAGATATGCTTCTAATCTCTTTAACAAGAGAATCCGGAATCCCATGGCCAGTCTGCATAAACACAAGTTCATCAACATGAAAGTAAAAACAGAAACGATAACATACAGATCTATCAAACCTTCTCAAACACAAACCAGCATGAATCGACTTCAAGATAATTCGATACGAGATATTTCCTCAATTCACTAGAACTCACCAGAAAACAAAGGGGAAAAAAAAAAAGAAGCATGAATTGAGTTTGAGTCTGTGATAACTCGAAACCTAATGCATATAAAAATTACCACATAAAAGAAGCCAGATTCTCTGCAAGCCTTGTCCAACTGGCGAACAACTTCCGCCACTCTTTCATCACGGATCCCGTTCGGGTCGTCCCATTTCTCAACTAATTGACTAACATCTGTGTAATATATTTAGACAACCATTTCACTAAAAATACCCTACAACACCTCAACTGAAATACAAGATTCTCGCAAAATGGGGAGCTTAAAGAAGCAGTCTTTAAAGAATCTGGTGATTGAATCAATTTGCGATGAAGAAAGCATAAAAAATATTACCAATTACAGGGATGGATTTGAAGTCGGTAGCCATGGCGGCAGTTCTTTGCTTTTTCCCAACAGAAGCAACAGATCAACTGATTGATCTGGAACGACAATCCGTGGCCAATTTCTAAATAAACAAAATTCCGCAGTGAAGGTGGCCCCACTGTTCACCATATTCGACAACCCCATAAACTGTACTCCCACCTTCCACCCCCACCAAATTAGTTCACTTTCCTAAAATGAAAAAAAAATTCCCTCATATCAATAAAATATTAATTCCACTACACTCACAAATAATAGTTTCTGTGCCGAAATCAAACTGGACTAATTTAATGGGACGGAGGGAGTATATAGTAATTTACTTTCCATATACGCAACCAACAATATTACCCAATATCTTATAACGGGAAATGCTAACGATTCATTTTTTCCTTGCAAAATCCCATTCCACAACATTACCTAACATAATTGTAAGATCGCAGAATAGAAGGCCCTTCCTCTTCTGAGAATCTTGGTCAGTCTTGTATTTTGAAGCTGCTGTAGATTAGAATTGCAGAATTGGGTTGTTAAAATGAAAACCCAAAACAGTGTTTCCAGATTAAGAAAACCCAGATCAGATATAGTCGAACAGAAGTCAGACGAAATTCAACCTTTACACCTTCTTCCTTGCATTTAGTTAAAAATGTGTAGAACGATTATTAAACAACAGAAACATTCCCGTTCAAGCTTAATGTGCCCACCAGTCCACCGGTAATCTTCTAATATACTTCCTCCCTCCCAATTTATTAGTCTTATTTTCTTTTTTAGTTTATTTTTTTTATTAGTCTTATTTTCTGAAATGTAAAATTTTTTATACTCACCAATAAAATATTAATTCTACTACATCACAAACATTGATTATTGTGTCATTTCGAAATGAGACTATTAATTTGGGACGGAAGGAGTATTAAATAAGAATAATTTCTTGTTCTCGCCTAAATTTTTTCTATGTATTAAATTTAATTAGATCATATATTTTCACGTACTTTTTTTAGCTATAATTTAAGACAGTTTTTCTAACAGTAATTTATATATTTTCACATTTTTATTCGTAAAAAATATTTTAAATACTTAAAACTACTAAACACATTATGAAAATACCCAAACATTAATCACATTCAAGAAATACTCAATTTTTACTTTTTGACATTTGGGATTGATTTTTTTTTTATGATGATGAAAATCATCACCAAATTTTTTTATAATTTTTAAGTTTTAATATATATATATATATATAATATTAGTTATATATATATATATAATTAATATAATATGTTAATTATATATAATATAATTATGTGTGTGTGGTGGGGGGAATGTAGGGAGTGGTGCGGAAGGCCGTCACCAATCCACTCTCAAGTATTTTTTATATATTTAATTGTGGGTCGGTGTCGGTGTTCCGGCACTTACCACCGATCTACTCTTATATTTTATTTTGTTTTATTTTTTTAATTGAGGGTCGATGTCGATGGCCCGACACCGATCGTTTCTTCCCTCAATAACAGAATTCTGAAAAATGTCAAAATGTGCAATGGATATTTTATAAATGAATATAATGTTTTGGATATTTTCATAATATATATAGTGAAAATGAGAATTAATAAATTTCATTATTTTTATTCCCTTAAATTTAGTAACACAGTAAAACTTTTTAGCTAAAATTTAAGAATAGTTTTTTTTTGAATTGTCATGGAGATTTTTGCAAGTTTATTTCCTTAAATTTAATAACAATTGTTAGGTGGATTTAAATTTTAGTTCATTAGAATAATATAATTTTATACACATATATTGAAAAACCACCATAATAAATGTTGAACTCATATTTCAATCGTGGTATTATGTATTTTCAAAATTTTCTTTCCCTAAATTTTGTAACACACGTATATTTTTTACCTAAAATTTAGAAGTGGTTTTTTGAAATGACATGGAGTAATTATCTATTATATATTTTTGCGAGTTTATTTTCTTAAATTTAGTAATAAATTGAAAAACCACCTAAATAAATGGTGTTATTATATATTTTCACAATTTTATTTCCTTAGATTTAGCAAGAATTAGTTGAATTTAAATTTCAATTCATTACTTGACAATTTT
>JAPKLW010000233.1:109495-199924 GCA_026898455.1 Plectranthus barbatus | reverse complement strand
TAGAGGTTCAAAACACGGCCCAATAATTATTTTGCACGAGAAAGTAGCTGACCGACCCGAATAAAATGGCCCAAACGAAAGCAGTCTGAATGAAATGGGCGGTTCAACTAAATCAGTTTGCACAAAGTTGTGCAGTTAAGGTAGCTCTACCCAGTCAAAAAAGCAGTTGATGAGCGTAGCTGAGATACTGGAAGGATCGGCTGACTGCCCAACGGTCGAGAAGAGTCAATAAATGATGAAGAGTTATGATTGCGGGACTCCTGGAAACGGCCAGAAACGTGCGTCGTAACAGCCGCAGCAAACCAGGAGCTCATTAATGCTACCTGACCGAAATATAGGAAATTGTAGACAACCAGTTAATTCTTATAAATACCTCTTGTAAGTCGATTTTTCGACATCTATGCTCACATGTACGAAGTCATATTTTTTGTTGAGGATCGGTTTGTTCAGAATTTGGAGCCCCGAAAACTATGAACGAAAGTGACCAGAGAATAGCATAATGAGAATAGAGAAAATATCAATAAACGTCTTAAATGAAAATACAAGTGGATCGAGCTAGTCTAAAGATAACAGAAAAATAGTGAGCTTTCGGATCTCTCCAACTAGTTGCAAATGAACGCGAGGGACTTTTTTCTCTCTCTTTTCACACACCTCCTCACTGATGCTTAGAGGGGGTATTTATAGAGGGTGGCCGTGATCTAGGGTTTTCGTGATCTTCACTCAGCAGTTAGAAGTTGTTTCCGTGAAAATTGGGGTGGCTTAGCCACGTGGTAGTTAAGTATTTCCGAAAATCTCGCGAGCTAGACATTGCGCGTCCGTTGCCTCCTTTTGACCGTTAGGTGATTGCTAGGGCAGGCCACAGTTCTCATATCGAGCCCTCTCCTTATTGATCAGACTGCTTTTATCCTCGATCGAACTGTGTTGACCTCGATCGAACTGCTTTCGTCCTGCTGGGCTACTTCTTTGTCGGACTTTGATCACGGTGGACTGGGCTACTGTGATCTTACTGGGCCGGCAGCGTTATCGACCCTCTATCAGGACTTAATGGGCTTCAAATCTGGTTCCCTATCGGGCCGGACCCGGGTTGGACCCCAACATTTTTCATTTAAAATATTCTTGAAAAGCGTTGTAAATTTCCATTCATCGAAGTGGTCGGCGAACTGGTTTTCCGGCCGACAACTGCATCCTAATCTTGTATTACAGCTCGTTTTGTTTTATTTCAATACATTTACTTTCTATTAGTTCAATTTCTACTATTTTTGCTATTATTTGTGCAAAAGTTCCTGGGGCCTTGTATCCAAACAAAAAATTACCCTCAACAGTTTGGCGCCCACCATAGGGCCCCTGGAACGAAAGCTGCACTAACCTTCACTGCAGGAAATGGCTGACGACAGAAACAATGCCAATGTCATCAAAGTTGATACCGAGAGGACCGCTCCACCAACCGAGGCGGGCCGATGAACCAATCCAGGCGTAGGACGAGGGGCTCCCGTAGGAGTTGGGCGTGGACACCCGCAAGCAGCTAGGTGCGGAGGCCCCCAACCCCAAACCGCGGCGAAACAGTGGATGATCTTCTTCGGACCTTCAATGTGACGCCACTCAGCGAACTGGCGTTCCCTCTGCCCCCGCCTTTCTGTATGCGGGATTCATACGTAGCCTAACTAGTCAGCCAGGTCCAGGCCCCAAGAGGCGTTATAGAGAGAATGAGAGCGTGAATGGTGGAAATGGCGCGGAGGCACAAGTTCCTCAATCGCGAAAATCAACGATAACAACACCAAGTCAACACGCATCCAATCATCGAGGAGACAGGGAGCTCTAGCAGGGAGCGTCAAACCACAACTCGGGACTTGCAGGAAGAATTCAACCAGACGGACGGGGTTGAAAACGAACGTGCGGCCCCCCGAACGCCCAATGAGAATCTTCGGGCACGAGCGAATCAGACACTAGAGCCCAACCTGACCGACAATCCTGCGCTGACTCAGATAGAGCGATGGTTCGAGAAACGGCTGAGCTACTTTGAATCCCTCATCGCCAGAATTCCCAGTCTCCCACCACCAGAAAGGACGATCCCGAGGGAAAACTATGGAGAATATCCATTCTCTCAGGAGATCGCGGAGGCCGAGCTACCGGTACGATTCACTCCATCTCTAAAGCTAAGAGTCTCGTGTCCGATAAGACACATAGAAAGCTGTTAAACAACCTGAAAGCTTTAATTGATTGAATATGAAAATTTCACAGAGTTTTGGCGCTTTCGATTAAAGTTCGTGTAACCTTCTTCACTTGAACTCTTCCTCTATTTATAGGCCGAGTGTAGAAGGTTTGAATTGTAGCCGTTTGGAGACTCCAACTAACCATTCAATCGGAGTGTCTAATTTTCTTGAATTGATACGTCCTTTGCTGACAGTAGTAGGTAGACTTGCAGCTGTTGTCAAAACAAATTTGAGCCAGTCCGATGAATGTCTGCTGGTTGATTACTTGGACTAACAAGCTTTATGGATTGCACACACAGAAAGCTGCTAAACAACCCGAAAGCTTTAATTGCTTGAGTATGGAATTTCACAAAGTTTCGGCGCTTTCAATCAAAGTTCGTGTAACCGTCTTCACTTGAACTCTTCCTCTATTTATAGGCCGAGTCTAGAAGGTTTGAATTGTAGCCGTTTGGAGACTCCAACTAACCATCCAATCGGAGTGTCTCATTTTCCTGAATTGCTATGTCCTTTTGCTGACAGTAGTAGGTAGATTTGCAACTTTTGTCAGAACAACTTTGAGCCAGTCAGATGAATGTTTGCTGGTTGATTACTTGGACGAACAAGCTTTATGGATCGCACACTTCCAGATCTCATTTTTTAAAGTATGGAATTGAAAAGTGTTTGCTTGTCTTGGCTCACTTTGTCTCTAAATGTGAGTTTGTGATTCGCCATTGATGGTGGCACTTTGCTGGTAAGCTCCTTGGTGATGAACAGCAGCTTATGATGATGTACTAACAAGCAAACTTCAAATGTATGTTCCCAAGCTTGTAGCCAGTTTCTCGAACTACCAGTTGGTAGCCAGTTTCTCCTAAACTGCTTATGATTGGCTACAAATTTCAACTTGATAAATTCGAACAGAATTTTACAAGATTTGAGCTAATCTAATCTAATAATATTTGACACATCAAAACATACAAATAAGAAAAAATTACAAATTAATTCCTAACCATAAAAACTCCATTACTATACCTCCACATAATAAAGAAAATTAATATAATTTATTAATAAAAATATATATACTGCACATTACGCAAGAAGGAACAAATTTGTATCAACTATAACACCAACTCAAGTAGGTGAGATTTTTTTTAAAAAAAAAATTCTAAGAAAATCGTATTATTGGTCTTGGAAGAATGTCACAAACTTGATGTCTATAATTGACTAGGCTTTCTTTGTTCACAAAAAAATATATTGTTCCCTTTTGGCCCATAGGGGTATGGTTTCTGTACCCATTGAATCATACCATCATTCTCTCTCACAACTTTATACATGGGAGTTGAAGAAAAGTAGAAAGGACGCACTACCACCTCTATAAAGATAAAATCATAAAATTTTACTTTGTCGAAGGGCATCAGCACTTGCACTAAAGCCCTAATCTTTTTCCAGTAGCTTTTGAGTTCTCAAACTCAAAATTCCACCATTAGGGGTAACTTCTAAGTCTCGCCTCAAGTAATTAATGGCAAAATGTTTGATAATTGATCAAAACATACCCAAAGTCTCAATAATGCACCTTGCCTTCAAATATAAGCCTAACATAATGTTTCCTTTCGTCTGTGTTAGTGTAGATTTCCCTTCTTCTTTGAAAAGATGAATTTGCTACCTTTTTTCCCACTACATTATCGTGATCTGGTGAGAATAACTCTTATCGTGAGAAATGAGAATGAATATAGTTCATTGATTTGACAACATCAACGATCCATATTAAATAAAACATTCAACAAAAAATGCGACATTTTATCCTTATTTTATTTCAATAAAGGGCAACATAGTCATTACGAACATTATTAAAGCTTGACCGTTAATCTAGTGAAATCAATGGCTATGATTCATTCTCATTTCTTACATTAACATCTAATCTTATATATCTATTCTTACATGGAATACTCATTTTGCTAATTGATATTGGTGAAATAAACTTGGATTTGATGTCATATTGAAAGATCATAAACCTTTTTTTTATAGAATGATAAACATAGTCTTCTGTTTAATGTCATCTTAAGAGCATCTACAATAGGATAAGATAATGATGTGGATGAGAGAGAGTAGTAAGGCAGAGGAGAGAGAGGAAAGAGAGAGAAGGAAGATACTTTTTGGTGGGCACCACCATATTTAAATTGTTAATGCTTAAAATTTTTTTGATGGGCTCCATTATATATTAAAATAAATATTGATACGGCGAGAAGTATAGGAAGATAAAAATTTTAAGAAACTCAATTGGTTCAAGATGTTGACTAGTTGCATTTTACACATTTTACTTTTATGAGGCTTGAAACATCAGCAAAAACACAATTTTATGATAGTGGGGGCCGAAATGACTAATAAATACACAGAAACGCGAGGAAAAACAGTTGTTGATGAACGTTGATGGTGGGGACAAATTAGTAAGAAAAAAGAGTTGAAAAAATGAGCAAATTTGTGTTTGGGAGACATCACGGATCGTTGTAAGAAAACTGAGTTGCACGACTTCCCAAAATAAAAGGAAATTAAAAAAAGAAAAGAAAACCATTCCATTTTTCAAACCATTCCTTTCTCTGCTTTCACGTGACATTTCTTGACCCACTGTCGTCTGTCTCCGCCAGCTGCTCCGCAATTCCCACCACTACTGCACACTGCTCTGCTCCCCCTCCGCCCAATGCCGCCTTTTCTCCGCCCTTCTCCGCTCACCCCTTTCTTCAAATAAACTTTAAAACTCATTCCAGCTTAACACTCAAAAAATATGCTCCAACTACCCTTTCTTCCCCACCTTTTCTTTTCAGTGTTATGTCTCAGCTTCCTGACCCCGACCATCAGGGGCGGCGGCGGCGGCGCCGACTCGCTGGCCTCGCTCCCTGCTGACGCTGTCTCTCTGCTCTCGTTTAAGTCCAATGCTGACTTGGACAACAAGCTCCTCTACACGACCAACGAGCGCTTCGACTTCTGCCAATGGCGCGGAGTCAAGTGCGCTCAAGGCCGCGTCGTGCGCTACGTTGTTCAGGGCTTCGGCCTTCGAGGCACCGTCTCCGCCGCCACCCTCAGCGGCCTCGACCAGCTCCGAGTCCTCAGCCTCAAGAACAACTCACTCTTTGGCCCGCTTCCCGATTTTTCCTCTCTCGTCAACCTCAAGACCCTGTTGCTGGACCATAACTATTTCTCCGGCGC
Organism: Plectranthus barbatus; assembly: GCA_026898455.1. Taxonomy (NCBI): domain Eukaryota; kingdom Viridiplantae; phylum Streptophyta; class Magnoliopsida; order Lamiales; family Lamiaceae; genus Plectranthus; species Plectranthus barbatus. The sequence continues at coordinate 194,537 of JAPKLW010000233.1, read as the reverse complement.
GTTTCCGCCGTCTCTACTGCTCCTCCACCGTCTGCTCATTCTTGATTTGTCTCGCAACAACTTCACCGGTTCGCTGCCCGGGCACCTGATGGCTCTGGACCGGTTAAGCTACCTCCGCCTCGACTCGAACCGGTTTTCCGGCGCTATCCCTCCGTTGAATCAGACAATGCTGGAGATGTTCAACGTTTCGAACAATAATCTCAGCGGCCCGATTCCCGTCACACCAACACTTAAAAAGTTCAGGATTTCTTCATTCGCATACAACCCTAATCTATGCGGTGAAATCATAAACAAGCCTTGCCGCGGCTACCCTTTCTTTAACTCGTCCTCTGGCGGCGGAGACGCCGACGCGCCTTCTTCTCCGACGCCGCTTCTGCAGAACGCGCAGTCACAGGAAGGAATGAGCGACGTTTCGCACCCGGCTGAGAAAAGACATCATAAAATCGTGGGCTTGGTTTTAGGTTTAGTGACCGGCACTCTGATCTTACTAGCTGCTGTGTTGAGCCTAGTAGCATTATTCAAGAAAAGGAGAGAGGAAAGGGAAGAGAGAGAGCAGATACACCCAAAAGAAGAAACCAATTTAGCCGAAGAAAACACCAATAAAGCTCCATCTTTTCTCTCACTCCAAGCTGAAAATGCAGACACCGAGAGCTTCGAAGCGAAAAAACAAAAATCCCCGCACCAAGCAAGAGTGATCAAAAGTGGGAATTTAGTGTTTTGCTCGGGCGAAGAAGAGGTGTACACGTTAGAACAGTTGATGAGGGCGTCGGCGGAGCTGCTGGGCAGGGGCACCATCGGCACAACATATAAAGCTGTGATGGCGAATCAGTTGATCGTGTCGGTGAAGAGATTGGATGCGTGTAAGACCGCCATTACCAGCGGTGAAGCGTTCGAGCAGCATATGGAGTGCGTTGGTGTGCTGCGTCATCCCAATCTGGTTCCGGTCAGAGCTTATTTCCAAGCTAAACAGGAAAGATTGATCATCTTCGACTACCATCCCAATGGAAGCCTCTTCAATCTCATTCACGGTAATTTAATTTCTCAACTATTTTTTTTTTTTTTTTTTTTGGTTTCAAAATTCTATTTAGTTACTGCTCATCAATTGTGAGATAAAAAGTTTTTCTTCATTATAGTATACTAATGCAAGTCGAATAGGTATGGAGGATATAAATTATAAAACGACAAGAATGTAGGATATGAGATGTGTGATGGTGAGAGGAGCTACATGAACCTTACTTTTAATTAATGGCTGTTGTAGTGTAGTGGTTGAAGCCAAGAATTTTTGTGGATTGAGATGGAGAATGGGCAGTATTCATTTGTGTTTCTGATATTCAATCAAATTAGTTGTTGTATATACAGACAGTAACACTAACATAGTATACTTTCCTAGGGTAGCATGCATCATTTGACAGTAGGATATGTTTGCTGATCAAAAGTGAGTGTTAGTTAAAGTGAAGCTGTGTGCTTAAAAAATTACCTGAAGCAGCAGCTAATGCTAAACTGGGAAATATCTGCAGTGACATGGAAATCATACCTCATGCTTTGAGTTTGAGCATCATTATCTCGATATTGACTCGTATTTCCTTCCTCGTAGGGATGATCAGATGATCAATCCTTCTCTATGTTATACATGTTAGTGTTGGTTTTTGGTTTTTGAGGCTTCTTTGAACTCTGCAACTTTCAGGTTCAAGATCAACAAGGGCAAAGCCTCTTCACTGGACGTCATGCCTCAAAATCGCGGAAGACGTGGCTCAGGGCCTCGCCTACATCCACCAAGCATCAAAATCTGTCCACGGAAACCTCAAATCTTCCAATGTTCTTCTGGGATCCGACTTTGAGGCCTGCGTCACCGATTACTGCTTAGCCATGCTTGCAGACACATCATCAGACGATGACCCGGATTTTGCCGGGTACAAAGCCCCCGAAATGCGAAAATCTGCAAGCAGAGCCACTGCCAAATCCGATGTGTACGCGTTTGGGATACTTGTACTAGAACTTCTGTCGGGCAAGCCCCCGTCCCAGCATCCGTTCCTCGCGCCACCTGATGTGCCCGATTGGGTGCGTGCAATGAGGGACGACGAGAACGAGGACGACATGAGGCTGCGGATGCTGGTTGAGGTGGCCAGCATCTGCAGCCTGACATCGCCGGAGCAGAGGCCGACGATGTGGCAGGTGTTGAAGATGATCACAAATATAAAGGAGATCATGGATGATAGCACTAGCAGGAGAGACGTGCATGATGATGGCTATTTGTGACTGTTAATATTTGTGACATGGGATTTTTTGGAAGCATAGATTCTAACAAAAACTAATGTGGAAACTGTGCTGGGCTTAGATTGTTAAATTGGGTTATTACTGTGATGTATTTTATTGCTTCACTCCCATTCCCAAGGGGTGAGGTTTTGTGGAATGGGTTATTGCAGTTTATTTGATCATACATAGAAAGAAAGCAAAGCTAAAAATCTTGGAAGTGAGAGGTATGTTGATGGTGAATTTGTAACAATTTCTATCATCACACTTAATAAATTGATGTTCAATGGAAGGGGTGATTATTCGGTTATTTCAGTTAATTTTAAGTGATAAAATAATTGAATTGAAATAAATGAATTGATTTCAAGGACAATCGAACCAAATTACCGAAATAATAGAATTGAAATTATTATTCGGGTTTTGGTTATTTTATGTTTATTTTGGCAATTATTGAATTTTAATTTAGATTTTAATAATTTTTATTAAAAATCAAATACCTTAAATCATACACAAATAACATATTTATTGAAGATTTGACATAACATATTTAATAATCATATATTAATAATTGTCTAATCATAAATGTTGGGACCGTAATTTCCGACATTAGTATGATATTATCCACTTTGGATTAATCAGACCCTCACGATTTTGATTTTGGGCACTGTTGGGGGTCGAACTCATTCGGCCCACTTAAAAGTCCAGTACGCGGCCCAAATTTACCTTTGTGCAGGTCCAGCAGAGAGACCGGCCCACAAGAGAGTATCAGAGCGGTTCGATCAAAAGCAATCCGATACAGAAAAATTTGGTCAGCAAGGAGTGCAGTCCGACTGTTGTAAAGGAAGTCTGATATGTGTAAACCGAGCTGCCCAACATTCGTCTAACGATCAGTGGGGAGTGGCGAGAAGATAGGGATAAGCACGCGAAATTGTTAGGGAAGACCAACTGCCTTCACCTCAGCGACTCCAATATCACCGGAAGTCGTCGCCGAACGACCCCAGCGAGATTCGCGAAAATCCTAGAATAAACTCTAGGTCACTAACCCCTATAAATACCCCCTTATATGCCGATTCGCGGCATCTAATTTTTTTTTTTAATAGGCTTTAACACTCTCATATAGTTCGACCACCATTCGCATACTGTAAAAATGGGATACACTCCATTCGCATAGTTTTATCGAAGGAGTCATACCTCTTGTACCAGATATTTGCAGTTATACGTATTATTTGATATATCTTGTTGCTTATTTGCAGATTATATCACCTATTTCCTGTAAATTTCTCATATAGTTCCTGGGGCTCCGTATCCGATATAATTCGAACCTTAACATGTACTACCCCAAAAAACTTCATACTAATAGAGTTATGTGAACTCTTATATACAAGAAACTCCTTCCTCGCTTCTACAATGTGACATTTAAGTTTGTCATACCCAATAATAAAATATTTACAAATTAATAATAAAAATTGCATCATAACTCTATATCTAAATATGAAATAAAAATAGGGTTAGATTATTATTAATATAATTAAAGATAAAATATAAATATATCTATAAACTCAATTATTTCCATTCTTTGGCTATTCTAGATATAAAAATGAAAAAAAAATGAATCAGATTAATTTAAACAAAAAATAACTGAATCGAACCAAAAATTCACAAAGTGAAAATATCAATTTAATTATTCAGTTCAATTTTAAATTTTTGCTCACCTTTGTATGGTAGAAATAGAATGATAGGTTATTACTTTACTCCATCAAGAAAAAGCGATTAAATTAAAATAATGATGGAAAATAGTACTCCCTCCGTCCCGGTTAAATTGTCCACATTTGACCGGGCACGATAAGCAATGCATGTGAGTGGTAGTGGGAGTTAGTGGGATGAATATTTTATTGATGAGTGTAGAGAATTTGCTATTTTAGGAAAGTAGACTAATATTGTGGGACAGACGAAAAAGGAAATGTGGATAATTTACTTGGGACGGAGGGAGTAGATGACTATCCAAAGCCGGCTGAAGTCAGGATCCAACAACCAGCATTTTTTTTTTTTTTTTTTTGGAATTATTATTGAGGAAGAAGTGGAATGGGCAGCGCCCATTGCAAGTTGGAGCGAGCCCACGCGTTTCCACATGAGGTGAGGTGACCTAGTGGCGTGGTTTTCACGCTAGAATCGGAGGTAGTGAAAATGGCGTTATCTTTTGACTTTTTTTTTTCCAAAACAAGATGCGACAAAACCAGCGCTTTCACCAACTAATATATATTGCTACTATTTAGTTTCTTGCGAGTTGCGACACCGAAAAAAGCCATCTTTTCATTATTTGGCGGAGAAAAAAACCAACCTTCTCTGTTTCGAAGGGCCTCTCGGATTTCACTGAAAATCAAGTTTTGTGTTTTTTTTTTCTTTTTTTTGTTGTGAAGAATGTCTAGTGGAATTGCCCGTGGACGACTGACGGAGGAACGCAAAGCCTGGCGGAAGAATCATCCCCATGTCCGATAACCTTCTTTTTAATCATTTTCCACTTTTACAATTCATAGTTTCCACCTTTTTTTTTAGAAAAATGATTTTGTGTGTGGGTTTTGAAGGGCTTTGTGGCTAAACCAGAGACGCTGCCTGATGGTACAGTTAATTTGATGGCATGGCATTGCACTATTCCCGGTAAAGCCGGTGTAAGTATTTCACGATCTTACTTTTTCAAACTTACTCTCACAGCTTAGAATGTGTGTTTGTGAATGTGGTGTTAAATTGTTCGAATTTTCGGATCGTGGTTTGATTGACAGAAGCTTCCCATGAATTTCAGTTTGCACCTCAGGATAAAAAGTCTTGATTTTGTTCTTACCTAAATCCACTCATTGATCGACCTATTTTAATCTATTTTTAATTTGAAACTGAGGTTTTGCTTAAGTTCTGCCATCCATCGTCTCGTGATTTACCTTTTAAAGTATTCCCTCCAATTCTTTAAGCAAACAATATAAATTTTGATCACTGGTGGGACGTTAGATGAGGTAAAAGTTAATCTTAAGATCTTTTTGTCATCGTGTTTGCTTGTTCTAGGTTGCAAGAGCTGCTTACTAGAATTTTTATTGAAGTGGCACTGGATAATTTTGTCACTTGCTACTTGCAACACAGATGTGTAAGAGTCATCATTCTCAAGTTTGCATATTGAAGTCAGTTGAAGACGGTAGAATTCATTAGGCATCATCTGCACCTCTCTTTTTCTTAACTACTCTGTACGTTATCTTTGTTGATCGGTATTGTCTTAAGTAGTATGATAAAATTGCTGTAATATCTCTGTCTTAAGTTGTTAGTACTTGGAACATGATGCGACTGTATTTGCAAATGTGTGCCCAACATTTCTGTAGACTACGAAGGTGGTGTTCTTAACTTTTGATCCTTTTTTCAATTTTGGTGCAAATCGAAGTTTCTTCACAGCTCAAATATTACCAGAAGCTACATACATCCATTAGGTTGCCTCAACATCCTCCTTTGTATATAATCGCTATATACCAGAACTTAAAGTAAACTAAAAAGCTCGATTCTGTACTGGTTCGTGCTGCTCTGACATTGAACCTGTGGGATTGTTGTATAATTTCTTGAATCTAGAAGTTTAAAGGGATCATTGGAGGTAGAGCTAGGTGGTGCTTCTAGTGATTCTAGTTGCAGTAGGCTAATCCAGTTTGGGTTTTAAGTGCTCCGTTTTTCTACTGTTAATGATCCCGAATGCCATCATCCTATACTTTTTTGTCCATTTTTTTTTTCCTTTGATTATATTCGAAATGGCATAATGAGCAACTGTAATGGATCACATTACTTTCGAGTTGAGACATAACATGAGAATAACAGTATACTATCATTGTGCAAGTTCTTTTTTTTTGGCTAGCTTGTATTTTATTAATTTGAATGATGTTGCAGACTGATTGGGAGGGTGGTTATTACCCGCTCACAATGCTCTTTAGTGAAGATTACCCGAGCAAACCGCCAAAGTGTAAATTCCCACAAGGTTTTTTCCATCCTAATGTGTACCCATCTGGAACTGTTTGTCTCTCAATACTGAATGAAGATAGTGTAAGTGAATTGATGTCCCATTGCTGTCACTCATTTTATGCTGCAAATCTCATTTCTTTGATGGTTTGGAAGGGATGGCGCCCAGCCATTACAGTGAAGCAAATCTTGGTAGGCATCCAGGATTTGTTGGACCAGCCCAACCCTGCTGATCCTGCCCAAACTGAGGGCTACCATCTTTTCATCCAGGTATTAATTATCTTGGGACATTTAGCAGTTTGATTTGTTGTTGGGTGAGAGTTAGAGATGATGTTTTCTGCGTTAAATGCAGGATGCGTGTGAATACAAGACGAGGGTTCGGAGCCAGGCGAAGCTATATCCACCTCTTCTTGTCTGACTACAACACATCCTTCTCTATTCCCATTATTTGCATCTTAATAATTTGCTGAGTTTGGTTTGTTTCTCTTTCAAATTGTAACCTCACTTCTAACTTCATCTTATTTCCATTTTCCATTTTGTAGGCCTATTTCCATTTCTCTACTTATATATATGCATTTTGCATCCAAAAACTCATCATATCATCACACCCTATACAGTTGTTGCTTGTGTGAAGCTAATACCTTTTCATTTCTTATGTTTTAGCCCAACTTTTATTTATAGACAAAAACTTCTCGCCTAAACGGTTTAGGTGAGTTTTATCCTTACTCAAATGCGTTCACCCATCCCAATTAAGATATATTAAATGGGTTTGGGTTGAGTTAATGGATAAAACTCGCCTAAACCGTTTAGATCACCTAATCTGAGATCTACCCATATTTATATTGTGAGAGCCCAAAAATTATTATTTCAGCCCAATGATGTCGTGTGAGCCCAAAGATTAAATATTATATTTAAAGGCCCAGAAAGTAAATTGAGTCAACGAATATACTACTCCCTCCGTCCTACATAATTAATCTCATTTAGTTTCGACACAATAACTAAGGAAATAAAGATTAAAAAATTAATATTTTATTAGTATGAGTAAATTAATTTTTTATTTTTAATAATGAGACTATTATATGAGACAGACAAAAATAAAAAATGAAACTAATTTCATGAGATAAGAAAATGAGACTAATTTCATGGGATAAAAAAAGTATCATTTATAATGAAAACCAATGCTTACTACTAATGAAAACCTATTACTTGTAGAATTTTTCAATTAAAAAATGTTATATGGGAGTACTATATATTGATTAGAAACGTCACATGCTACATTTTTGTCTGTGAGAATTACAAACTTGCCATTTTTTAAAAATGTAATACATTAATCAAATATTCTAATTGAAAATTGAATTTATGATTATTAGTTATAGATAGGATATTTAAACCATTTGAACCCCTGAAACGGTGACAACTTATCATTGTGTTGTTCTGCTTTTGGGTCACTCCTTTTATAATTATAATATAATTAGTTACAAACAGAGGCGGATCTATGTAGGGGCTAGGGGGTGCTCCAGCCCCCCTAGCCCGAATTTTTTTTCGTTTTTTAGTATCGTGATCCGATTTTTTTAGTATTATGATCCGATTTTTTATGGTGTAACCCCCCTCTTATAGAAGAAAAAATGAATTAAAATAAGGAAAAAGATGATAGAAAATGATTGAAGTTAAGGTGAAGGCGAAAAAAAAAATTAGCCCCCCTCGAGCAAAATTTCTGGATCCGCCACTGGTTACAAATAATATTTTTAAGGTAGAAAAGACCTTAACAATAACATTAACTATAATAATAATAATAATAACTATAATAATAATAATAGATAAAAAAAAAAAGTGTGTCATTGTCAAAACTATTGTTTATCGTTGAGCAGGCGGGGGGGGGGGGGGGTCCGGAACGGTATCTATCTGTCCACCGACCCAAACCCGGTCTACTTTCTAATTTTATTTTCTAATAAAGTAATATTAAATTTACAGATAATGATAGTAATAATCACTCTCTCCATCTTATATTAGAAATTCAATTATATTACTACCAATTTCTCTCTCCCTCCAACTAATGACAACTACTTTTCAATATTTAAAAATCATAACCCTTTATTTCTAATAATATAAACCAATTAAAATTCTATAAAAATAAAAACACAGCCACTCAAATAATATCTTGCCGCCCAACAATCAATAATAGATGATTAAATATAACAATATTCTAAAACATAAATGAGATGGAACTGAGGAATTATGCATTTTGGTGAGAGACAAGTTTCCCATTCTATTCTATGCTTCGAAAAATTATGATCTTGTCCTTTGCCCTACCTAGGGTGTAAATGAACCAAACTGTTCGTGAGCTACTCGGATCTCGATTTGATAAAAACTCGTTCAAGTTCGTTTAGTAAAACTCATTTATTAAATGAACCAAACTTGAGCATTATGGTATTCGACTCATGAGCTAGTGAACAAGCTCGTTAGCTAAAATTAGTAAGAAATATAAAATATTTACTTTTATAATAATAATATTTTCATGATTTAAGAGTAACAATAATGATAAATCATTCTAATAATGAAAAAAAATTAGAATTTGAGCATGAATATGAGTATTATTTTTAGAATAAATATTTTTTTTCAAAATAATAATGAAAATTTTAAATATATTCTAAATTTAGAAAGTTCGTTTAGGCTCGATAAAAGCTCGACAAAGTTCGTGAACATCAAAGTATTCGATAAAAAAGCTCGAAGCTCGACTCGAAACTAAACGAGTCAAACTTGAGCACGACACTACTCGACTCGACTCGGTTCGATTACACCCCTAGCCCTACCTAGCTATGCTGCTATATACTCTCTCTCTATTTTTATTTCGTATGTTGAATTTTGGAACTTAGATTTGTTCGCCCAAATAATTCAGTTTGTAGATAAATGATATTTTATTATTTAATTATAAATTTGGTTGAGTTTTGACAAGGAAGTTTAGTTAATTAAATTTGTTCTATTTGTATATGTTGTGGATCAATTATCTATCAGTCAGGTGCATGGTAGTTATGAAAGACCACCCAAGTCTTCTCCTACAACATGTATATAATTACTTAAATTTTATTATTTGCAATCAAAATCAATTTATATTTCCATTAATAATCTTACTTCCAATTGTGCATTGCTTTCTACTTCAACATAAATAGAAAAACATTCCCATTAACAATATATATTTTTTCTCTCAATCATACAATTGATTATTTTTCACTTCACATACATGAGGTGGTTAGGTGCAGATTTTATTGTTGCACAAAATACTCTTCATTTCCTGCATTAACACAAATGGTAACTAACTGTCTTCGAATCATAATCAACGATAAGTATTGGAGCGTTTCTAACCGTTATTCTCTATTTTATTACTTCCTCCGTCCCATCTCAATTATCCCACTTTCTTTTTTCGTTCGGCCCACCTCAATTGTCCCGTTACTTAAAAAGGCAACTTTTTCACACTCAGCAATAAAATATTAATTCCACTCAATTTACTTTACATTCACACTCCTTGGTTATTGTGCCAGGTCAACCGGGACAATTCAGCTGGGACGGAGGGAGTATTTTTTTTTTTTTTTTGGGAAGTAGTTTTTTTGTACTAGTTTAATACTCCATCCCATTGAAGTAGTCTCACTTTCCTTTTTTTGTTTGTCCCATAGAATAGTCTCATTTTCCTAAAATGACAAACTTTTTCACACTCACCAATAAAATATTGATTCCACTACACTCACAACCCTTAATTCCCGTGCCGAAAAGAAATGGGACTACTTCACCGGGACGGAAGGAGTAACATGAAGAGATATATGCGTAGGACAACATGAGTGATGATGAAAATCCACATAAATAATATGCAGGCACTTTTATATTGACACAGAAACAAACAGTAAACAATAACTACAAACTGTGTCTATATATGTATATGTTGTAGAGAGAGAGAGGTGTGTCGGTGCGTTTTGTAAGTTAGTTTAGGCTCATCATCATAACCAACGTGGACAAGAACCCCTGGCCTTGAACCCCAAACTAACGCCGCCACCATCCCCCGCATGCCTCTCGTGTCTCTCTCTTTCTTCCTCCGTCTTCAATCTTTGATATTCAACAAAACGCTTTTCAATTTCATTCAATTTAAGTGATATATATATATATATATATATATGGAGATCGGCGGCGCTTCTGATACAGCCAGAGCACTGAGCCGGCGGCGGAGCGATAAGCCGTACAAAGGGATACGGATGCGCAAGTGGGGCAAGTGGGTGGCGGAGATAAGGGAGCCCAACAAGCGATCGAGAATCTGGCTCGGCTCCTACTCCACTCCCGTCGCGGCGGCGCGGGCCTACGACACGGCCGTCTACTACCTCCGCGGCCCCACGGCGAAGCTCAACTTTCCCGACCAAGTCTCGACCGTCGGGCTCGCGGACCTCTCGGCTGCCTCCATACGGCAGAAGGCGGCGGAGGTGGGCGCCAGAGTGGACGCCACCTTGGCGGCCGCGTCGTCGATGATGAAACCCTCTTGGCTTGATCACGAGATTGATCTCAACAAGAAGCCCGAGCCCGAGTCCGAGCCCGAAGACACCAACTCTTGGTGAAAATTCTATTTCTTAATTATTATTATTATTTATTTTTCTAGTCTCTGATGGTGTGATGGTAGTATGCACCTCGATGGACGGAGACGATACCGGCCGGACCATCTTAATTAGATCTTCTCACTCTTCTTATGCTTCTCTCTCTCTCTTCAGCTCAATCAACTTCAAATTGGTGTGAATATGCAACTACTTAATGATAATAGCAGTAGAAATTAAAGATTGTATGTATGTATGTATGTTTGCATGTGATGGATTATATATATTGGCTAATGGTGGTAATTAGACCGGAAATTGTAATTAATGAATTTTAGTAATTTGTATTGTGTGATTAAGCTGGGCGCCACCGCATGCAGTGGTGGAGCCGCCGTGACAGAATTCGCATTTGCTGTGATCGATCTTCTTCATTGTGGAAAACATCAATTATAATTCACTTATTTCCTTTTTTTTTTTTATAATTCATATGATGTATATATAATTCAAATATATATATTATTATTCATCGTGTCCATTCGTGGACATGTTCTGTGTGGGGCTGAATATCCACTTCTTCACCGACCAGAAGACTTGATCAACATCTATTTTTTTTTTATTTTTTTTTTTAAAAAATTACATTAATTAGGGTTTATATATATATATATATATACATACGAATATGCAGTTATAGTAATGAAGAGAATGAGTTTGATCTACTATATATCTATAAAATATTATTTATTCATCTCCCATTGGGATTTTTGAAGGTTTGATGAGATTTTAGGGTTGAGTTAATAGAATTTTGTTAGCGGCGGCTCCTGGTTTTCTCATTAGAATTTGATGTGGATTGCAGTTTGTGGGGGTCCCAATTCTTGATGAATTCGATGTTAATTAAATTGTAGCTGTTTTTTCATATCGCAATAATGCTATATATGATTGGCCCCCTCCCTCGCCTTCCATTTTTATTTATATATCTCTCATTAATTATAGTTGCAGGCCATCGATGTGAACAAGTATCTAATCTGCTTCATTTTTCTAGTTATTTAAGATCGAGTGATTTTTATTTTTAAATTTTTCATGAATTCTGGAATTTAATTATTAGTTTCTGTGTAGTCTAGCTAGTTTTAATTTCATCGAAATGCATGGAGAATTGAAGGCAAAAAAAAAAAAAAAACACTTTTTTTTTTGGGGGGGGGAGAAAATAGGTGTGTGTGAAAGTGGGGGATACAATCCTACCAAAGCCCAGTATATTGAGAGGAATGGACCACTCATTACTTATATTAATATTCTTATTTAAATATCTCTCATTAATACTTCCTTTATTTATTTAATTTATTATCTATTTTTAAATTCTTTTTTTGTTTAAGATTGGGTTCACTATTTAAATTAAAAAGGTTCTCTAACTTTAATCAATCTCATGTTTAATTAAATATTAATCAAATGTTTAATTATTACCCTAACTGGTAAATTACTTTTGAATCTGTAAAGTATTTCATCCCGACCCAACTCATTCATATTTCTACATTAAAATATATGAAATTCAATATTTAAAGATTAATAATACTACAATGATTACATACAACTTATTTATGATACGAGAAAACTCAAAGTCAATGTAACATCCTTAACCAAAAATATAATATACTCACCTTTAAAAAAAAAAAATTTAAATAATTATGTAGTTCAACCACCGGCCAAATTATGGAAGAAACTCAAGAGACCACCATTAATGAGGAAAGCTAATTCATATGACTAATACCATTTCCTAGCATTAATTAACAACTAAGTAATAAAAAAAAAGAAAGAAAATAAAAAAACAACTCATCATCCTAGCACACATCTACATATTTTAGGACAATAATAATTCTCATAACTAAGTCGTAGAAAACTATGAATCAGCATCCGAACCTTCTCGAAGCGTGAATCGAAGTTTTATCAAAACAAAATCAAAACTGTGAGAGAGGAATAAGTCAAATGGATAGACAGGCCTTCCATTATAAGATTTAATTTATTACTAACATTTAAAAAAAAGTAATCCCTCCGTCCCATTTTAATAGACCCTTTTTTTTTCGGCACGAAAATTAAGAGTTGTGAGTGTAGAATGAGTTAGTGGAATAAATATTTTATTTTTGTGTGTGAAAAAATTGTTATTTTTGGAAAGGGACCAATTTAATTGGGACGCCAAATTCGGTAAGTAGGCTTATTCTAGCGGGACCGAGGAGTACTTTCTTTGAATATTAGGTGATTAAAATAGTGTAAAGATCATATCTTTTATGACGCGGGGAGTCTTCCGCTTGAGCGTAACAAATGGTTGAAAAAAGGAAAAATTAGGAAATTTATTCTAAAAGTTTTTTGTTTCTAGAAATTTTATCCTAACTAATTTTTGTCAGAGTTTTTTTATCCCACTTTTTCATTCATTTAGGAAATTTTATTCCAAATGCTGACGGAGTTAATTTTAACTGCTGAGTCATACATTTTTGTTCACGTGTTCGCTGGCATTTCACCCACGTGGAATTATTATTTTTTTATAAAATTTAAAAAGTGGAAACTAGTTTCATTTTAACAAATATTTAACTTAAATTTAAAAAATAAAAAAAATTATTCAACATTATTTCTCCAAAACCCATCATTCTCAACCCGTTATTCACTCACCAAATTAATTTAATATTATTCAATTTTGAAAAAATAAAAAAATATACGAATCAAATTGTTATATAACGATTCAATATTTAACTTGAATTTTTTTAAAAAAAAGTTCACTCACAAAAAAAAAATAATCACTCACAAATTTGTTCAACATTATTTCCCCAAAACCCGTCATTCTCAAACCAGTCGTTCACTCACCAAATTTATTTAATATTATTCAATTTTGAAAAAATAAAAAAATATACTAATCAAATCGTTATATAATTAATTACTAGTTTACTATTATTAATATTTTTAATTGATTAAATGACTTCTTCTATTTTAAGATATAATGCAACATCCAAAAAGAAAATTATTCTGAATATAACATTTTCCATGTGACATTTGAGAACATATAAATATATGAAATTGGAATTTGACAAATAATATATCGTTAATTAATTATATAATGATATGATTAGTATATTTTTTATTTTTCTAAAATTGAATAATGTTGAATAGATTTGGTGAGTGAACGATAGGTTTGAGAATGATGGATTTTGGGGAAATAATTCTCAACAAATTTTGTGAGTGAGTTTTTTATTTTTTTAAAATTTAAGTTAAATATTTAATTATAATGAAACTAATTTCCACTTTTTAAATTTTTTTTTGTGAGTGAACTTTTTTTTAAAAAAATAAGTTAAGTATTTAATCGTTATAGAACGATTTGATTAGTATTTTTTTTTATTTTTTTCAAAATTGAATAATATTAAATAAATTTGGTGAGTGAATAACATGCTTGAGAATGATGGGTTTTGGGGAAATAATATTGAACAAATTTTGTGAGTGATTTTTTTTTTAAAATTTAAGTTATATATTTGATTAAAATGAAACTAATTTCACTTTTTAAATTTTATTAAAAAATATTAATTTCACGTGAGTGACGTGTCAGCGAACACATGAATAAAAATCTGTGACTCAACCATTAAAATTAACTCCGGTCAGTATTTGAAATAAAATTCCTTAACAGAATGAGAATGAAAAAGTAGGATAAAAAAGTTTGACAGAAATTAGTTGGGATAAAATTCCTAAAACCAAAACTTTTAGGATAAATTTACTACTTCTCCCTTGAAAAAAACTAAAAAAATGCTAATCTAAGAAGTTGAATTGAAGAAAGAGAATGAATTCATGTCGATTTAGGCAAGAAAAAGATTGTGGTGAAGGGAGAAAGCAGAAAGAATCAGCGCAAGCGCTGCCCTACAGTTCGTTCTTGTTGCGACTTAATTATTTCTCCCTCCTGTCACTTTCAGCTTTAATTTGGAAACCCACTCACTAGATTCAGCGTTGAATTCCACTCTTTCCAGTCGCCCGAAATGGGAGGCAAATTTTAGTGTCACTGTTCATGCCAACGTTTGAATTGGGGTGAATCTCGCAGCGTAGATTGCTCAAGTTCCAAACTTTTGGTGTTAGCTCCAAACCCCAGCAAAAGATGGGTTAGGCCGTTGAATTACTCTTTTCTCATCTACACTCACACCCTTTGGCTCACTCTCTGCCTTCTCATCGGCCTTCCCTAAAAACTGTATAAGGTATCTATGATATATCCATTCTTGTTTATGTGGAATTTATTTTCTTTAATTTCCTGACTGATTTATATAACAAATTTGTTATCACGATCTTTCTTACTCTGTCATCCCATGAGTTGATTGAGAAAATGGTTTTGATCTTTCTTCTTGATAGGAAGATGTTGTGAGGAATTGAGTTTGAGAAGATAATGTAGATGTGTGAGCAGGAGTTTTCATGCTTCACTGTGTTATCCTTTTTTAGAAATTCAATTTCGTCTAATTTGGTGAGAGCTTTTTAAAAGTTCTGTAGTAGATGAATTTGATGCCATATAGTCTCTATATAGTCTCTGTCATGTTGCAAGATTGTCTAGCTAGAACTATCTTTAAATGTTCCAATGCTTTAGCCAGAATTTCACAGAGTTGGAGTGCCTGTTTCTTCAGCTCTGCCTTCTTTTGCTGTAAAGGTGCGTTCAAGGTTTGCTTTCTTGTGGTGAAATGATTTCATTTTTCGATTTTCGCCATTTGTTGCTATTATGATTTATGAGGCATGAATTATTTTCCCCTGGATGTGATGCGCATTGAGAATCATGCAGAAGTCTATTCATTAATATCAACTTTTAATGTATACATATTTTATGGATAATAATACAGGAATCAAGTAAAGAGGCTAGCTGTAGCATAGTCTATTTGTATAACAAATTTCACTCTTAAAATTTCCAGGCAGATAGCAGCTGCTTGTGTTGGAATGATCAATTTGTTGCTGAATTAATCGATGATTCAGCATTTTTATAATGAATCATCTCTTTTATACGCTTTCACTTGTTTCTGTTCGAAAAGAAACGATACCATCTCTGATCACATGCAGAATATAAACTGAGAATATGATGAAAACCACACAAGATGCTTGTTTCATTGTTTTGCCTTTTGCCTTTCCTTGATATATCATGAAACAAAATAGTTTGTACGTTTGTGGGTGTTTGGAGATGGTGTATATATATGTGTGATGTGTTCCATATTTAATAAATTAGGAGACTACATCTTATACTGTACTGTACAATTAGGACACAATGCATGCATGAATGTAGGATTGCTGAATGACTAAAAATGGGAGATAAAAAGACCAAACTAGTCTGATTAGGGATAGAAATCTGTCATAACTTGTGAAACTGAGTATGATAAGTGACTATGACTATTAGATGAAGACAATCTGTATTATATTACTCTTGAGTCTGAAATGGAAATGACAAGAATCTTAGTTGGTAGTATAATACTTTTACTTGTATCATTATAGTTCTCCACAAAGTTATATATACTCCCTCTGTCCCACACGAATTGTCCCTCTTTCCTTTTTTGTCCGTTCCACATGAATTGTCCCCTTACCTAAAATGGAAAATTTTTACACATTAACTAATAAAATAATAATTTTATCTATCTCTACCACATTCCACTTCATTGGTTATTGTGCCATGTCCCAAGGGGACAATTCCCTTGGGATTAAGGGAGTAATAAACAATAAAAATCTAACAAAATTATATTTAAACGATTATACTAATTAGTTATTTTCTTAAATAATACACGTAGTATATTTTTATTGAATAATTTTGTGAACAAGATTTTATTTTTGTAGGCCTACTCTTTTTTATTATTATTATTAAAATTATATATGTATGGAGAATAATATAAAAAGTAATTTATATTATAATATATTAATATGTAATATTGATGAAAAAAACTAAATGTATTTAAAAAGAGATTATAAATTACTTATTTATTAAAATTATAAAATAACGCATATTTAATAAGCGTATCACAAATCTAAATCTACTTTGTTTATTAAGGGAATGAGAAAAGAGTAGTTTACATCTTTATTTCAATAATCAAATTAAATACACTAGTATTTTATTTTGGTTGATTTCTACGATTAAAGCCCAACTACAATCTCTTGATGGAGCTCAATTGATAGAGTTGCAGCAGCTATGACTATTACATAAAAACTTTAGAGCGATAATACTTCCACAAAACTTCTAAATTTATATTAAAAAAATAAATATAACATACTCCCTCTGTCCCGCCAGATTAGTCAATATTTCCATTTTCGTCTGTCCCG
The DNA here is from genome assembly GCA_026898455.1 of Plectranthus barbatus. Taxonomy (NCBI): domain Eukaryota; kingdom Viridiplantae; phylum Streptophyta; class Magnoliopsida; order Lamiales; family Lamiaceae; genus Plectranthus; species Plectranthus barbatus. Next base: position 177,453 of record JAPKLW010000233.1, on the reverse strand, counting down.
CCAGATTAGTCCACTTTCCTAAATGGAAAAAAATTTCCTCACATCAATAAAATATTAATTCTACTACACTCACAAACATTGGTTACTGTGCCGAAACAATAGTGGACTAATCTAATGGGACGGAGGGAGTAGTATGGTCAAGAAAGGGAAACAATTAAACTGAAAAACAAGAAATTATAATTCTAAAAAAAATTGAGAGACACAAATAGAGACAGTTGCATGATTCCTTAACCACTTCACATAAATACATTGGACCTGGCAATATTGCTGTGTGTATGAATGAATGCTCCAATTCGTATAAAGTATTGTGTCGGAAATACCTATAATAATGCTATTGGTACTACACAACACATGATCCACTTTTTGGCTCATTATTTCACAATTATTGCTTCTCTTCTCACCTCCAAATATTGGATTTAGTGAACATAAGCACAATGATGTGCATTTTTTAACCACAAGTTCAATTTATTTAATATTTTATTAACTTAGGCACTAGGATTAATATTTTATTCTGCTGAGCAACAGCATGGATTTGGATCCTCTGCTGTGCACATAGGTGTGCACAGCAGGGAATGTTGTTACTCAGCAGAATAAAATATTAACCCTAGTGTCTAGGTTAATAAAATATTAAATAAATTAAACTTGTGGTTAAAAAGTGCACAACATTCCCTGTTGTGTTTATGTACATAGCAGAGGATCCAAATCCGCAACAGCATTCACTGCTGTGCCTATGTGCACAGCAGAGGATCCAAATCCCAAAATATTACCCCCACACTCTTTCCCATTCACACCCTTCTGCTGTTCAATTTAATTCCACTAATTGTTTCAACAAGCTTGACCAACACTATTTATTAATCCAATTGAAAATATATATTTTTAAAAAAATATAAAGTGACAGATTGAATGGGGGCACCAACTTAGGAGATGGCAATGTTTCCACATATGAGATACTATGTCCTACTTTTATGTTCCACTTAATATTTCATTATTAATTCTCATTTAATATTTTTTTTATTCTTAATTTATTATACGTAGGGTTCATTCCACCTACTTTCAGTTTATAACTAAAATTTGATTACCTAATAATTATAATTTGTGTTCTTATAAAAATTTGAATTTTTTTTCATAAAAATTAATTATAATATATTGTATTATACTTGATTTTTATTTTTCGTAAAAATATTAAATAATTATAGCTTGAATCAATTTTATAAGTTTATAGGGTTTCATTCCACCTAATTAGGATATATAATATTTTTTTAGTAATTATGTTTCAGTTTATAACTAAAATTTGATTAATTAATACCTATAATTTTTGTTCTTGTAAAAATTTGATTTTTTTCATAAAAATCAATTAGAATATATTATATTATACTTATTTTTATTTTCGTAAAAATATTAATTAAAATTAGTAATGAAACACCAAGTGAAATACGATTATCGGACAGAAGATTTGACCCGGTTTTGAGAGGAGATACCACGAAAAAGGAGGTATATATCTTAATAATAATCAGTTACCATCAATTAATTATATATGTAGTAGTATTTAATATTTATCATTTCCCACTTGGAAATAAATCAATAATAGACTCCCATATTTAAGAGTGTCCAAAATAATTGCATGATTTAAATAAAAGAAACACGTTGATATTATTTAAAAAAAGGGAACAACAACATTTGGAGTTTGAAACTGAAGGTCTGAGGTTGTTGGCACGTACAGTCACAGAATAAAATTAACGGATAGAGTGTCCGAAATAATAGAGAGGGTTTGGTGAAAAATAAAAGCGTTTTAAACTTGCAGAAAAATAACTCAAATTAGATAATGTAGGGCTGCCCCCTAAAAAGGGTCTGGACCTGACCAGTAATTAAGAAACCCGCCCCAACATTTGGAATCCACCTATATAATTAATTCATTCTCTACATTTCTCTATAGAGTTTTAGCGATTTCAGTACCCAAAATATAGTTTAATTATCGATTTAGAATTCGAAAGATTAATTCTCAATTTAGAATATGAAAGATCACAAAATTTTCAATCCAGGACCCGAAAAATCATACAATTCTCAATCCAGGACCTCAATATCAGGGCCTGGATTGAGAATTATTTGATCTTTCGAGTCCTGAATCGATAATTAAATTATCTTTTAGGTCCTAAATTGACAATCCTTCCAACTTTATCATCCAAATCTCACATACATGCACTCTTTTGTTCGTGTATATTACATTAAAACTTTGTTACTTGGTCTTACATTTAAAAGAAAATTAAATTATTATTAATTTGATATATGATATGTGAAAAAAAAAATTTGAATTGATTGAATTATTATTATTATTATTACTCTTTTCGTCCCAGGACATTAGTCCCATTTAGTTTCGTCACAGTAACCAATGTTTGTGAGTATAGTGGAATTAATATTTTATTGATGTGAAGATATTTTTTTTTCCATATTAGAAAATGAGACTAATCTGACAAGACAGACAAAAATGAAAAATGAGACTAATTTGACGGGACGGAGGAAGTATTATTTGAAGTTCCAAAATTATTTTCGTGAAAAAGATAATGAGGATAGAGAAAAATTAAGAAAAAAAAAATGTAGATATTTATCAATTAATGATATGTTAAAGTTTAAAGCATCAAGCAAGAACATAGCAGTATCAAATAACTAGCTATCATAACTTAAATGAAAAAAATATCTTAACCTTTTTTTTTAAGGGTTTCAAAATTTAAACTTTACAATCAATTACAACTACTCTTTTGTTATATCTGTGACTCTACTGATTTTTAGATGCCGAAACCGAAAATGATAATTGGAAATGCCAAATTTCATGTCACTAAGTAGAATCATTAATTAGTAAATTGTTTTGTACTCCCTCCGTCCCACTCTATTAGTCCCATTTGCTTTTTTGATCTGTCCCACTCTATTAGTCTCATTTCCTAAAATGACAAACTTTTTCACACTCATCAATAAAATATTAATTCCACTACACTCACAAATATTGGTTCCTGTGCCGAAACCATATGTGACTAATAGCGCGGGACGGAGGTAGTAACATTTTTGGACCCACAAAACAGAAGCATGTAGTAATACAACATTATAATGGACTCTGTTAATTAATAACAACATAAAATCTGAATTAATACAAAATTATAGTGAGAGAACATATTGTTTTCCACTAATGTGAAACATTATATACATAGAAGTTGAATTAGAAAGAGATGGATGAATGAATGAATGTGAAAAAAAAAAAGGTGAAGAGATGGTAGGTAGGGCCAGCTTCCAGTTGGGGGAAAGCATTGCCTTCCATTATTGGAATTGTGATCACAAATTATTATCAATAATATCTAATAGCTATATTTTTGTCTGCATATAACTACTTGTGCTAATAATTATTTAATTCTCTTTCAAAATATTATTGTTTTTTTTCATCAGTATTTATGATGTTTCAATGCCAACCAAACAATTAAACCATGTTAATAATGAATCTCATGCCTCACTTGGATTTGCCCTTTTTATTCCATTCTTAACCTTGTTAACTTCTTATCACATCATTACACACATGTTAAATTTCACTTTCACCCCATATCTCAAAACAATGCAAACTCATTCATTATTACTCCCTCTGTCCTGGCTGAATTGTCCCAGTGACTTTGGCATAATAACCAAAGAATGTGAGTGTAAAGTAAGTTGAATGGAATTAATATTTTATTGTTGAGTGTGAAAAAGTTGTCTTTTTAAGTAATGGGATAATTGAGGTGGGACGGACAAAAAAAGAAAGTGGAACAATTGAGGTGGAACGGAGGAAGTATTTTTTTTAATATGGGACATGGTCGTGGATTTTTCTTTTCTATGGTCGGCACCACTTGTTTAGGCCACAACTTTAATATTAGTATGATGTTGTCGATGTCCATTTTGAATTGAACAAGCTCGTACAATTTTATTTTTGGGCATCTCATAAAAGATCTGGACTCTTATAGTCAATAAATTTTATCATTATCTTTTTAATATAAGACTTGAATTTGTCATACTCAACAATATTAACATTGTAATAGAAGTTTTATCATTTATGAGTTGAATGGCTAATCTATAATATTTTTATCAGCCGCTAATAATATTTCTCGCATATATTTGAAAAGATGAATTATGATATATAATATATATAATTGAAAAAAATATTAAATAAAATTTAGTGGTCGAGTTAATAGGGATAGGATGAGAAGAAATGAATGTATAGTAGTGAGACAGCTCCAAACCCAATAAAAGAAACCAAATATAGCTTAGGATGGACCGTAAATTATTTAGGAGGTTGGACGGGAAATTGTACAAAGCAGCTAAAATATTTAATTTCTTTATGGGGAAATTATGATTTCTACGGCTTCGACTTGGACGGTTTATTTGCGGCCACATGTCTATTTCTCATTCAATCCTATATTGATAATTCGTGCGTTTTGGATAGTTATTGTATCGATCAATTAAGAATACAAGAGTTTTATGTCAGATCATATTATTCGATAATATATTGTGTTTGTATCATATCCGTGTTAATCACTGTTTATCGTGCAAATTCGTGTTTGATTGTCGCGTTGTGTCAGAAATTGACAGTCCTATTTAGGAGTATTCATGATTTGGCCGAAATCGGTCTGATCGGATTAATTTGACCGGTTTGAAATTTGATTTCAAACCAGCAATTTAAAAATTTTGAAATCGATCTAAAATGGTTTGGTTATATACTTTTTTATTATGTTAGATTAAATATTAACATCTTTATTATAATCTTACATGCCTCTTTGGAATTTACATTTAAAATTTTCAGGTTATGATTTTATTTAGGGCTGACAATTCGTGCGTGTCAGGTCGTTATCGTGTTGTATCTTATTGTGTCGTGTCATTATCGTGTTTGAGCTTAACTTGTTCGTGTTTGAGCTTAACAGGTTTGTGTAGTGTTCGTGCTCATTATTATCGTGCGTGTTCGTGTCGTGTTATTGTGTCATATGTGTAAAGCTGACAATTTTAGTAAAGTCAGTTTTTATCGTATCGGGTCATTTTCGTGTCGTGTTATGATCATTTTTGAGCTTAACGAGTTCGTGCCATATTCGTGTTTGAGCTTAACAGGTTCGTGCTCGTTATTATCGTGCGTGTTCATGTCGTATTATCGTGTCGTATCCAAAATTGTCAGCCCTAATTTTATTACAATTGACCCACTTGTCTCTTTTGATTTTACATTCAATCATAAATATAAGATTTTAAAATTAAAACTATATTATAATAAGTAATAAAGATAATAGAAAACAACTACTTTACATTTAAGCCCTGATTTTCTACAAATCAACTAAAGTCTCCACTCTTGATATATCGTAAAGATTGTTGAAAGTCGAAATATTTTATTTCAAACTATTAGACCAAATCATTTTTATATAGTTGGATCAGTTTGTTTTAGATAAACTATTTGACTGGTTTGGTTTGAAATGTATTGTTGGTCCCGGATTTTCAGAATAAATTTAAATGCACAAGGAAATATTGATTAATAAACTTGCACTTATCCAAACTGATGGTTGCTTGTTAGTTTGGTTATCAAATCTTAGTTCAGGTTTTAAGTTTAAGTATGCTTAAGAGTCAGTTTCAGTTTATATACTACAACACTAGAGTGTTGCATTTTAAAAACAAGTAAGCTGATAGAATGTAGATAGCAGTAAAAATGAATCAAATGATTTATAGTGGTTCGGACACCAAAAGGTCCTACGTTGACTCTTCAGACAGATGTCTAGAAATCCAATAAGTTCAGAATTACACAAGGTGCTCATACGATCTATCGCTTTGTTGTTGAATGCCTTGGCCACCGAACCACAAGCTCACTCGTCTGGTCCTTCGCTCGTCCTTTATTTTGCAATTCCTCGGAGAGTGGGCACACCACGCAATCTCCTCGTCGCCGAAATGGGGTATTTAGAGTTTCTTTCAAACTATCAGCTTGCGGGAAAAATGCCCATGAGAGTCAAAGTACTAGACGTACTTGAGTGTTGTAATATTTCTTGGAGAGAAAGATTACCAAGGAATAACTCAAGAACAATTAAATTTTGAGTCTCATGTTCACAACAGTGACACACGGAATAACTTAGAAAGCCTCGAATGGTCGTGTAGACAATATAGCAGAGTTTTGGTTCTTTGAAAAATCGTAAGCTTGGTTCGTGTTTGGTAACCTTCTTCTCTTGAAATCCTCTGGTTCTATAGGCAAGGAATCGAAAGTTTGAATCTTCACAGTTGTTAGAGACAAATTGGATCTTGTCTAATCGGAAGTCTTTGTTCTCTACAACGATTGGCGGGTAGGTAAGTGCTTTTCTAGGATTCCTGCACCTGCTCCGCTTTTTCTGACATGGACTGCGACTGCTCACCTTTTGTCAGAACAATAGTCTGTTAGTCTGGGGAATCTTGGACTGGTCAGTTCAAGGAATCTTAGACTGAAGTCTAAATTTGAGTTCGCAGACTTTAAGGAATCTCCAATCTTTAAAGTATGTTCTTGTCAGGATGTTCCTGAGACGATTCTCTTTGTCTCTATGCGTGGAGAGTGGAACTTAGGTTTCCATACTGAAGCCCTCAAACTCGCAAGTCCTTGTTGGTGATGTCATCAGTCAGTTTAGGCTTGGTCCCCAGACTGGTAAGTTTGGTATCTGGAATGGTGAGTCCCAAACTGGTCAGTTCGAGATTGGTCAGTTCCATACTTGGTGTAGTCCAAACTTATCAGTCTCAGAATCATGTATCCCAGACTTGCAAGTTCGATTTGAACTTTAGTCTGCTGAGCCTTGCACATCTTATAGTCTATAAGTTATAGACTGATACTTTAGTCTGCCTTTGATCATTTCCAGCTTACAACTCGAAAAAATCCATATAAGACTTTACATTTTTGAAATTATAATGAAACTTAATTTAGAGACATAGTAAGATGATTTTTACATTTTGACCTACCAAAATAATATAAAATAAGAAAAAACCTAACAAATTAATTCCCTAGCACATACTTATTGATTTAACTGAAATTTTGCTTCCAAACTGGATCACAAACACCCCTATGCCTATTCAACCATCGATAGTTCATATATCTTTTTTATTTTCTTAATTGTTGAAAATGAAATATTGGAACGTCGTAATAAAATTGTATCATTCAATTACACCATTGTCATTTTGATTGTCACATATTCTAAATAGTAATTTCCCTAGGAATAGGGATGTAAATTGGAAATGTAGCTGGTTAGAATTGAATAATGTAGTTGGTGTATGACTTATCGGTAATTAATTGGTCCCAAATTAAGTAATTACCTATAATAGCTCATTAATTAGTTAGGCTTGAAATAATAATCAAACATCTAAATCTAATTAGTTGAGATTAAAGGGACTGATCGAATTAACAAATTATAAGTTTTTTTTAACAATATTATTAATAGCTTAATTCACAATATTTCACATGTCATGCCAATATTTCCACTTTTGATATCGTATTGATTATTTTATACGCATTATAACATTTAAATAAATCCTACTGACTTCGACTGCATGAATTGAATATTTGCCTTTTCCAGAATATAATAGAATTAAATTATCCAACAATTTTATGTGCTTTAAATTGGTATAAATAAGGCAACTGAATAATTGGGGTAGAAATGTTGAATAAATCTACAAGTTGTCAAAATGAGAGTTTTGTACATTTCTAGATTCTTCTGCTTTTCGGGATAAATATTTGATTATGGGCAAAAATTTGCGTTAGGCAGGCCTAAATGGTTTAGGCGGGTTTTATCCATACCTAAATGAGTTCACTCATCCCAAATAGGGTTTATTAATTCCCAATTAAGGTATATTAGATAGGTTTGACTTGAATTAATGGATAAAATCCGCCTAAACCGTTTATGCGTGCCTAACCTGAGACCTTCCCTTGATCATGAGTTTAACTTATAGTGGAAATATCTCTTTTACATTTAAATATGCATTTCAATTGTATAAAAAAGGTAAAAATTTGTGTTAGGCACGCCTAAACGGTTTAGGCGAGTTTTATCCATTAATCCAAGTCAAATCCAAGTCAAACCCATCTAATATATCCTAATTAAAGATTAATAAACTCTATTTGGGATGAGTGAACCCATTTGAGTATGAATAAAACTCGCCTAAACCGTTTAGGCGTGCCTAATCTGAGATCTTCCCTAAAAAAACGTTTTGATCATTTCCCTATCAATAGTTTGTGGCTAACTTAAAATGAAGTCATTAATTTCAAATTTACTAACTAGTGAATGGAAAATTTTGAAAAAACGCGGTATATTATTATAATAATTAAATACAAAATTAAAGATTCCGAATTCTCAATCCATTCCTTTTTAATTAGATTATGTTCCTTGTAGATGATTTAAGAAATTCGAAAAGCTAATTGTCAAACTAAATTAGGGAAGACTATGCTTATTCTGCACGATGAAAAAAGAATATCAACTTACTATTAAAAATTTAATTTCTAACATTGAGAATGATTTTCTTTTTATCGTTGCGAGGCATTTAAATTTACATGATTTTTAATATTAAAAACATTTAAACTAAATATGAGAGTATGCATAACAAACAAGATTCAGGCCGAATCATTCCATAGCAAGAGCATTAATAGAGTAAAGGGGGCAATTTTACGTTTTTAATGTCGGTAAATTCCATGATCGATTAAAATTTTATAATAAAATATTTGATTGGTAGTTTAGGAGACAACTTTATATCCATTGAACTTTTATAATAGTTCAAAAAAATATTTTATAAAATATTTCTAATTATAAACACCCTTTACCATATTCAACGTTATAGTGTGAAAGAATATAGTATCCAAGTTTATGAATAATATTGTGATATTAGAGTAAGATGTTAGTATTAGAGTACTGTGCATTGGTAATATATTTATTCTCAGAGTGCCTTGCAGCAAAACAATATCACTATATAAATGAAGTATACGCAGAGAAACAAAAAAGACAAAATAGCTTAATTAGTTCCTCATCGGTTTGTTCACTCTCTCGAATAAACTTTGCTCTACATAGATGTTGAAACAATAACTATGGAATGTGTGCTAACAATTTGAACACGAGGCTGACAGACGACTCCTCCACCGTGGGAAACACCTTTCGAGAGATGGAATCCGTCGAGAGGAAGCTGGTCGTGGGAGGTTGATAAGTACATGCATGGCAAGATCGATTTTGAAGATGTAGACTTAAATAATATAATCGCTCAAGTTCTTCAGTTTTCGAATCTGCCTATTTATCTAGCTATGAGCACTCGACGAACATGTCCACCTCCTCACTCCTTAGTCGTGGCTGACGTAGCCCATGAACTTCCTGCCTCTTCCATTTGATTCTTTGCAATGCAATGAATCACCCACATAATTCACGTGGACATGGTTTAATTGTCGAGGTGCTCCCCTTATTTTTAGGACATGTAAAACAACTTAAAAATGAAGCAAAATCGACCTGTAAAATAAGGGTTTGTTGGAAGTCAGTTGTAACTACTTCCTTATAAAGCAGGAATGTATAAGATGAACATCAAAGTGCCGAAGTCATGATGTTTAATACTCAGATGTTAAACATGTTTAACACAAAGGAGTTAAGCACATAACTAGCATCGACACTTTCATAGTGCATACGTGTAGAAAAAAAATGGAAGGAAGGGGTGAGTATGTACCAAGTCCGTTCACAGACTTTATCGATGAATTTAATATAACAAAAAAAATTTGTTCTTTATTAAAATTTAAAATAAATTAAAACAATCAATCACAAGCTGCAAATTTTGAGTTGAGTGCGAGCCTAATCATACTCGGTCGAACTCAAACTTAAAGTTTTCGAGTCAAATTCCAACCTGACCATAATGGTGGACTAATAAATAGTAGGTATATACGTACATATGGGTGGAGGTGGTGCAGACAACAAAAGAGGGAAACGTTACGTAGTATTGGATTAGACTTCTCGGGAAATTAATCTAATTGCTACAATTTCATTTTCCCTTTTTTTAGTCCAAACCATTCTCTTCAACATAAATTATTCATCATTATTCTATACAAATACAACGACAATGTCCTCATTTGGATGATGTCTTCATTTCATAAATTTGTAGTGGTATTTATCGATCTTCGAATACTATATACTCGTGATATATCATATATATGAATATACTAATATAAGAAAATAGTAATTATTCTATTAAAAAAAAAGAAATATTTTATTTATTAATAATGCTAAAATTTAGAGGTGGCGCTCTTAATTTTAAATTCATTAAATAATAGGTGTAATTTACAAGAAAAGATTTTAAAATGCCATATAAACTTATCTATAACTAAGCAAAGGAATTCCATGATTTATATCAACTAAAAATTGTTGGGAAGGTCTTGGGTTAGGCAGGCCTAAACGATTTAGGCGGGTTTTATCCATTAACCCAAGCTCAAACCCATATAATATATCCTAATTGGGATTAATAAACCCTATTTGGGATGGGTCAACCCATTTGGGTAGGATAAAACCCGCCTAAACCGTTTAGGCCTGCCTAACGCAAGTTCTTGCCAAAATTGTTATATCAACATCAGTATATTTCTCACAATTTATTTGTATTATCAACTTATCCACATTTTATATCATTGTTATTAGACTATTTCAAACTATCTTAAGATTAATATATAAAAATTGTATTTTTTAAAATCTGAATTAATTATCAAATATCTTATTTTTAAAATACTAAAATTAAAGTTTAATTTCTGTACCCTCATTTCAAACTGATATGATTTAAACTTCAAAAAATATATAAATATTATAACAAATTAATTCTTATTATATTTATCGAATTCTTGAATATCAGAATAATAAATTTATAAAATAATTTTATCAATAATAATAATGAAAAGAAATTAAATAAGATTTTTGGATAATCACCAAAAATGCGTATAAATATATTCAATTTTGTGAATTATATTAAAAAATCTTTTAATACTATGTGTTTATAGTGCAATGGGTGGTTGTAAAACTAGTAAATAAATACTTTCTCCATCCCAGTCTATTAAACACTCTTTCCGTTTTCGTCTGTTCCAGTCTATTGGGACACATTCCTAAAATAACAATTTTTTCACACTCATCAATAAAATATTAATTCCACTACCACTCACAACTCTTAATTCCTGTGTCCGATCAAATGTGCCCGATAGACCGGGACGGAGGAAGTATTGAATAAGGGAAGGTAATTTTAGCAAAAGGAGAGGTCATTTATTAATGAGTTGATTGGACAATTAGGAGGGAAAAGGGCAACCTAGGTTTAAACCCAAGATTGAAGCACAAAATTATGGGACGGTGTAAGAATGGGTGGCGCACATCTCATGTGGATGTGGTGGGTAATAACCATAAACACCATCATTAATAAACCCCTGAATAAAACACTAACCAGCTTCTATCCCTTCTCTCTCTCTCATTCTCATATATAGATGAGATATGTATATCTATATGTAATTGTGGAGTAGAAGAGGAGAGGAGCCATCAACGATTGGGATTTTTCTGATACAACTGTTTTTTTCTTGCTCTCGTAGGCTCCTAGCGTTATTATTTACAGAGAATATCTGCGATCACCTACTGCCAACTCACTATTCTACCACTGCTGGGAATCCCTTTTGCAGCCCCCAAGAATCTCTCTCTTCTTTTTTATTTTCTGTTGGATGATGAGACTGTGCTGACAAGAATTGGGGAAAAAAGAAGAACACCATAATAATTTGCTTCTTTCTCTTCAACAGTTTTAACAGGCCCCCCCCCCCCTTTTGGGATTCCAACTTTTTTCTTGTTTTGTTCCTTTCTCTCTCTATTCTATTTCTTGGGAGTTGAGAAATGTGGGATCTCAACGATTCTCCCGATCGACGACTCCTCCACGACGAGTCCGAGGGCTGCTCCCATGATAAAGGTAAGCGCGTCGGTTCCGTCTCCAATTCCAGCTCCTCGGCGATGCTCGTCGAAGAATACGGCTCCGACGAAGACGACGCCGAAAGATCGGGTGGTAGGAAGAGAAGCAACAAAGTGTTTGGGTTTTCCGGCGATGATCCCCGCCCGTGCTCGCCGGTGACGAGGCAGTTTTTCCCGTTGGATGAAGACCTGCCGGAATATCAATATCCCAGGGCGCAGTGGGTCGGAGTCAAATTCTGCCAGCCGGGGCCTCTCCCAGACGGCGGCAGCAATGCTGTTTTCGGGAAGGTAGCGGCGCAGGCGCAGGCGCAGCCTCTGAAGAAGAGCCGCCGCGGGCCCAGGTCACGGAGCTCCCAGTATCGCGGCGTCACGTTTTACCGGAGAACCGGCCGGTGGGAGTCACACATATGGTATATATAAAGCGTATACACTACAAAGCTGTTCATTTTTTTTCATTATATAATTTTCATTTTTTGTGTGTAATGATTCAGGGATTGCGGAAAGCAGGTTTATCTAGGTTGGTTTCATCGAATTATTTCACCGCTTTTTACAAGATTATTTACTGAGATTTTCTGATTGGTGCATCTGCAGGTGGGTTCGACACAGCACACGCGGCCGCCTGGTTAGCTCATCTCATCTCATCTCACCTTTAAATTTGATTTTGTAGAAAGCAGGAGATTTGATTAAGGTAATTCTGTGCAGTGCGTATGATAGGGCAGCCATTAAGTTCCGAGGAGTAGACGCAGACATCAACTTTAGTTTGGAGGATTATGAAGACGACTTAAAACAGGTAGGTCACAGTCACAGTAACAGTCACAGATCTAGAGAGATCTAGTTTGTGCATGGGTTGGTTGATTCTGAATATATATAGAAATGTTGTTGCAGATGAGCAATCTAACGAAGGAGGAGTTTGTGCACGTACTACGGCGACAAAGCACTGGTTTTCCGCGAGGAAGTTCCAAGTATAGAGGAGTCACACTCCACAAATGTGGTAGATGGGAGGCCAGAATGGGCCAATTCTTGGGCAAAAAGTATATTTACTCCTTCATAATCAACCAAACACTAGTTTATAAATTTCCCATTAATTAATTTGATATGTTTCCTTCCTTTGATTCAAACAGATATGTCTATTTGGGTCTCTTTGATACAGAGATTGAAGCTGCCAGGTAGGTACATTAATGTATTGTATATAATATATAGATAAGGTAATATATATATATTATATAATTAATGAGGTATATATAATTGTAGGGCATATGATAAAGCCGCCATCAAGTGCAATGGAAAAGAAGCCGTTACCAATTTTGATGCCAGCATTTACGTAGATGAACTCAAAGCCGCAGGTGATGATTTACACAATTAATATTAATATTAATTATATCATCCTTTGCCAATTAATCATTTGCATGTATATATATATATATATAAAAATATGATCAGGGTCAGGATCAGGGTCAGCAGACCACAGTCTTGATCTGAGGCTGGGTAATTCAGCTCCCAAAATCCAATCCAGCGATCCTTGGAGACGCCCTCAATCACAGCCTCAGCAAAGAAGCTTGCATCTTCAGAGCCAGACAAACCTGCATCAACTCAATACTCCTCCATTCATCGCTTCTCACATTCATTATCTGCAGCAGCAGCAGCTAGAGATGAGCCAAGCCCCGTTGTTTGCAGCAGCAGCAGCAGCATCATCAGGATTCCCTCAGCCACAGCTCAATTGGAGGAGTACTGGAACTGGAATCCACCCTCTCATCAGACCCTCTTGACGAATTACTTTATTTTTAGCATTTTTGGACATAACTTATCGTTTTTTTTTTTTCTAAAAGGGTTTTGTCTCAGCTCAGCAGCTTCACCTCCATTTATTTATTTCTCTATTAATTTATTGATTAAAAAATGTCATGTGATTGAAGTTGAGAGACAGAAAAATGAGGAGATGGAGATGAGTAGTCGCCATCGCGGATGTCCTTTGAATCAGTTCTCAATCAGACAGACATGGCTATTATGGTGACAGGGACTTAACCTAACTCAAATAAACCTTCCACACACACACATTGTCGGTATATAAAACAAAACCAAACATATTTTCTATAGCAGCATCATCACCACTCTCACAAACTCTTTCTACACTCTTCAAAATCTATGTATGAAACTGAAACCCTACAGTTAACCCAATAAATGAATGAATACGCCAGAGCATTCATAACCCAACTCAATTATGGCATTTTGAAAAATGGGTTGCTGTTAAAAAATTATATTGCGCCTCATCATCATTGATTTCTTCATTTATATATGTTTCTTTTCATTTTCATAATAATTATATATCCACTTCACTTGATTTAATTTCTTTCATTTCCACTCCACCGTTGACAATCTTCTGATTTACTAATTTATTAACATTGATCAACCCAAATTGGTAGAGTATATAAATAATCAATATTAATCATCTTTGGGCATGTGTGTATATGTTCATAAAAAGAATGAATGAGAGAGCATGGGAATGAGACAGTCAGTCAATCAATCTGTCAATCTTAACTCAGGGCAGCTGCATTATTGAAAGCTGGATTTCAGAAGATATATATATATATATATATATATATATATATATATATATACTTATGAGTATTGGGGGGCTTTCCCAATTGGGAATTGCTTCAATTCCTATACTAGCCTACTCTTTAGTGAAAACTTCATTTAATTATTTATTTTTGGATTGAATGCCCACATTTTTGTGTTTTTGCTTTTCTGGGCCAATCTCATTTTCCTTATCATGTTTTTATATACTCTACACTCACCTATTCAAATTTTTTTTTTTACAAATTAATTTAATTGTACTTTGCCAGCACATCTTCTAATTTTCCCCACATTTTTACTACTTCATCTTTGCAAATGATACACCACAGATATATTATATATATGGACTTTAGGTGAAGCTGAGCTCACGTGCCAGAACAGAAAGTCTCACGTGATACAACATACTCCCTCCGTCCCGTTGAAGTAGTCCCACTTCCCATTTTTGTTTGTCCCATAAATTAGTCTCACTTTCCTAAAATGGTAAACTTTTTCACACTCACCAATAAAATATTGATTCCACTACACTCATAACTCTTAATCTACGTGCCGAAAAGAAAAGGGACTACTTATAAGGGACGGAGGGAGTATCTGATATTTCCATTAAAAAACTGCTCATGCATGCCTCTCATACGTCTCAATCAATATTACATTTTCTTTTAGGGAAAAAAATTAAATTAATTTATAAGTCTTTTGAAACAAGTGAACAAATTCATCGGAGAAAGTCACTTGTCCAAATAACAGATCTGCAAGAAGCACCAAAATGAGCTAAAGCGTGCGCAACATTATTGGTTTCTCTAAACATATGAGAGATACCGCTAATATGATATTCGTTAAGTTCTCTAATTTTCCTCGCCAAATTTTCAGATGACAACTCGAAGTTCCCTTTAAAGTAGTTCAACTCTTGAACCGCTTTGATGGAGTCCGAATATAGGTGAATGAGGCTAATAGTCTCTTGCAGGCCGAGGCTAATCCCGGAGAGTGCTGCGGTAATTTCAAGTTCGAGGACTCCTGTGGGTTTACACATTGGTGTGGATAGTGCAGCCACAATCTCACCTTTGTCGTTCCTTATAATTGCTTCAACTACGTAAATCCCTTTTCCTGGTTGGTAGATTGCATCTACATCAAGACGGAAGTGATTTGATTTTGGAGGATGCCATCTATGCTCGCCCAGATTTGCAAGCCTTCTCAAAAGCTTCCAAGAGTGACATCGTTGGCTTGTATTAGGATTTCCGTAAAATCCCGTAAAACGCCATTTTCCTATTCCCTCCTCAATGAAAGTGTCAATGTGGCCGTCTGAGAAAGAACGGACTTGGACACTAATAGAATTAGTCCATAGAAGGATGAGTCCTCCCTTTCGCTTTTTAGCTTCCACAATGAATAAATTTGCAAAATTGACCAAATTCCTCCATCTTCCACAATCACTTTTATGTAATTTTGTCTCACTGAGAAAAACAAGTTGGGGAGGGGACTCCCTAATCCCCTGGCATTCCAAATTAAAGTTCGACCTCCTAGTAGACCACCGGGTGAAATAGTAATAGTGCTTGTCCACGCACTGATTGAAGCGGTACATGTAGTGTCACTCTCGAACTGTCGGGAGCCCCAACCCCAGATCCATCCACATCAGGAGGACTACGACTAGGTGACACCAACAGTTCGGAGCGAGCTGGAAGGGAGAAAGGTTGTATGAGGCAAGCACTTCCGCAAACAAGGGGTGGACCAGGAGCCCGACCCCGTTGTCCATCGCAGCAGTGTAGAAAGCCATGCAGCCAACAGGAGGGTCGAAACATCAGTTCTCCGCCCTCGGGATGCGATACCTCACATCATTGATCGAAACAACCTCCGCTTGGGCCGACATGGTGTCTCGAGTGATTGTCAACACCGCCCCCAGCACTCTCGGTGGCCTGTCCGGACCCACTGGCCTCGCCCCCGATCAGCGCACGCTCCATTCCCCGGAACGCCTCAGACAAAACCCTATTGTTTGCGGAATCAGAATCAGAATCAGTCCCTAATATACCCGACCACCGCTCGGACCCGCTCTCTTGGGTCCTTGCAAAATCAAGCTCCAGTCCGGGCCGATAAAGTCAAGAGCATTGGGGACCCTAGGCGGAGATGGGGTGAAGGGCGGCGTCGGATTCACACCCCCAGAATCAGACCCCTCACGGTTCTGAGAATCGAAATCTGAGGAACTCATCACTCGCACAAGAAACAAAAGTCTTGAAGAAAAAGTTAACCTAAAAATAAGAAGAGAGGAAAGGATGAGCCCCGGCCAGCCCATTATCATCCCTACCAATCGGGAACCCTAGAGAAATTCTGAGGCGCAAGTCGCGCACCCCCAAAACCAGAAAAAAGAAAATAGGAGAAAAAGTGAAGAAAAAGACTACCTCACGAGATGAAATCGTAGAGCCGGAGGCTGATGGTCGCCGGAAATACAGTCAATCGTCGGAAGTACGATTAGAGAAATACAGTCGGTTGTCGAAAATTGCAGGAAGAAAAGAGGAATGGAAGAAAAAGACGCATGTGGGGAAATGTGAGAATCTACTCACCAGAATGACGGTTATACTACGCGCTCGTTCAACTGCTCTCAACAACCCCTGGGTTTTACGGAAATTACACAACTGCCATCGGGTTTTACCGCCCAAATTTTGAACAAACTCCACCACAAAAGTGATCCAATAAAGTCAAGTCCGACAAAATTAGTTCGATTAAAGCAGTCCTACAGAGCAGTCCGATTAAACGCAGCCTGAGACAGGGGCTCAATCGGACCACTAGGGGCTCGATCTCTTATACCAGTGGCACACTGAATGTCGTCTCTCATGAAAAGACCCCTCGCTACGAGCCCATTGAGCTCGCTGGGGCTCGCCAGATAGTCAAAAAATGAAAAATAGGACAGAACCCGAACTGTCCAAACCAACACACTGCGGTTTCGGGCTCGTTGTGCGGCGCTCGCAGCAGCTTCCAGGGGCTGCGTGAGTAAAAGGAACCAGAGGAACTAGTCTCGTGAGCCGAGAGGTGCCCCCGGGCACCCCATAAGTTTCCGGGCTCCAAGTCAAGGAGTCCGAAGGACCAAAATCTGGGAAAACATCTGTGACTCAGGACACTACATTCGACTCACCGGGCTCCTTAGAGCGCACCCCGCTGAGCCAAAGGGGCTATTTTTGGGGGTCGAACCTATTTAGCCCACTAAGAGGCCCAGTATGCGCCCGCTTTTGTCTTTTTTAGGTCCGTCAAGAATGGCGGCCCACGGAGAAAGCATCAGGGCAGTTCGATAAGGCCGGATCCCGACAAGTAGCAGTTCGATCCGTATGGAAAGTAGTCCGAATGTCAAGGAAAGAGCAACGAGAAGATAACAGTAATTACGCAGGAATCTCGGAGAGGACCAACTGCCACGGCTCAACCACCCCGATATCTTCGGAAACGCCGCCCAACAACCTAGCGAGGTTCGCGGAAACCCTAACTAAAAACCTAGTTCGCCGACCCCTATATATATGACCCCTGTATGCCGATTTGGTCATCTAGACATACACACGAAAGTCAAATAGAATAGCATTAAAACGCGCAGTACGATAGATTCAAAATCACTGTATTCACAAATGGTTTTTTGATCAATACAGACGGGCATCGTTGGAACCGGTTATCACACACGGTTATTTCTCGACTCGTTGTCCCTTTTTCTTTACTACTCTGATATTTCTTGTATTCTTTATTGTAATGTTCCTGGGGCTCCAAATTCAATAATTTCGAACCTCAACACCTATATAGTTTTGATTATGTTAAATTCAGCAATATGAAAACAACTTTTGTTCTAATGTTACTTGCAATTAATTTAATTGAGATTAGATGCAACATAATTTAATGTAATAAATAATTAAATTATTTAATATTAAATTGATATCATGTGTATTATATAGTATATACATTCATGATAATTAATTACTTATTGTGGCCAAAAAAATTTGTATCTTGGTTTGGAGAATAAATAATTTATTGGAAATACAACATGCCATAATTGCATACTCCCAAAATGAATTGAAGGGTAATTTAGTAAAATAAAATAAAGTAATAACTACTTATTTATTCTTAAATCTGGCCAAATAGAATTATTCTAATAAATAATTTTCCTGTAAAATAAAAATAATATAGCAAATAAAATCATGGAGACCAGCAGCATAAATATGCAGATTCAATAGATCTTTCAGCTCAGAAAAAGAGTTAGGTCTTAACTCTAGGAATGTGACAAAAAGCAGTAATAAAGTTAAAATAAAAAAATTACAGAAAAGGGTTAAAGTGTTGTGTGCAGTGAGTGATCATATTCCAACAATGTTTATTTGCAAAGATCTAACTGGTGTATTTGCATAATTTCTATTGGGCATAACCTCATTTATTCAACTTAACCGTCAGAGCCTCCTACATAGTTCTGACTAATAAATGATGACACTTCTTCACTTTTCAGTATCGCCTGTATCTGTTTTCTCTCATAAAAGTTCCGAGACACCGATAGGTCAATCTGAAATCGGTGAATTAAAATAAGGGTTAAGATAAAAAGTTTTCAACTTGAAATTATTTTTTAATCGAATGGGTTAAATCCGATGGGTTGGTGGTCCGAACGGGCTTAATCCGATAGGTTGTGGTCGGCTCGTAGGTCTGTCAATATTTAATAATAATAATATATATATAATTTATTATTTATTATTTTTAATATTATTTATATCTTACTATACTCATTCATTATACACCTAATTCTCTAGACCTAATTTTCCTTCACACAAAATCTCATTTATCTATACAAGTGACGTAGTACATTACCCTCAAATCGAAAAATCTCTCATTTCTATCCCTTTTCGTTGTCTTTCACTCGTCACTCTCCTAATTTGCTTACCTACTACCTACTCATTTCTTCATTTCAAGAACCTTTAGTCTCTCGTTGTTATGTTCATCCAAGTGAAGTTATATTTAATTTTATAATTCATATTTTATATGTTAAAAAATGTACTTCCTATTACTTAAATTAGTTGGTATATAAGTATTGATATTTTTTTTTATTTTCAAACTATGATTGAGCAACATTTTATCCACTTATCACTATTTTTTTGCAAAGATATTATTGTTTGATGTTTTTTATTTATGTTGGTTCATCATTTTCTTTTTTTTTTTTGTCTTAGGGATTGTTAAAATATTTTAAGAAAAATTTTACAAAATAAACTCGTAAATCTTGTCAACCCGACGGGTCAGTCCGAAAATCAGTGGGTTAGGGTTAGGTTCAAGAATTTTTAGCCCGATAAAAATTCAGCCCGATTCAACCCAGACCGAATAACCCGCAGTTTAATAGGGTTAGCCCGAAATCCGATGAGTCAGCCCGATTGACATCCTAGATAAATGTACTCCATATTTACCTGTTTACTAGTTTTATTTACTACAAGTTTTATGAATAAGTGTGTATTTCATATTACAATCCATAATTTATATAGTTAAATTCAATAAAATTCTACCTTCTCATCACTATGTTTGACTAGAAATATGAGAATGAAAGCAATTTTAAGCCCAAAGTAGTTTAAAAGCCCGACATTTAATCACACATCTTTTTGTTGGACTGAGGTTTGATCCCATAATAAAACGCATATCCCACTACTCTATGTGATAGCTCAATAAATCTTATTCTCGTTTTGTCTATATTTAATACATCATAAATTCAGACTTTAATAGAAATACATCAATGGAGCAAGAATTAAATTACTAGATTCAATTTTAAATTGGGAAAAGGGGAGATATATAGAAGCTTATTTTATGTGTGTTGGGCTTGGTTGATGGATTTTGATCAGGGGCGAAGGCAGCCCTGGGCTGCGGGGGCTGCCGACCCCCAGCGGCCGGAATTTTTTTTTATAGTTATATTTATAAGACTCGATCAAATCGTGATATGATCGAGTCCCCCGGAACTTGAAGTCTGCCTCCGCCCCTGATTTTAATTAAGTTATAAGTTTGGCTCCATCCAATCTGAAATGTTCAATTACCCATCATGGGAATTTGTTGACAATATCGTGAGCACATTAACACGTGCTAACGATAGGTAGGTGAGTGTTTCTATCCATTCAATTAGACTTGTAATATCATATTTAAGGTAAAAAAAATTAAGCGAAAATATTGATAATTGTTTTGGAAGCCAAAAACTGGAGGGGCAGAATAGTAAAAGGCAGGCTAGTGGAAGGTGATAGGGGCAGGCCAGCTTATGAAAAAGTTAGAATAAAGTATAGAAGAATTAACACAAAGGAAGGAGGATTAGGAGATGTGAATGAATAAGAGATGCCATCTTTTCTTGTTTGATTGCTCTTTCTACCCACTTTTGTTGGTTGATGACATCGATTGTAGCTATAATCAAGCATATATAAGACTATTGTGTTTGCATTAATTAAGTATATATATATATATATATTAAATGAAAACACTAATTAATAGTAGTTAGTGGAAACAAATGAAACTTGTATTATTTAAAAGTTTAAGGCAAGGCGCAGTGTCCCAATCACCTCCATTTATCTCTCTTTGTCTTAGTAGGTGGCTGTGCTAATCAATAATCAATTGTTATTAAGGGGTAGTTTTAGTTGGAAATTCAAACATACTTAGCGCCCACAATTTTAGATTATTGTCCACCAATTTACGGCACACTTATACTTAAAGCTGAGATTAAAAAAAATAATATTATACATATATTTTGTGTAATCAACGAGAATCTAAAAATTTATCATAAAGGACTTCATTAGATTGTTCATAACCAAAAATAAAAAAGAAAACAATTTATGTTCATTTAAACACCCCCCCCCCCCCCCCCAAAAAAAAAAAAAAAAAAAAAAGAAGCGCATTTGTAGTGGTACACACCGGGATAGATATAATTATGAGCAACCCTAAAACAATAATAAATCAAAACGGGATAGATAATAATTAACAAACAATCAAAACACGTGACGTTGTTTATGTTACTTGTTAGTGCCCTACTATATATTACTACCTCCGTCCCATAACAATTATCTTGTTTGGAAATGTCACAGATACCAATGCGAGTAGAGATAGAGGAAATTAGTATTTTATTAGTTAGTGTATATAAACTTTCCATTTTAGGAAAGAAGACAATTGTTTGGGACAGACGAAAAAGGAAAACAAGACAATTGTTTTGGGACGGAGGGAGTATATTAATAAATCCTTTAACCCACGATATAATTTATCATTAATCCTTGTATTATAGTTGTGATATATATAATTAAATCAGTGATTACGTTAATGAAACTCAATTAATTGGTTGCTTAGTACGTAGCGCACTAACATGTTATTAATTACTCCCTCCGTTCCGATTATATAGTCCGGGTTACTATTTTAGGGTGTTTCAATTATATAGTTCAATTTCTATATTTGGTATTATTTTTATATGGTCATTGACCATTACATCCCTGAATAATATTGGAAAATGAGAATATTAAATGTAATATTATGAAAATGAGAGGTTAATTAATGCTGTAAATAAGGGTAATGTTGGAAATTTATTTAAATATTAAATAATTTTTGGCAAACGTGCAAGATCAAACTGGACTATATAATCGGAACGGAGGGAATAAAGAATCATAGTGTGTGAGCATCTAATGATGAAGTGAGGCTGCAATGTTTCATTTCAAACTTACTAAAAAGCCCTCATCATTCACTCCCGTTTTTCCACTTTTAAAAATCTAACTTTCACTCTTTCCAGTTGGTATATATGCCATTTTCACGTTGAACTATCGCTGTTACTTTTATGCTTTTAACCCACATTTCCTATAATACTTTAAATTTAATTTATTGACACAAATTCATTTTTCTAAATAATGATGCATTAATTTAAACTCGTACACCCAATCCAAATATTCCCAAAAAAGTTCGAACCTAAATTTTAGATATTGGAGCTGTTGTGTTTCAGAAATTACATTTCTAACGACCGACCATTCATTCATTTTGACGACAGCGTAAATTTATTATTCATAATGATAGTTGCTCGGAAAATAAAGTGGAAACTATATAAAATAAATTAAATTAAATTAATAAAAAAAACAACTAGTTTATCTACCCAAATTCATTAGTTGTTTTTTTTTTAATGAAATTAATATCCTGTTTCATTCAAGAAAACTTTAACTGATGCTGACAATGATACTGACGCCCGACCCTACACCTCATCGGGTCAAAGCAACCCGCCCCGTATCCATTTTGGCATTTTCTCTACCACCCAAACCCGGCATTCACAATCGCAGCTCCCTCTCTCTCTCTCTCTCTCACACACACTTTATACATCATTCTGTTCTGCGCCTCAACACACTCACACGCAGAGTTTGCATATATGCATACATTAAAAAATTATGTATAATATAGGAGAATTAGTGAGTTACCTTTGTAAATTGCCATAGGGTTGCAGATTCAGAAGTGATCAGAAGCCGGTGAGTCAGCAGAAACACGTGATCGATATTGATATTGATATTTCTTCTGTGAGTACTTTTTTTTTTTTTTCGTTCTGCTTCCTTTGGTTGTTGAGATATGAATCCTGTGTATAATTTTTGTGTGCATGGAAATGCGAGTATGCGAGATTTTGTGAAGAAGAATATCAGAGGAGTTGCGTTGAATGATTGATTGCATAGGCATTGAGAAATGTGTTGGGTTTGTTAAATTTTTGCGGAGGCAGAGTGATCAGAAATTTAGAATGCTTCGATGTTTCTGCAGTTAATCGGATTCGCACATTGGGTTTTCATCAGATTAATTCTTCAAATTTCTAGCTGCCGGCGGCAACGGAGCAGACACCAGTGCAGCTGGAAAGGCATAAAGTTCTTCGGCCAACAACGAAGGTGAATTTCCGTTTTTCTTTTTGCTTTTTTTTTTTATATGTAAAAATTTGCTGTTGTATTAATAGAGTTCATTTTTTTTTTTACAAAGTGTAAAAGAATGGTACTCCGGTCCCTTTTAATTAGTTCACTTGAAAGTGGGCACAATAACCAAGTTGGTAAGAGATATAGTAAATTAGTATTTTATTAATGAGTGTGTATTAATTTTCCTTTTTGGGTAAGCGGACAATTAAATGGGACGGATGAAAAAAGAAAGGTGGACAATTCAAGTGGGACGGAGGGAGTATTATGTATAGGGGTGTAATCGAACTGAATCAAATCGAGTAGTATCGTGCTCAAGTTTGATTCGTTTAGTTTCGAGTCGAACTTCGAGCTTTTTTATCGAATACTTTGATGTTCACGAACTTTATCGAGCTTTAATCGAGCTTAAACGAACTTTCTAAATTTTAGAATATATTTTCAATTTTCATTATTATTTTGAAGAAAAATATTATCTATTCCAAAATTAATATCATATTCATGTTCAAATTCTTAAATTTTTCATTATTAGAAAGATTTATCACTATTGTTACCCTTAAATTATGAAAATATTATTTTTATAAAAATAATTATTTTATATTTCTTACTAATTTTAGCTAACGAGC
Organism: Plectranthus barbatus; assembly: GCA_026898455.1. Lineage (NCBI taxonomy): Eukaryota > Viridiplantae > Streptophyta > Magnoliopsida > Lamiales > Lamiaceae > Plectranthus > Plectranthus barbatus. The sequence continues at coordinate 153,471 of JAPKLW010000233.1, read as the reverse complement.
CTGCTCACGAGCTCACGAGTAGAATACTATGATGCTCAAGTTTGGTTCGTTTAATAAACGAGCTTTACTAAACGAACTCGAACGAGCTTTTATCGAGTCGAGATCCGAGTAGCTTACGAACAGTTTGGTTCATTTACACCCCTAATTACGTAATAAACTATACCACTTGTCAATTATGACAAATTGGTGTATTGAATTTGGGTTGGATATAAATTCTTATTCAATTTTGTATGCATTTTTCTCTTTCATGACAACTGAGACTCCACTTTTGTCACCACATTTTCTTGACAAAAATGAGACCCACCTAATTATAGGGATGGAAGTAGGTTAGGCTACCCGATGGGGGCTACAACTCGACCTATTTAAAGCCTTCTTAGGCCTGGCCTATTCCGCTAGGTTTGGGCTTGTTTAAAAGCCTATATAGTTAATAGGCTCAAGCTGAGGCTTCGAATTAGGCTTTTCAAGCCTAACAGGCCAACCTATTTAAATAATATATTATGTAATTATTAAATATATTCATTATTCAATATTAAAATTTAAATTTAACTTTTAATACAATTTTAATATTTGTACTAGTAATTGATGTTCAATGCAAAAGAATATTTTTCTATCACTAAGATTGAATATATTTCTTATTTACTTCAAATAATATTTCATAATTCGAATAAATAGACTCTTTTGTTAGATGTTTATATCATTTTAATATGTCTGTCATATAAAACTTTTTATTTTGTTATTATGACGGAATTATTTTAATTCTAAAAAATATGAGTAGATAATATTTATATAAATTAAATAAAAATAAATAATCACGAATTTTAATTATAAAATTAAATAAGTTATTTATAATTTAAAATTAGAAATATATTTAAAATTATTAAGTAGGCTTAAATAGGCCCCGACTAGGCCAAAAATCCGCGCTATATAACTAAAAAGGTCAGACCTAGACCTTTATAAAAGCCTTTGACAGTTAATAGGCCAGGATTTTTCGCAGGCTCAGGCCTACCGAAGCAAAGCCTAGTCTGGCCCGGCCTACTTCCACCCCTACCTAACTATAATGCCATGAAATTATTTTCGAATCTCAATCTATTACATGTTTCAATTTGTGTTTGCTAGTGTAAATTTTGAAATAATTAGCTCTCTTAGATTTTGCTTAGACTTCTCTCTTTTTTTCCCCCCACCTCTTTTAACAAGCAAAATAGCAAACATTTACTTCGGTTATTTTAAATAGCAATCATGTAAAAAGTTTGTGGTAGTCTTGAAATATGTAGCAGCATGCATGAAGTTTCGTTAGCCACAATAGAAAGTTGACTAGAAAATTTGAATAAGATTGAATGCATATTCAATTTGACACATATACTATAGTTTGATTGATTGAGTTGTGTAGTTTAAAACATTTAATTCACTGTTTTTCATATACAACAACTTCTGACGGAGGAGCAGAAGCTAACATTGCAAAGAAACAAGTGAGAAATTATGCAGAAAGATATGGCAGGTGATTTCTCTTCGGATTCTCTCTCTCTCTCTCTCTCTCTCTCTCTCTCTCTCTCTCTCTCATCTATGAATGTTTATGTGATGCTATAGGGTGGGAGAAAACCAAGAGGGAAGGCATGAAGAAAGAGGTGGATAAGGAAGAAAGAATAAGCCAGTTGGATGCAGCGTTGAAGGAATGCATGCAGCAACTACATTTCGTTCGAGAAGAGCAGGAGAAACGAATTCACAGTGCTGTGATGAAGGCAGCAGAAGAATTTGACAAAAAACGGATTGCTTTGAAAGAAAAGTTAGCAGAGGCAGGCAGGAGAATTGCTCGATTAGAAGCTGAAAACTCGCACCTCCATAAAGCCATATCATCCAAGGAAAAGGCGATCCAAGAGCTGGGTAAATATACGGCACAGTGCGAAGCTGATCTAAATGCTCTTACGCTGAGACTAGAGTCCACCGAGAAAGAAAAGGCTTCTCTCACCTACGAGCTTCGTGTTCTTGAGAAGGAGCTCGACATTCGGAATGAGGAAACGGAGTTCAACCGCCGAGCAGCAGACATAGCTCAGAAGCAACAGCAGGATAGCGTGAAAAGAATTGTCAAATTGGAGGCGGAGTGTCTGAGACTGCGCCTCCTCGTCCGCAGACGCTTACCTGGTCCTGCAGCTTTGACAAGAATGAAGAATGAAGTTGATGTACTTGGAAAGGATGAAGCTGGAGCTAGAAGACGACGATCAAACCCTTCCGTGATCAGTTCGGTAGAGTTTTTCGTCGATGATGCAGCTGATATTCCATCCAAAAGGATCAATTCTCTGACGGAGCAGCTGCTTAGAGTGGAAGAACAGAACAGGAATCTTCAGGATGAACTCAACAAAAAAACAAGGCAATCCCAGTTTCCCAGAAATGCGTATGCTCCTGCAGCATCCGGGGCATCACAAGGAGAAGCACAAGTCGAAGGATCGTTCAAAAAGGAGCAGTCTCTGGCAGCACAGTCTGATTTGGGTAGCGACGACAAAGCAAGCTGTGCTGAGTCTTGGGCTTCTGCTCTGATATCAGAGCTTGAGCATTTCAAAAGTGAGAAACAATCTAATGGGTTCATGGAAACTCCAGAAATGAATCTCATGGACGACTTCGCTGAGATGGAAAAGTTGGCCGTAGTAACTATAGATTATCCAGCTGCCACAAGTTCTCATCATTCGTCTGAGGAAGGTAATGCAGTTGTTGGTCTGTCTGGAGGGCATTCATCGCCGACAACTGGTGGTGAGATGGTTCCGATTCATAGCTTCGAATCAGAGACTTTGATCACAGGTAAAGAAATTCAATCTGAAAGTGAAAGGGCTGCAGCCCTTAGAACTTCTTGGCAGCTGGATGACTTGGTGAAGATGCTTTTGGAGTACTGTCAAGTTTTGAAAGTAAACCCTCATGAAGTATTGGATGATATGAAGGTTGCCTTGGAGCATAATAGCTCGGAATCTGTGAATCTTAATGGAGAAGGACCCCAAAAAGAAACAAGGCATGTTTCAAGTAAGTCTTTCAACATAGAAGCATTAAACACAGGAAATGGCAACGATATCTCAGCCACGAAGAAGAGTGATCAGAAGTTAGAGAGTGAAGTAAACATACCAATAAGCAAGATTCTTGAGCTACTTGAAGGGATAGATATGTTAGCTCAAGACAATGGCGCAGCAGCATATTTCCAGTGGAAATATGCTGAAATGTCTGAAATTGTGGAGCAATTTCTCCAAATTTGCCATGATTTACTAAATGGAAAGTCCAGTCTTGAAAAGTTTGTTCAACTAGTAGCTTCTAGTTTGGACTGGGTGCTGAACCATTGCTTTTCCCTTCAAGATGTTTCGAGTATGAAGGATGCAATGAGAAGTCGCCTGGAGTGGGATGAATCAAGAAGTGAGAGAGAGTTTGATACTGGATCAGCTGAATCCAATAGATTGAGCATCCAAAGAGAAGAAGAGGCCAAAATGTCGGTTGTCGAACCAACAAATATAGAGCTGTCAACTATTGGTTTTGGAAGGAGTGCTCAATCACAAATTGCCAAGGCCGAACCTTTCGAGACTCAACCAGAGAAAGAAACTACAGTACAATCAATAGGAAATAGTGAAGACAAATTAAAAAATTGGAAGATGATGAAAGACCTGGAGATCCAATTTATGGAAGCTTATGATGAACAGAGAAACTCTGACAGAATGATATCACCTAAAAAGAATAGTATTGAAAATACAAGCAAATCTTTTGGGAGACAGGAAGAAACCTACAATGAACAGGAGACAAAGGAAATAAGGTATATGTTAGCTCATTTTTTCATTGGAACACATTTTTTATATTTATCTTTCTAATTTCTCCATTTCAGTAAGAAAAGCAGCACAGGTTGTGATGATGGAAACCCAAAGGAGATGCAACTTCGAGATGTAAGTCTTGTTCTGCATATGAAATTATATAGAAATAATCAGCAAAAATATCAAATATGCATCATCATAGATTGCTGTTGCAAATTTTCTCATTTTTTTCCAGGAAAAAGCTCCACCTATCATTCAAGTGTTCAGAAGCATTTACAGTATATCCATGATTCCACTATCATTAGCTACATATATTTAGCATTTTATGAAAGCCATATTAAACTAGTAGAATAAAGAAGCAGGTTCTAATGGAGTCGGTTATCATCATTTATTCATGTAGCTCTGCTGCATATCTATAATGCTGGTGCCTTGTACTATATATTTAGACACAATATCATATTAATAAATCCCAGATACTAAAGGTAGTAGTAGTCATAGAAGAGAAGAACCTTGCACCAGCCATTTGAGTTACCTTTCGTCCTGTTGTGCCTGAGTAAATTTGATTTCTGAGTCACTCAAAGTGTAAATACAAGTTACTCATGCATAATGGACCTGCAATTTCCTATCTCATCCTTCGACTTCAATTTTGTAGGATTGGGAGATCACTGCAGCGTCAGAAAAATTGGCCGAGTGTCAAGAAACTATCCTAAATCTTGGGAAGCAATTGAAGGCATTGTCTTCACCAAGGGATGCAGCTATTTTTGATGCTGTCATATCTACACCAGCTGACTATGTAATTACCAGCACAGATCCTAAGAGAATTGTTAAACGATTGTCCCTACGAGATAACATGCTAGCAGAAGACAGTGACAAACTTGGTGCAACTCCAAAAACCGGAGATGATATTGAAAATGGAAACGACGATTCTACTGTGAGTACTGATCCTGCATTAGAGTCGCCAAGCATGTTTAATGATCCAGATGGTATCAAAGGCGAGGCAGACACAAAATCAATTGTTTCCATGGCTATTGTCCCTCATAAGAAAAAAGAGAGCAGAAGTTTTTTGAAGAAGTTATTTTTGTGGAAAAAGAAAGGTGACAGAAAGAAAACACACTTCTCCTAAGATGCAATGTGGCATTGCAGAAGCTGAAAATGAATTATAATCCTGCTATCCTGGTCGCTTCGACTGGGAAAATACTATTCTTTATAACGCCCATTCAGAGAGTGAACTCTGAACAAAGGCTTGGATGTTTTTGTGTATCTCGCTACAAATGGAGGTTCAGATGAGTTACATATATCAAAGAAAAATAAAGATGGAATGAGGAGAGGAGTATCAAATTACCCATATTTCAGAGCTACCACTGCTGGATCTTTTTTGTGTAACTTTGTATGAGAAACGCAGTCTGCTCGTTTACCATATGCTGTACAAGATAAAGTCATTACACAAAAGAGAGAGCGAGATGTGAATGATTTGTTTTATTACTCACTTTGGTTTCAACAATGTTATATGATTTCTGAAACATTTCACAAAAATTAGGATTACTGGCTTACTGCCAACATGCAGCTCAGAACACCAGATAAATAGCATAGATATAGAACATCAATCTCTGTAAAGAATAAATGTGGCAATATCATGAAGCCCAGCCTCCCTGTAACAGTCAGCAACTCTCTCTATACATGCATCCCATGCCCCATCAACCGACGCCAAATCTAATAAGAGAGCAGCTTCATCCAGTGCAACCTGCAAGAAGATTAATTATTGTACAAGAAAAGAGAAACGCCATTCATGAAAATGAGAATTTGCAATATTCAATACCTGAGCAGGATCCTTTCCTTTTTTCAAGTCTTCTCGCCTTCCCTCATCTGTCACCTTCTCTTTTATATATTCAATTTGCTCATCCTCCCACTGAGCCAAGTCAGCAGCTTCCTAGCGAGCATAACCAATAAGCATTACATAAGATATGAGCTTAGAAACATGAAATAGTTAATGACTGACAGTCTTACAGAGTGTTCAATGACACATACCTGATACTTGCAGCCTAGTGTCCACCATGGTGATTTCAGTGCAACCCTCGCAGCATCTTTGGCTTCTAAAGTTCGTCCAACTCTGTGTGAGGAATAAGGAATACCATGAATTATGTCCAATTGATGGTTGGCAAAGCATTATGCCATAATGTATAGTAATGGAACAAAAATACAAACTTCAGCAGAACTTCCGCGTTAAACACAAAGGGACGCCCAAATCCTGGAAAGTGCTCCTTTTTAGTATAGAACTCTCCAGTCACCAAAGCTGAGACCTTACACCAGTATGTGTTGAGCATCATCAAAAGGTAATAAAAACCAATTCACTCAGAAATGATGATTTGTCAAAAACATCTTACATGGTCTCCTTTGTCAAAATGTTGCTTCACTTTGCGTTCTAGTATGTCTGGAAACAAACCTACCTGGAATCGGATGGATGCTTTGTTAAATAAGACACAGTGGTGACAAACAAAAGCTCCCCTTTTTTATGCTACCTTCTTCAAAAGATAGGTTTCTAAGCTTGGAAGCTGAGAGGCAGCAAAATCACCCTTCTCATAAAAGTTATTTCCTGCATCATCTGAGGCATAAAATAACTCCTCATTTCTTTCCTGAGGGTTCTTTACATCTTCTTCCACTAAGATTCTCTTGATATACTGCTCAACCTATTATCAAAGAGAATGGCATGGGATATTGTACATTGTATGCATTTTATGAACACACAAACCAGGCCAAATACGGTTCAACCTTGTAAACCAAATTTCCTTACTAAGTTACTATATGCATCCCTCAAATGATACATGAGCATACACAAATTACTCACATTTTTAGCCAAAAGCCAAACCCCATATTCACGAACCTCTACTACTGGCATCTCCATCCTTGTATATTTGAAAGAGGGATTAATGATAGAAATATAACATTGACCTGTTTATAATGAACAGAGAATACCCAATAGGAGCAGTTGGCCATCTCATCAATGCAGTTATAGAACCTGTAATCAGCAAAATCAAGAAGATGTAAAAAGTATTTGAAAAACAATAATACAAGCAATTTAAATTTCCATAAAACCTCTTCTTCCGACAATGATGCACCTGAGTTATTCTTGGACAAGGGAACAACAAGAGGAAGCAAACCTTGCTTTGCCCCCGGAGAAATAATTTGCTCACCTGTTACAATGTAAGATTTATAAATATTATGGTGGTACTGAAATCATAAAACTTCCAGCACACAACTGATACAAATAACTCCATGCATACAAAAACAAGCATAAGCAGCCCATAACATATTTTCAATAATCTAAGCATCATATGAGATTCAAGTTTTCACTTAACCCAAGGCAAATGCTAAGGTTTATATTTGCATATAAATCCAAGCAAGTTTCAATAAACAAGATCTCATTTTTTTTCAGCATATTGGCGAGAAGAACATCCTTTTAACAGTTGGAGCATTCCAAAGGGTGAATACATAATTCAATGATTTGCACCCATATAAAAACTTCATGCGACATGCAAGAACCTTATAAATGCTAACTAGTTTTTGGAAGATTAACTTATTAATATAAATAAAAATCTGTCGAACAAGACTTCAACTATTTTTTTTCTTTTCAACTTTTCTAGTGATGCATAACTAAACAGGATTTTGTTCACAACATCAACTAGCACATTATATTAACTCCGGGCTCATACATAAACAAACTATACCAAACTTGACATTTTATAAACCAACCAAAGTAAAGATGACCCGAATGTTAGGACCCATCAAGAATGCCTTTTAACACAAAGCAAAGAGCAAGAGAATTTAACTTATTTTAACACAGTAAGGAACAAAATAGAACTTCACAATGAATTTCTCTGATTTTCTAAGTATGTAACCCCCATCCTAGCTCATGCAACCTCAACACCAAGAAGAAACTGTCAATTTTTGAAAAAAAATCGTGATATCTCAGATAAACACTACATCCACTCCATTAACACACAGTCACACACCCCGCGTGCAAACCTGCGGTACATGTAGTGTCTAGTTTAGTCCAGCGGATGTAACATTCAACCATTTTGCAAGACATATTTTTAGCATTTTGCAAGGCAATTTAATTGTTCGTTATTGGGTAGCGAGATAAATCAAGTAGTAGAGGTACTACATTCAACATACCTCGGCCCTGAAGAATCTTGAGAAGATGATTCAAATGCTCCGGCGGCTTCGTGGCAGCAATATCTTTAATGAATGAAGCATGGTCTGAATCCAAACAACCAAAATTCTTACGCACACCAGCATGCGTAAACTGCGTTGTTTGCACATAAATTGTGCATTTGTAAATAAATAATGCGCAAAAGAAAGGCGTGGTTAATAAATATACCCGGGAATGGCGAGGAGTAACAGCGGAGGGCGTGGCGGCGACGGCTGAATATAACCGATGAGGCACGTGGAACTCCGAACACCACTCCGCCGGCGGCCTTCATATCTGCTGAGGAACTGATTGTGGATATTATTTTTATTTTATGGAAATGAGGATATTATTTTTATTTTATGGAAATGAGGATTATTTTTGTCGATCATTTATTAATTCGATACATTAAATAAATAAGAAAAATATTTATCTGTATTTAATTTTGTAAGGTCTAATTTGAACAAGAATGAAGAGATTTGATTCTTTGAAAATGAATCTATATTAAAATTAAATTATTAATTATTGTAGGATTGGGCGGTCCTGGGCTTCTTTAGTGCTTGCCCCATCTCTCTTATATTCTGAGCCCACCTCTCTCGTTGTGTTTATAGATTTGTTTCCGGGTTGGGTTTAGCTTCGGGTTGAGCGGGTTATGTGGAGCGGTTATTCTAACCTACTATATATATGTTGTTGACCCGTTTTACCCGATAAGTGTGAGAAACCCTAATCTGATATGCGTCGTTCTCTCTCTCTCTCTTCTATGTTGTTCTCTCCTGAGTGTGGTTGTGGTGAGAGTGAGTTCTTGAGAGTGTCCTCGGCGTGTTCACCCATTTCGGCAACTCCCTTGGCCGGTGGAAGGCGTGGAGTGCTCGGACGGTAAGGTCTGAGCCAGGAGCGCAGATCGGACGAGTTCTAAGGGTTCCCCGGTGCAAAGACGGTCAAAGCTTGAAGGTCGGACTTAGTCCGATTGTGGAACCCTGCGACCTTGATACCCAACAATTATAATATTTAAATAACTAAAATAAATTTTTTATTAATTTATTAATGAATATTTGAATTCGATTCAATCAACAAACATCTGATCCAATTTGTATCCGATCCGAATTTTTCGTGTTCTTGTCATGTTGGTCTGATAAATATTTGTATTTGATAATCCTCAATCTATATCATTACTTCCTTCGTCCCATTTTAATAGTCTTTTTTTCATTTTCGTAAGTCCCAAATTAATAATCTTGTTTCTCAAAATTGTAACTTTTTTCACACTAACAATAAAATATTAATTCCACTGAACTCATTCTATACTCACATGTCTTGATTAATGTGTCCAAACTAAATCAGACTATTAAAATGAGAAAGAAAAAGTATTATAGTACGAAGTCATGTTATATTATCGTGTTACATAAAAAATTGCTACCCTAATTCTAAGTAATCAACTATAAATATAGTGTTGAATCAAACATGGATATACCTATTAATACATACAATTAGTTAGTATAATGTTATTAATTTTTAGTGTCAGAAATTAGTTGTTGATTTTGCTGCTGGTCGAGTGCAAATTTTTATTTGTTTTTAAAATCATAATTTTTAGCGAATGTGTCTGTCTAAGATTGGGGCGGTAGATGAACTGTAATAATTGAATCTCAATAATTCAATTAAGATTCAACTAACTAAATAAATTGGGATTTGAGAAATTAATTTGAAAATATAAAATATTTAGATTTTTAAATCTAAAAAATTACCATTTAATTAATTATATCAATTAAAAAAATATTTATTGAGTCAATCAAAATTTGGTTTTTATTTTTTATTTTTTATTTTTAACAGAAAACTAAGCTGGTTTAGTGAATGGAGACATAAAACCGCCGCTAACGGGAGGAGAAGGGGAGGGGAGGGAGACCAAGGCTGAAAAGCGCCCCTCTCGGCAGGCCCACCACATCCGCCACCTCCTCAATATCCATTTTTAGGGTTTTCAAATTCCAAGCGCCAAATCGCTCATTCCTCCAGCTCCCCCGTCTCCTTGCATGACTCGGATCTGCAATCCGACCTCCATTGCCGGATCGCCGCCTTTTCTGCTTCTCCTCCGGCAATGTCGGCGCCCAAGGACTCCCCCTCCGCCTCCGGATCCGACCCCCCTGTAATTCTCCCTAATCACCTTCTCTTTCGATCCACACTGTCTCTTTCTGCTTGCTGAGTTTCTTTTACTTGCATTTCCCGGTGAATGAGATTTGGAAGATGTCAACTGTTCTCCTTCTCGCTCTGCAATAATATTCTTTTTGCGTGTGTGTAATGATGACGTGTGTGTAATGATGACGAGGATTATATAGGAACGTGCATTGTGGTTTTTGATTGCTGGCGCTTAGGTTCGTGTTAGCTCTGTCTTAGACCGATGCGAAGAGAATTTATTTAATGATGGCAGATTATGCTGTGGAGATTCTTGAAATAATGTGATAACACAAATTTTGTTCATAACTTCATGTGGAGCTAGATGGACTGCATTATTTTAAATTCCATCTTAACCTTTTCTTAGAGTGTGCTTATCAGGATAATTTATTTACTAGAAGTTAAGGGCTTTGAGTTAATTACTATGATACTGTAACTATGCCACCTGGCTTTCTGTCACATGCTGAGGAATTTAGTTTGAAGTCCTTTTGCATGGTTCATTCTGTATTTTGTTCGTTGTCCCAATTTACCTCAATTCCTATTTTCTCATTGATGAAAAAGAAAGTAAAAACTAATTGACAAAGAATGTATCTGTTAGAAGATTTTTTTCTTTTCATTCATATATATATATATATATATATATAGATTCAGCCTTGAATCTTGTTATATATCATTATTGCTCATTCCTGATTAGGGTATTTGATAATCACACCTAATTGTATTTTTTTTTGTAACTTGGATAGATAGCTGGCCACCAAGGAAATGGTTCATCAGCACAGGAAGTTATGGATGTTATTGAATCCTTAAAGAAACAAGTTTTGTCTGACCGCTGTGCCTATATAAAGGTGCACTAATGAAATGCATTTTAATTACTGCTGATTATGAAGTTCTTGTTGATACTCAAAACTTGCAATTCTTCTTTTTGTACTCTCAGAAACGGATGGAAGAAAATGCTGAGAAAGTGCTTGATGTCACAAAAACCATTTATAAGCTATCTATGGAAAGAAAAAACTTTAAGATTATTTGTGGTGACGGAGGTGTAGATTTGCTGGCAAAGAGACAAAAAGATGCAAATGATATGCATAATGGCATTGGTACAAGCAATGGTGATAATGAAAGTAGTAGCTCTCAAGAAGATGGATATGCCCCTTCTGCAATTCTTTTAGGATCAAGTATTGCAGTCAAGAATGCTGTCCGTCCTATTAAGCTGCCAGAAGTGAAAAAACTGCCACCATATACTACATGGATTTTTTTAGATAGGTGAGTCTATATTGTGATGTGCATGGTGGAAAAAATTGTAAAGTCATCGTGCTTGTCATAACAAAAACTCTTCTCCGCTTCAGTCGTGATGAGTGCTCGCCACATCTTTTATTATTTTAACTACTGAAGTTAGAGAGACAAAATTCCGATTGTTGTGCTCTTGCAGTTCTAAAATCTTTGTGGATCAATTCAAGTTTTGCTCTATAATTCTTCTTCTTGATTTTAGGAATTAGTTTCAGTCTTAGATGGTAATTTTTGTATGGTATCCCCTTTTCTTGGCTGCCATTACTTCTTGCATCTCTCAATTCATGCTTCTTTCAATTTCTTTTTTCTCCATCAGTGTTTTAATTTCTATTTTGTTAATGTGGTAAGTTTAATTTTAATTTATTGTTTGTGCAGAAATCAAAGAATGACAGAGGATCAGTCTGTGGTTGGCAGAAGGCGTATTTATTATGACCAGAATGGTGGTGAGGCTCTAATTTGTAGTGATAGTGAAGAAGAAGCGGTTGATGATGAAGAAGAAAAAAAAGAGTTTGTTGAGTTTGAAGATTATATCCTGCGGTTGGTATATTTGCTGCAGATATTATTCTCATTCTGCCCTCCCACTCTTTGGTGCTTAATAATGTTCCTCTTGCTATCATTGGCCAAAAATAGCTCGTTTCCACCCTCCTTTTCTGGCGTGAGCTAGGTCGAAGCTTAATGAAGGGTAGCATAGAACTGCAAGTTTTTTGGTCTTATACGTGGGGAATTCTCTTTAAGTTTTCTGTGTTTTATTGAATGACATTTATGAACACCCTTTTGCAATTATTCGGGTCATATCTTAAGAGGTGTTGTCTTTATTCTCTTCTGGTAACCACACAAAGTGCAATTTGTGTAAATTTATATGTGCTTAACCCTGGAAGGAAGAATGTATGATGTCCAAACTCCTGTTGTGCTTGTTTTCATTGTTGAAAATTGGGTGGTGTTTGAAATCTATATTAGTAATAGCTTTTTGTATTTTATTCTTGTCAGAATGACTATCAAAGAAGTGGGATTTTCTGAAATGACATTGGATTTGTTGGCTCAGTGTTTATCTAGAAAATCTTCTGAGCTCAAGGTATTCACCTCAATTTCTGATCATTGATTATGTGCATATCTTAATGTTTTCTGTGGGCATTTATGTTCCATTATTATCTGATAAAGAAAAAGAACTGGTCATAGTGAGAACTTTGGTCCAGCTGTTTCCCATTCGTGTTTTGCTGGCTTTACAGAGATAAACTACCATAGAACATCTTATACAGGCAAGATTTGAAGAACATGTCAAAAGTAACAATGTCACACCTTCTATGAACAATGGAAATGTTGAAGGCTTTGTGAATCCCTATATTGATAAAGATCTTGATGCAGCTCTGGATTCATTTGATAACCTGTTTTGTCGTCGTTGTCTAGTAAGCAAGAAATATTACTCCTTTTATTTATTTTTCCAAATTTTCAGGAACCAACAATTAATTTTATTCCAATTTTCTCTCTCCACTCTAAGTTATTCTCCCTTGTGTGGCAGGTTTTTGACTGTAGACTACATGGGTGCTCTCAGGATCTGAGTTTTCCTGTAAGTCTTTTATATTAGGAAATAATCGATTGAAATTGTTACTAGTGGTCTTGATGGGATTCCTATTATATTATTCCCTTCAGGTGGAAAAACAACTAACATGGTCTAGTCCAGATCTGCCGAAAGAGCCATGTGGTCCAAGCTGCCATCGATTGGTATTCTGTTTGCTTTTTTTGACTCTTGAAAAAGTAGTATTAGGCTATAATGACTTCACTGCCTGATGAGTCATGCCTCTCTATAATCGGTTTGTTGTATACTTTAGTTTAGATGCCAATATTCCACATTAGCTCTTTCAGGTTTTCTTTGGGCCATTAATTTTCAATATTGAATGTGACCTCCCTTTGACTTTCTTCTTATGTGTCTGACCTTTAACATTATTTTTGTATTTTATAGGCTACATGTCAATGCCATTATGCATATTGCGGAACTAGATCTTTTGCCCTTATTTCAATTTCTTATGTTCTCTACGAGACTACGACTCATTAACTCACAACCGTCAGGTCCTTGAATCAGAAAGCATGAGCTCCAGGCAGGCGAGTGTTGAAGCAAAAGCTGCCCCTCCATCTAATGCTGCCTCACTGCAAATTCAAAAGAGGAAGCAAGGAGGTGTGTCTCTCAGGAAGAAATCAAAATCTTGCCAGAGTGAAAGTGCTTCTTCATCAGAGATTAAACCTAATAATGATGTCACGTCATCAGTGAAGAGTTCATCTGCTGGAAAGTCTGGTGTTGACAAAAGAAGCAGCAAGAGAATAGCAGATAATGTTCTAGTCGCCAAAAAGAAAAAGCAGAAGAAAATTGTAACATCTGATTCTGATCGTCAAGAAAATGAAGACAATAGTTCTTCACAGAAAGTCAAATCTACAAGTTCTAGAAAGTTCAGAAGCAAGGATTCTCCAGTTCTAGACTTTGACAAATCTTTGCGGGAAGAGGTAGCTAGCGGTGCATCAAATGAGAGTGAGAGTAATCAGCCTGTGAGTAGTAGTGGTGACACTTTAAAGAAAGAAGAGTTTGTTGATGAAAATATGTATAACAAAGATGTAGTTGAGAACAAATGTTGGAGACCGTTTGAAAAGGCTCTGTATGAAAAGGGTATCCAGATTTTTGGCCGAAACAGGTTAAACTCTTTTTTTTTTGTGCTTGTTTTGGTTGGTTGACTACGCTTATTTTTAGTTTACCGTATGAAACTTCCATCATCATTTATTGATTCATATATCTCATGAGCAAGCTATTACATTTAGATCCATGTGTTCTCAGGAATAAATGCAGAGTAGAAATATTGTGATCCATACTTTTCTTTAGTTCAACCAAGCTGGCTTGATTATACTCTTTAGATTAGCTTCTTAGTGTATTTCACAGACTTCCTCAGTTGCTTGGTTACATAAAAATTTTAAATATCAACACATGCTCTGAAGATGGACTTTGTATGTCGTGCAGTTGTTTGATTGCAAGGAACCTCTTGAGTGGCTTGAAGAGCTGTTCAGAGATCTTCAAATACATGCATCATTCTGAGAACAAGATATTCTCTCGAGATGGTGATGGGATGGACCTTGCAGATGGCTGTCTGAAAACTGATGGTAATGAGATAGTGGTAAGTCCTTTTCTGTTGATTCACATGTATTTTGATTTTTGATGTTTTAACCTGTTTCAATGATTTTTTATAAAGGGTGGGGGAGCACGAAGAAGATCGAGATTTTTACGCAGAAAAGGAAGAGTTCGTCGTCTTAAATACACTTGGAAATCTGCAGGGTACCAGTCTTTCAGGAAACGGATTTCTGAAAGGAAGGATCAACCTTGTCGGCAGTACAGTCCATGTGGATGCCAAACAGCATGTGGGAAAACATGCCCATGCCTTGTTAATGGCACATGCTGTGAGAAATACTGCGGGTGAGCTGACAGCAGTTCCATTAATTCATTATTGCAAACCTTTGTTTTATTATAGTCATTGTATAGAATCACCTATTGCTCTCGTCTCAAATGTCTTTTATTTCTTTCACCAAATTGATGCTTGATAAAAACTCTTCATCTTTTTGTGTGAAATGCCATTTTATGTTCAGTCTAATGATATTCTCTCTGTCAGGTGTCCAAAGAGCTGCAAGAATCGTTTCAGAGGATGTCATTGTGCTAAAAGCCAGTGTCGAAGTCGTCAGTGCCCATGCTTTGCTGCTGACAGGGAGTGCGATCCAGATGTATGCCGAAATTGCTGGATTAGGTGCAAAATCTTTTGGATTTTTTTCCCTTTCAACTTTCAACTTTTCTTGCGTGTCTCAAAGTGACTCTTTTTTCTTGCATGTGAGAGACATGTTGATGGGTTGGGTTTTACCTGATGTTTGCATTCTATCATCCTAGGAGTTACCAAGATAATAGTTAAGGGGACAAATGCTTGTAATTCATGTCAAACGTAAGCAATTTACTTTAGTATTCAAACAGAAAATGGTTGAGTTATGAACACAATTGTTACTTCTAGAAGATTTTTGATAAAAACCTCTTTACATTTTAGAAGTTGTGGTTTCACAGAATGTTTGATAACTGGGACTTTTAGATAATTGTAGTTATTTTAGATGAAGAGATGAAACAAATGGGGATATAGCAAAAATAATAACCTGATTTTGGAAAATTATTAAATTTTAGATGCTTTATTGAAACAGTTTGTCTCTGAGTGTGTTGCAACAGATCCAGTTCAAATCCTATGTGGTAAAATACATAGAACACTATAAGCTTCCTAAGTGTTAATGCAACCCCATTTGTTTCCACTCAATGCCCTTAGTTAGTGGTTGCATATGGGTTGGCGGCCACCGATCCAGTTCAAATCTTATGTGGTAAAATACATAGAACATTATAAAGTTCCTAAGTGTTAATGCAACCCCATTTGTTTCCAATCAATGCCCTTAGTAAGTTGTTGAATATGGATTGGCGGCTCTTGAAACAATGTCTACTTAAACATGTATGATTGAGCTTATAATTGATTGGTGACCCATATTATCAAGGAATTGTCTCGGAATTGGATTCAGTGACAAGTGGATACATAAGTAGCATAAACCTAGAATCACTGATGTGAAAATGAAATAATTTGTGTGGTTGCTGCCTTGTTTCCCTTAAAAGTGACAATTGAAAGTCAACAAAGTACACTGCTAGGTGATTTTTTTTTCCTTTCTGTTTTCTATAATTTTCTCCAAATATATTGAGGTATGAGTCTTTAAAATCAATCTGAATGTTTATTCTATTGTCATTTCATCTTTGTAGATGCTAGGCTTTGAACAGTTATTTGTTGGGCTTATGAGCAGCATTGATCTACCGTTAAATGATTATATCTCATGCGTCATGTTTTGATTCATTATCATGTTCAAGAATATGTACTTTCTTATGATTCACAGTTATGCTATTTGACTTGACAGTTGTGGTGATGGCACTCTGGGGGTGCCTTCTCAAAGAGGTGATAATTACGAGTGCAGGAATATGAAGCTTCTTCTAAAACAA
This sequence comes from Plectranthus barbatus, assembly GCA_026898455.1. Taxonomy (NCBI): domain Eukaryota; kingdom Viridiplantae; phylum Streptophyta; class Magnoliopsida; order Lamiales; family Lamiaceae; genus Plectranthus; species Plectranthus barbatus. The sequence continues at coordinate 137,036 of JAPKLW010000233.1, read as the reverse complement.
CAGCAGAGGGTACTTATATTATTTTCCTTCTACTCTACATCTTCAATTAGGGTTGATTTTACTGATCTTTCAAAATTGAAACTGTTGGGCCACGCATAGCTTTAATGGGTTGGTGTTTTGGGACTTGGGATGCTAATTTGACATTGATTCCTGCTACTCTCCATCAACTATATTTTGCTTTCAGCCCTTTGTTCCGGTTTTTCTGAGTCAGAATTAAATTGATTCGCTAGTAGATAATACATAGTGAATAGATTATGCTAATAGTAATGCTACTAATTTTAGGTTTTGCTGGGGAGATCTGATGTATCTGGCTGGGGAGCTTTCTTGAAGGTATTTTTGGAAAATAGCATTTTTATTTCCATTATATATTTTCTCCTTTTTCAGAACTCACCCATATACTTAAAATTTGCAGAATAGTGTCAGCAAGCATGAATACCTTGGAGAGTATACTGGCGAACTAATTTCACATCGTGAAGCTGACAAGCGCGGGAAGATATATGATCGTGAAAATTCTTCATTTCTTTTTAATCTAAACGATCAGGCATGATAACACTTTCGCTACCAAACTGTTCCCTTGTTTAATATCCCACCTAATTCACAGATGGATTTATAGCATTATAAAATCACTAATATGAAGAATTTCTTATTCATGGTCAGTTTGTGCTAGATGCATATCGCAAGGGTGACAAGCTGAAGTTTGCCAACCACTCTCCAGATCCAAATTGCTATGCTAAGGTATCGGAGTGTCAAAAGATAATACCCTCTGCTTGAAATAATCATTTGAAAACTTGGCAGGTGATTATGGTGGCCGGAGATCACAGGGTGGGCATATTTGCCAGAGAACGGATTTGTGCTGGAGAAGAAATATTTTACGACTATCGATACGAGGCGGATAGAGCTCCGGCTTGGGCTAAAAAACCAGAGGCATCCGGCAGCAAGAGGGATGATGGCGCCCCTTCAAATGGGCGTGCCAAGAAGCATACTTAACTGGACATTTGAAGATTTTTGGGTGATAGAAACAGCTTGCGGTTGAATCTCTCTAATCATTAGTTGCTGGAGATGAGGTAAAAGGCAGGCATCTCCAGAGTAACCTAAACCCATTCTTTTTGCTCTACACCCACACTATTACTGCTCAGTATACACTCACCAAAGCGGGAGAAACATACAGCCGTAGCCCCATGTTTTTTGAATATAAAACATTCTTATGTAAAATGCGGCGATTATTTCACCAAAAAAGCACATTTCTTGACATTTTAAATACTCTTTTTTTTTAAAATTTTTTAATCTTATAGTATTTTATTTTTATCTAATCTATTGATTTTTCTCCACCAGCATACATCTACCATGACATGTAACCATCTATAATATTGTTTTATTCTTGTCTAGGAAGGTCTCCTATTTGAAAATTTAATTGATATAGAAATTTCGTACCGGCCTACACCAAAATTCTCACACGTACAGCCTTTTTGTAATAGTCCATTATTGCTTCATAATTGCATTCTGTTTCTCTTCATTTAATATGTGGAGAAATTGAAATGTGGGTTTCACACGAATGTTGCAGTTATGCATAGGTTTCAACGATTTTAGCAAACATTAATAGACGGATTATATTATTATTAGCTGATGAGTAACTGTTGGAAGTTGAAACTTTTTAGGACTCCACAAAACCTGCCAACTTCCGACAATACGTGCCCAATTTCTCCAAGATTCAAACCCCAGTTATTTCCTTTTCTTTTTTTGAAAATAAATAAATACATACACATTAAATCATGCATAGTTGGAAGAATCTCCTTCAAGATTGAAGATTGGATTGCATCCCCACATGATGTGACGAAACACATTGATGAACTACAGAACTAAAACAGCAACTCTTCAATGATTCAGCAATACTAGATTAATCCTCTTAATTAATGGTTTATTATCTTGTCGAAACTTGAAACTTTGATCCTGAAAATCAATAAAAAATAATAGTAGTTGGACATAAAATGACAAGACCAGTGTATTATTTCCTTTATTTTGCTTTTCTCTCCTTTCACTTTATTTTGTTGGGTGGAGTGGAGAGAGAAGGAGCGGCATAGGAACGCTAACACAATCTCTGTCGTAGGGGGGGGGGGGGGGGTTTGTATATTTTTTTCACATTTCGCCCTTTTTTTTATGTATACACACTCACTCCTGCTGCCTTAATTTATCTCTGTGTCTGCCTGACTGCCACTCCTCTCTCTCTCTCTCTCTCTCTCTCTCTCTCTCTCTCTCTGCGCCCACACAATGAGGACATGCAGCACTGCATTCAGTACGGGGCACCATTTCTTGCCTGTACTCATCACAGCTCTGTTCTTGACTTCCACCACCACAGCTTGCTCCAATGGCGAATGTCAGGTCTGTCTTTCAATTTCTTGACCCTCTTACTGTCTGTCCCGATCCCTTCATTTCTTTGCCTTTTCTCCCTTACTGGAGCTAAATTCTTGCAGCTTCTGGAATCCTGCTCCACCGCTACGGATTGCGGCCCTGGCCTTTACTGTGGGAATTGCCCTGCCCTTGAAAAAACCCAGCCTTTTTGTATCAGGGGCCAAGCGACTGTCCCAACTTCCATCGTAACGAGCTTCAACTTCACCTTTATCTGAATCCCTTTTGCTGATTTCAATTTTATTTTTTTAAACTGTTGTGTGTTTGTCTGTGAATGCGGTAATAGATTAGTGGGTTGCCCTTTAACAAGTACTCATGGCTGGTGACTCACAACGCCTTCTCCATTGTTGATGCACCCTTGTTGACTGGTCCTCAAAGAATCACTTTCTACAATCAAGAAGATTCTATTTCTAATCAACTGAGGGTATATGCTCCTTTTAACTTCTCTGATTGCCTGTGTATGATCAATTCTTGATCTTTTTTCTTTTCTTTTCTTTTTTTTTTTTGGAATTTGTAGAATGGTGTGAGGGGGTTGATGCTGGATATGTACGACTTCGAGAATGATATCTGGCTCTGCCATTCGTTTCGTGGCCAATGCTACAACTTCACTGCCTTCGTAATCTACATCTACTAGGCCCTTTTTGTTTCTTTGTTTCTCCACTTTGATCTGCAGTGTTTTTGTTGTCTTTGTAGTTTGTGATCTTGCATTTATTTTCATTTTTTCAATGAAAAATAATTGAGTAGGAACCAGCTATCGATGCATTGAAAGAAGTGGAAGCATTCTTGACACAGAACCCCTCAGAGATAGTTACCATCATAATCGAGGATTATGTTCACGCTCCAAAAGGGTTGACAAAGGTGTTTACTGATGCTGGTTTGGACAAATATTGGTATCCTGTTGCCAAAATGCCAAAGAAAGGTGAGGATTGGCCCACTGTCAACAGCATGGTGAAGAACAACTACAGGCTGCTAGTTTTTACTTCGGATTCTTCGAAAGAAGCCTCTGAAGGGATTGCATACCAATGGAAGTACATGTTGGAGAATGAGCGTAAGCATACAAATGATTTCTTTGCTTGCTTTTGTATTTGGATTAATGTTGACTCAAGTGCTCATTTGATATTGTGTTACAGCGGGTGATCCGGGGGTGGTGCGAGGCTCGTGCTCAAACAGAAAGGAATCAAAGCCGCTTAACTCAAGAAGTGCATCTCTATTTCTGATGAACTATTTCCCGACTATTCCAGTTCAAAATGAAGCTTGCAAGGAGCATTCTGCACCGCTTGCTGATATGGTGGCCACTTGTTACAAAGCTGCTGGGAATGCGATGCCCAATTTCGTGGCTGTGAACTTTTACATGGTAGTTTTGGAACTTTGAATAGCTGACCAATATTATACTATTTGAAGTAACATTTTGGTATCAATTTGCAGAGGAGTGATGGAGGAGGGGTGTTTGGTGATTTGGATCGAATGAATGGCCAGACATTATGTGGGTGTGATACCGTCTCTGCTTGCCAGGTTAGAATAGCTAATACTGGAATGTAGTTGATTCAAATCTTTCAATCTGTTGCGAAGCATGTTAGATATGAAAAAAATTCTTACAAATTTGAATCATGACCTTTTTTCATCTCGTTTTGTCTTAGTTTTTGATACTTGTGGATGAACTAGAACTTAGAAAGAATGTGAACTAACAAGTTTGCACAATCAGTAGGCATAGAGCAGTTTGTAAGCATTGTGATTGGATTTACTAAGTAGCTCTTATCCCACATAAACAGTTCTGTAACATACCTGGACCAAGTGTTTGAGTGTTATATCATTTGTAACAATCGACGTTTCATCTCTGGACCAAGTGTTTGAGTGTTATATCATTTGTAACAATCGACGTTTCATCTCGTAACTTTCGGGTTTTTGAGAATCAAAGTTACTTCCCCTTTATCATCAGTGTTCTTGCCAGCCAAATTTCTTTTGCACATGAAAAGACATCATATATATATATATTTCATGTCAAAGAGAAGCATATCTATATGATTCCTATGCTAAACCAACCTAATGGAATCTCTTGGTGCATTCTAGTGATATGTTAGTTTTTCCATGGGTAAACAATAGTTCATTGGATCCAGATCACTTGCAAGAATCAATGAAAGTTGAAGTATTTTCAGCATTCCTATAATCACCTGCGATCCCATCTACATATGTTGTGCAGCACGATCACTTATGCTAAATGCTTCCGTGAATGAGTACACGTGTTGTGGTGCCTACATGCAACAATTAATTTTGTTCAATGGTTGGATAGTTGTGTTGTAATAATAGGAAAGTTTCTGTCCCAATCACATACTCTCCAATTGGGAAGACTGGAAATTTGCGTTTTATCAGCTTGCAAGGGTGTTTTTTTTTTTTTTTTTTATAGAGTTGCAACAATAATTGAGATAGGTGCCTTCAAATGAACTTATTGCAGGCTGGAGCACCCTTTGGAAGTTGCAAAGCCATTGGTGCGCCTAACACGAGTTCCACAACGACTGGGGATGCTGGAAGCTTCACTGGCTCCGTTCAATTAACAGGAGATGCCTCAGCTATCCATATTCCTGCCATTTTGGTTCTATGCTCATTAACAGCCCTCATAAACTTCATCTTACTGTATTGAGGATCGATATATGGGAATATCTCACGATGAGTTGAACTTAGGAAGTCCTCATGTTGCAGCATCTGAAGTTTTGTATCTAGAATAGGCTACTTAATGATTGAGGCAAGAAACATTCAAGTAAAAGATTAGCTAGATAAGATGATACTGCAAATTCTCAGGAATCAACATGGGATTTGTCAAAGGGAGCAGCAGCCGTGAAGAGGAGGTTGAAGGAAGCCATTCCACTTCAATTTATGATGTAATGATATTATCCATTTGGTGATGTTTAGGTTTCCAGTTTCCACTTGTGAGAGAAGACATGAATATACATGCACATCTTTGTATTGAAATTGTTTCTTTCTTCCACTTCTTCAACTAAGGTATCATTCTTTGAATAATCTATTTTCACTAAAACAGATGGAGCATTTGAATGATTCATTGACAACTGAAATGTTGCAGGGATTAGCTCACTCATGAAATGTAGTGGCATTGCAGTTACTGACAAATTCAGCCAATTCAAATGGCGTGACTATTGCTTCTGTGCAAAAATGTATTTCATCGACCCAATACTCCACTTAAAATAATCAATTATTATTTTTCGATACTCATTTTCTGAATTTATCGGCTTCTGATTCTAAGAAAAAACTATATGTGATTAAATAAATGTATTTGAAGATGCTTATGAAGTGTTGTGGCATATTAAAATCAAGAATTTTAAACCCACCAAAGGGTGTTTGAGTTTGACAATGGAGTATTATATTTTATACTACAAATTCTAGTACGCCAAGTCAATGCCTTGATCTATCCATCTAAGCATTTTAACAATACAAGCGACCTAGGCATGGTACACATAATTTAATGAAATAGTCAATGTTGCCATTGCGTGCAAACTGCTGAAATATACACAACTTTTGCAATAACTTATTCAATCAACAATGCCTTCAAACTTTACAAAGCAATCTATACATACATACAAAGCTCATCTGGTAAAAGCAACATGAGCACATCCTTCTTCATGAATTACAAGAACGATTTTGTTTATTTATCATGAGATTTTGAACCAATAATACAGAGAATTATGCAGGATATTTGCAAGCTTTGACAAATTTTAGTAATGAATGAATGTGAGAGGAAATCAATAGACAGGCCAGGCATGGAGATTTTGGGCGTTCAACAGCATCCCTTTGGGGCGTATTTGGAGAGCCGGACTGATGGAGAGCAGAGCGATGAAGCAGTCTAGAGGCACCCTCATGCCCCACACATTTATGGCCTCTAGTTTACGGCACTTCTGCACCAGAGCAAGAAGCCCATCTTCGGTTACATGGCGACAACCCCACAAAACGATTGTCTGAATAAAGAAATCAGTTGAAACTTAGTTAACAAGATTTAGGCATTCATTTTGATGTAATCAAGGATAGTACCTTGAGATGAGGACAGCTATCTGCAACGGCAAAGAGGGATGCATCTGTGATAAATGTACCACCAATGTTGAGGTGATGCAGAGAAGTAGCTCTAGAAATCTGCAGGGGAAGGAAGATGTAAATCAGCATTGATGAAACTACCACATACAAAGGAGAAAAGGCCAGTCAAGAGGGGAAAATGATGGCATACCAGTTGCACAACACCTTTGTCTGTAATTCCAGTCGAACCCCACATCGAAATCGAAGACAGATTGCCAATACATTTTGCACAAGATAATTGCATCAGCCCATGATCAGTGATTTGGCAGCCCCAGCGGCTCCTTGATCTACATGTTTCATAGCAAATTACTGTGACACTCACAAGATATGCCTACCAGAATCAAGAATCATTGCAAAACTAGGGATATGGGCTATTCACAGACTTCCCATCACCAGACTAATTTTTCCAAAAAATCCCATATTGATTTAATATAAAACTAGTTTTCATTCCTACTTCCTAATCTAAAGAAGAAACATATAAGCATATATATACACACACACACAAACATATGTTGTATGTAGATGTTAGGTAACGGAACAGTACATACATATCGAGCTCCTTGAGGCTATATGCCAGATGAACGAGTCGAGTTGTGGACTCATCATCCATCTTCCACCCGGAGAAACTCAGCGATTCCCTCCGAGCCAGAGACTCCTTCACTCCCTGCCTCCATTTTCTACGCACGCCGCTAGCCCTGTGTAACAACCACACACACATATATATAAACACAGCTCACCGTAGACAAGAGTTAACTCAAAAACAAATTGATCAACTCACTGAGCCAGGTCTTTGAAGGAAGTGAAGAGAGAAAATATATGGGCCAGTAAATCAACAGGGAGACGATCGATATCGGACTCTTCATCTCCTTTCTCCCTCATTTTTCTTCTGCCAAAATCAAGACAGGGAAGGAAGGATGAAGATGGGCAGCCAAGAATTTTGAGTTATAACTGTTTCAAGAATGGAGAGAGAGAGAGAAAGAAAAAAAAAAAAAGAATGGCTGATTCAAGAATTCAAGATACATACAAGAGAGTCATAATAAGGTTAAGGTGTGGTCATCTTTTCGTCATCGCAGAATCTACAACCATTTGTTTTTCACGGAATATTCAATGCTAGAATGGACGTGATATATCCATGGACAATTTACAATAATTATAATAATTATTTTCTACTTTCACGAAAATTACCACAATACCTGTTCTTGAAAAAACTACTCCACTAATTAGGCAATTAAATAATGGGGGCAAGGGTTTAACTATTAGCCAACCCTAAAAATTAAAATCTACACGCTCTCTAGCTCCCGCTGCTTTACTAACACTCTTTCCGGCACCTTGCTCCTTACTCCGCCGCCGGTGAACCGAGCAGGGCGTCTCAACATGAATAATCTGAAGTTTTCGTGGGAGGTTTGGTCGGAGTTGCAGTTGCGGAAGGAGATGGGAGGGGAATCTCTGCGGTTGTCCGCCGTGGACATCGAGCGGAACCGCCTCTTCTTCGCTTCCTCCGCCAACTTCATATACACTACAGAAATCCCTTCACCTCAAGTATGAACTTTTCTTTCTTATTTTTCACTCTCTACTCACATTGTGTGTGTTCATGTTGTTCGTTTTATGACCGCCTGGGTGTATCAGTTGTTTTCGTCTCATTTCAGATTAGTTTGCATCGCTACGGCTCCAACGATAAGCATATTTATTTATCGAATGTAGTCCACATCCCCAAGCTTCTTATTGTTGATTATTAAAATTGGGGTCTCTAATTTAGAAAGAGAGTGAACATGAAAATATGCGTAGGAAAATGTATGGCTCACTAAATGAATGTTATGTTTGAAAACGAGAGCCTAGAAAATAGAAAAAAAAAAAAAAAAAAACGAGAGTTTGAATGTGAATGATGGGTTGACATTATTTTTATGGTATGATTGATTGTGATGGGAGTATTGAGAAATCTTTGAATCACTTAGCCAAAATACCCACTTACTTAGGCAGCGCGTTACAACCTATTTGATTCCCCAAAAACTACACTATTTGACCAGTAGAGAGATGAGAAACTTGTCAAACATATGGTAAGTGAAGTGAGTTGTTACCTTGATTTGAGAGTATTCACGCAGCTATAAACACTTGAGTTGAAGAGTGTAAATAGTTCTTCCTTGTGAGGTTCCTCGTCGGTGATTTGATAATTTGGATTATGTATTGATTATGTGATTTATGTGGATGTGTACTACTTGATGGTAAAGGAACTTGTGAGACATTGCACGTTTATATCTGCATGTGATTTAATTTTCTGTTTATGAGTTGATCGAGGACGATCAATAGTTTAAGCAATTTAGCAAATGTAATGATATAGCGACAAATAAAATTATCGATGCTCAAGGAATGATATTACGAATAACCTTATATATTGAAACATAGTTTCTCGAAATAATGTTTAGTCAAATTTTAGGGTTTTAATAATTTTAAAAGGAACAAAATTAAAATTGCACTAGAAACTAAATCAGAGGAATTAATCTCTATCCTACCTAGCATGTAATGAAAACTCAATTGAACACCAATTTAATTCCTAACAAAATGAAACATCACAAAATTATTGTAAACTTCATGTTTTGATAATTTACAAAGTAGATTAAGTAAATCTCTTGATTCTTTTGGTCTCAAGAACAATTTTATTAACTCCAGTAAACTTCAGATTTATTCCTACAATTTATTTCTTACTTTTCAGACAAGAAATCAAAATCATATTATGAAATTCTTTTTCCGTTAATAACTTTTACTTTTTGAGTCTCAAATTAATTTACTAGCAACTTAAATAAGTGGCCAACAGATTTGGGTTGAGAAATAAGCACAAAGTTTTATAAACTTTGAAAGAAAAGAAAATTAATTCAATTAATCATGAACATGCATGTAGGATAGTTTTATCTACCCCTAGAATCTGATAAAATGTTTAGTCACACATCGGCATAACAAAAATTATCAAAGAGAGATAAAACCTGGAATAACAATACATAAAATAAACTTGGTGTAGAAAGTGAATCCAGATTCCCACAATTTGGTTCGGTTCTACAACTTGAAGTAAGACTTGAATTGCTGTTGAGTTCTTAAGACTATACTTCTCCAAAAGTGACACACACCTCTCAAACTCGAAATAAAGACTTTTTTTAATGGTGGTAGATGTATCCTACTAGATCTAGGGTTAAAAAACTGTATATCTTCAATTTGGGCCGAATTTTAACTTTTTCAGGTCCGCGTCGATTGACACACTGAAACTCCTCCCCGTTAGTAGTGATCAGGTTGCCTCGACCAACGTGGATATCACGTCGGTCGACACAGAAACATCGAATGTCTCGTGCGTCTACATTCACGTCAATCGGCCTAGAGAAATCCCATTGACCGACACAAAATTATGTCAGTCGACATTGCGCTGCCCCCCAACTCGATTTCTTTGATTCTTCAACTTATTTCCACCCAAAAGCGTGCAAAATACACCACCACAAACATAACAAGCATAAAAGCCTTTCTATGCACGATAAAACATGTAAAATGCATCAAATATTACTGAAACAACCTAAAAACTAATTGATAAGTTGATAAGTTGGTAAAAACACGAACTTATCAAGCGGCTAATCAAACAAGATACATTATTGGGAGAACAATTCTTATTCTCAAACTAATATGATCAAAATGTTCCAACTCGGGTAGATGCACAACTCGAAGTTGAGGCCGAAGTGTAGCTACACGTTGATCGATACACACTATGTCAGTCAACGCCGACTCTGATAGAGCTTATCAGGGTCTAATCTCGAAGATATACATTATGTTAGCCCTAGATCCAACATGATACACCTTCCACCACTATAAAAACCCTTGTAATTCGAGTTTGAGAGTTTTATGTCATATTTTGGAATTTAAAAATCTTTAGTATTCGATTAGCAACTAATTTTCTACCAAGTGAAGAATCAAGTCAAGATTGTAGGAATCTAGAGTTGGATTCTACAACAGTTTTTAATCTATGCATTGTTATTTTAGATTTTATCATTCTATGTTAATTTATGTTATATCGATGTTTGGCTAATTTCATCATCAAATTATAGGGTAATAAAACTATTGTGCATGCATGTTATTATTTGATTAAATTAATTTTTTTCTTCCTAAGTTTATTAAATTTTGTGCTTAATTCTCAATTTGAATATGTTGGTCACTTATTTAGGTTGCTAGTTAATTAATTTGAGACTCAAAACGTAAAAATTAACGGGAAAATAAATTCGTAATATGATTTTTATTTATTGTATGAAAATAAAGAGATAGATTGTAGGAATAAATCTGATTTTTTTTTTGGAGTTATTTAAATTGTTCTTGAAACCGAAAGGGTAAAGAGATTTAATAATCAACTTTGTGAATTGTCAAATCCTGAAATTTACAATATTCTTTTGATGTTTCACTTTCTTAGGAATTAAATTGGTATTTAATTGATTTTCCTATTGCATGTTAGGCAGTATAACAATTAATCCCTAGAATCTGTATTTTCTTGCTACTTGAATGTAAACCTTTTAATTTTACTGCTTTTAATTCCAACTGCAGTTCTGCTTTTAAAATCTTTACAAAATTTGGTTTGCTTGAATAGTATTCTGAAAAGTTGAGTTTCAGTATATAGGATTATTCGATATTTCATTTCGTGGGATCGATAATATTTATTGCCAACTTATGAAGAATCGGAGCACTGGAGGTGGTAACTCGTAGCCAAATTGGGGCATATTTAATGTGGAGGATTTGTGACAGCCATAGTTGAGCACTTTGGTATTCCCACTGATGACATGGCCTTTGTGCAGGGGTACACTACAGATTGATCTACCCCAACTCCTACAGCTGCAAGTCATTACTTATGACCAGGGTTGCCTTTGTCTCCGGATGTCCAACGGAGACAAATTTCTATTACCTCAGCCCGAATTGATACACGTCAGATCTTTATTATCATGACAATTGGCTGATTAACACTCTTGCTCATATGGCATTGATGATACCGACATGAGTAGATAATCCCACCAGCCGCCTCAGCCACCGGCCACACAAGAGACCCATCCAACGGGTTCTTACGAGCAGGCAGCAGAGTGGTTTGCATAGCAACGGTGAGAGACCTAGCTGCGATTGCGGCAGCAACATGTGATACATGAGTAGCCAGTGGATGACCAGTAGATTAGGACAGACTTCGGCACCGGTGGCAGGTATAGTGTTTCCACTTCCTATGTCGGTGAGAGTTCAGTTGCTGCGCCTAACTGGAGACAATTTTACCAGTTCATGCAGTATCAGATGGCAGCCACACAGAGGATGGAGGAGTGCCAGCTTCGTCATGAGAAAATTGTCCAGAGATTTGGGGAGAGGCAGCAGCAGCATGAGGCGGCTCTTGGGCGTATTACCCATTGAGTGGCGGACCTCTTTCACCACATCGACCCGATGATCACATATTGATGGGGGAGGAGGACCAATGAGTAGCATCATGACCGAGGTGTAGTTTCAATGTTCTTCAAGTTTGATTTTCGAACTTTTTCACTCTTTCGAGTAGAATAAGTTTAGGGGATAACGACTTGTGGAAAATTGAAATATTTTATCATTTTATCACTTTCTTAGGGTTGAAGTCTATTGTATAAGGTATACTTGAAATTTTTGTACTCGTCCTCCCTAATTTTGAATTGTGATTTATGAATGATCTGCACTGAGAATGAACTGATTAGAATTGCATTTGAGTAGCCAGTGATAGAAGAATACCACATGATTTATTGATTTGGATTTTATGACTGATAGGGAAGAACAAATGAACCAAGTGAGTTTGGAGCCTGATTTCTGTTCATGTGTCAAGTTTTGCAGTTTATTTCTAAAATTTGGCTTAGTTCTCTCTCGAGGTTGTATTGATGTAATACTTGGTGAAAATGATTTTAGGCGCTTCTTTTCTAAGCGTAATCCCAAACACTAACCTTATACAGTCCACTTGCAGCCACTTTGAGGCTGAAAGTCTGTTTCTTTGATATCGTAGTGTGAAAATGACAAAAAAATGTTGTGGTTAGGGGATGAAAATCGAGAGAATGTGAGTTGGAAGTAGTGAGTTTAATATGAAAATATAATTGATGTCTATGAGTATGAAGTATCAACGTGGAAAATGAAGATCTCTTGATACCCTAAGATTCGAGGTTGTGAAAAAGAAAAAAGGTGAACATGTGCTGAATGAAAAATAATTGTTATGATGTTTCACCTTTACAAGAACATTTGAATGATTGATGAAATCTACTCTTTCATGTTATCCAGGATTTGTGCTTTCTTTGTTGAATTTAAAAAAGTCTTTTTAATTGTTGTTTGATTTCGATTCTGAATTTTAAATTAAGATTCAAAACATCCAAACCTTTTGACTTTCATGTTCTCAAATAATATACTGAAAAACTATGTTTCAATATATAAGGTGAATTTGTATTTTCAATGTGTGTGGAATCAATAATTTATTTTTGCCACTAGACTATTAGTGTTTCTAAGAAAGTTAGTGATGAAGCAGCACTCCTCTTTTGAGGAGGAGCGCTGTGAGTGTTGTCCACAGACGGTCAGTAGATGAGCGTCCAATTATGTTTTCATATTAAACTCATACTTCATACTCTATTTATATGTTGAGTCCATGATCACCTACCCGCGAAGGAGACACAAGAGGGACAATGGATCTGGCTCATCGCAACTAGATTGAGGTACCGTTTCTCTTTACTCAAGTTTGACTTTCAATCTTTTTCCGCCGCTTTGAGTGAAATAAATTTTTGGGGGATGAGGACTTGGAAAATTGAAATGTCTTTACTACTTTATTTACTGTTTTTCTTTATGTTCTTGTATTTTGGGTATAATTTTTTTAAAAAATTTACTGCTTTTGAATTAGTTGCATACAGATAGGTAGTTGAAACTTTTTTGAGAAAGTTTGCTTTTGAATTGTTGAACTGTCCTCCCTCAGGATTGATTTGAATATCATTGTTAACCATTGTGGTTGGCAGTCGTTTATAGGGTGGCTGCAGACTTTGTCCTACAGGTTGAAAATCTGAGTTATGTAACTGAATTTGTTTGTGCCATCAAACATGAAGATGCCATGGAGACACTTTATAAAAATCAAACATCCTTACCTTGTATTAAGGGGGATTAAGTTTTAGGATCCAGTGAAGCCAAAGAGTACAGAAGGTGATAATAAAGTTTCCTCTGTTTTAAGGGCGATTAGGAATGCCCGTGTGGATCAATTTGAGGAAAGTCCAGCAGGGGAGCTTTGCATTCTGACCACTTTGGCTAAAGCCTAAAAGTAGTCCCCAAGCTCTAGAGGACTTATCCCTCTTCAGATTAATCTTTGTAGCATTTGTTATGGCATTCCGATTCTGAGGCTGTTTTTTGAAGCTGCTCTAGGCCTTTATGATTTGAGTCTTGCTGCTATTGTTGCATTAAATTCACAAAAGGGAGTTTTTGCCACTTGTTCAAGAATTGGAGTGTATGCCTCAACTTTTGACGCAATACAATATTGACCTTAATTTGAAACGGTATGAAAGTGCTTTAAGGCACATGTTTCTGCTGGGGATTCTTATTATGAAGATTCCATAAACCTAAGAGAAGGCAGGTTCTTGAAGCATGCTGCCAGCACTTATTTGTGTTGTTCCTGTTTCGACAAGGCATATCGTGTTGGTGGTTACTGGTTCTGACTGTGGCTGGCCATATGAAGCTTGGAGAGGATGATCTCTTGCAACTGGCCCGTGAGGAGCTTCAAACTCTTGGTAAACCGGGTGATGCTTCAAAAATACTGCAATGATGTTCATAATGGTATTGACACAGACGCGATGATTTAATCATCGTAATGCAAGCTTGCTGTTCGGAGAAAGTTGGCAACTTCTTGAACCGTTACCTACCAGTTCGCCGGAGAAGATTATTACTGGCTGCAATGATAAATTTGGGGATTATCTCAATGATCATGAAACTGCAGTAATTTTTAGTGGGTAAAAATCTCTGGTTTATCTCATCTACAACTATTGATTCCTTTTGCTTTTATGATTAAATTAGTTAGCTACTATGAAGTTAATCTTAATATTCATGCATTCCTTTTTAGATATTCTAGAATTCAAGCTTTAGTAAAGCATTTGAATGGAATGTATCTGACTGAAGCTGCCAAATGCAAACTTCAACAAGTTTCATTCAGAATGTGCAGAAAAAAATTGCACAACTCAGTTGCATTTTCTTTGCAATCCAATCTATTTTTTTTTTTAGCATGTTCATGTAAAATAATTGAAATACATTGCATTTCTCCAACAAAAAAAAAAAAAAAAAAAAAAAAAACCTATTCCCTCCGTCCCACTCTATAGTCCCATTTGCTTTTTTGGTTTGTCCCACTCTATTAGTTTCATTTATTTTTTAAAATAAAATTTTTTTTCACACTCATCAATAAAATATTAATTTCACTATACTTACAAATATTGATTTTTGTGCTGAAATTATATAGGACTAATAGCGCGGGACGGAGGTAGTACATAAATGATTCAACATCATCCCATCTGCAATGTTGGAGAGGAGAATCCATTAGAATCTTTGAAAAGTTGGGAGCTGCTCACCAACCGTGCCATCGGAAATGAAAAAAAAAAAAAAAAGAGGTGGGGCCCGGTTAATCAAATCACAAATCAATGGTACGTACATTATCAAATCAAAAGAAAGATAGATATATAGATAGATACAATACACATCTCGAGACAGAGTGAGGTGTGTTATCCTGCCGACACGTCCACATTCCACCCCCCCTGCAACCTCACTATTTTGCTTGCCGTGTTTGCCCACCCTCACAAACTCCATTTCTCACTAATCAAACTACTCTACTTATCATAAATATTAATAACATAATAGATAATATTATTTCCAGATTTTTTTTATATAAAAAAAAAATTAAATTATACAATTTCTTGGGCTCGTGTGGGAGAATAATCTGATGAAATTAACCAATGAAAGAGTTACGCGTGGAGGAGGGGAATGATAAAGGTGACGTTGGAATGTAGAAAGTGGTGTGATTCTGCTCTACTGACTCATTTTTATTATTTTAATTAATTCCTGCCATTAATAAATACAACTTTAAGGTGGCGTTTTTGCACGCTTCACTATATTAATTATTTTCGTACATCTCGATATTTTATATTCAGAGATAAATTTTGGGATGTTTCTTAACATCATTGTTTGTTTAATACGTTTTGGGAAAATATATTTTACGGAAAAAGTGAAATTATTACTACTTGCTATTCTCATTTTTGTCCATACCTCGAAATTGTTTCTATCTTCTCAATCAAAGGAAATAAAATACTTTTTGTGGGAATATAATTATTTTGGAAAAAAAAAAAAATGTCAATCGATAATGTCATATTTTATAAGCTTTCAATTCAAATGATGGCTTACATAATATTAAATGTGTCTCGATAAATATTGGGCTGGACTATTTTACTATGACTGATTTATCTCTCTTTATGTATCCGTTTTATTAAAATTCTAAAATGATATCAAAGTCAAACATATTAGGATAATAAACCCTCAACAAAAATTGCTTGGCTCACCTTTCTCTTATAAATTTTTTTGTGATAAACTTTAAATTATAGATCGCATGATATCTAGAACGGACTAATTTATCCATATTTATACTCCCTCCGTCCCAATTAAATAAGCCATCTTTTTTTTTCCGCACAGGAATTAAGACTGTGAGTGTAAGTGGAATTAATATTTTATTATTGAGTATGAAAAAATTACTATTTTTAGAGAGAAATTAATTTAGTTGGGACGCCCTATTTAATAAGAAAGTCTATTCTGTTAGGACTGATGAAATATTTATTTTGAATTATTCATGTAATAATAAAAAAAAGCTATATATTTTATTATGGATTTGGACTTGACCCATTTGGAAATTAATGGTGGAGAGCGACTTGTCACTGGTATTAATGAAACTACAGATGATGCGCTTTCAGAAACTAGTTTCTATAAACACGAAACATGCACGTACAAAGATTTCAGTCATTGCTAATCAACTACCTGCACCTATGATTGAATTTTTGAATTCTTTTTATGAGAGACAGCTTCACTACATTTATTACGAACTACTTCGGTCCCGATCTATTGGGCACCTTTGATCGGACACGAGAATTAAGAGTTGTGAGTGGTAGTGGAATTAATATTTTATTAATGAGTGTGAAAAAATTACTATTTTAGGAAAGTAGCCCAATAGATTCGGATGGACGAAAACAGAAAGAGTGTCCAATAGACTGAGACGGAGGGAGTATTTACTTGAGCATAAATATTCAAAAAATCAAATTATCATACACAATACTCCCTCCGTCCCATGTATTTGGTCCAGTTTTAACTTGTACGAATGTCAAAACTCATTTATGAATACATTAAATATTTGAACAAATTTTTTGAATTACTCTTATTTAGCAATAACTATTAATAATAACTCTATCAATTATGTTCAATTTATAAGGTTAATTTGTAAACACATGTAAAAAATAATACTAAATTTAGATAATGGATCATATAAATGGAACACCCCAAAAAGGAAATATGGAGCAAATAATTGGTAGAGACGGTTGCAAAACATGTAATTTTGTGAGATATTTATTACATATTTATATTGTTATTACAAGGTAGGGGTGTACATGGTTTGGTTCAAACCGGCCAAACCGAAATGATTTGGTCGGTTTGGCCGGTTTAACAAGTGCGAAAATTGTCCGGCCGGATCGTAAATTTCAAACCGTATTAATTGGTTTGGTCTATGGTGTGAGTAGAGAAACCGGCCGTTTGGGTCGGACCTGACCGTTATATTAATAATAAATAGTTATATTATATTTTATACTTAAATATATAAATGTTGTATATTTAGTATAGTGGCTCTAGCTAGACTTAAGATTTTAAGAGGCATGTGTTCAAATCTTCTTTGCAACATTTTACAATTTTTATTTATCTCCTACATTTTTATTTATTTTTTGAAGTTTAAAATATAACCTAAACTATCAAATATTTCAATCTCATTTTATTCTTTTTCTACATTTTTATTTATTTTATGAAATATAAAATAAACCTTAAATATCAAATATTCCAATCTCATAAATTTATTCAAATGTCACTCTTTACCCTTATTGTCTTCTCTATTCTTTGGATCGGTTTCACCGTTATCGTATCTTAATAATTTGACCTTACTATTATGCTTGAGAATGTGAAATGAACTATTTTTTTTGTGTCATTAATTATTTGTTTTAATTAAGATTGTCTTGTACTTTGCCGACGAGAGCCAGTATTAGATTTTTTTTTTTAATTTTTCAAATAAATTGTAGCTAAAAATAAATAATTTTTTTACGTTTTGACTTTGTTCGTTAAGGTCGTGTTTCAAATCGTTAAACCGGCCGAACCAAACCGTATTGTTTGGTTTGGTTTGAAATATTAATTTGGCTGATTTAGTTTGAGAATTTTACAAACAATATTATTTAATTTGGTCCGTATATCAACCCTCAAACCGGACCGTGTACACCCTATTACAAGGAGCCGGTGCAAGACTGCAGCTAGGGGAAGACCAGTCAAACGCATTGCGTGTAATAAATATTCCCAAAATGGTCATTACCAGCTTCCTGTGCGCATCACAATCTATCAAATGCATTAGATATGGTGTTTTTTTTTTTAAATGAAAAATATATTATCAAAAATCATAAAAAACTAAATCATGTGTATTTTACTGGATGAACATGTATTACAAAAATAATATTTGATGATGTGAAGAAAGGAGAAGAATTTTATTCTTCTTCGCCCACAAAATTAGTACGCTGCACACTTTTTGCAGTCGAGCTCTTAAATAAATGAAGCCAAACACACGCGCCTCCGCCTCACTCAAAAGCCGCGCTTTTCATCACAACTGCTCTGTCGCAACACAGACGACGGTTTTTCATATCTCTCTCTCTCTCTCTCTCTCTCTCTCTCTCTCAGAGTCCGCCCTTGTTTGAAGCAAAATATACCGACTGTTTTATGTTGTTTCTCCTCACATTCAATGGCGAATCTCTACAATAATGCGAGCAGCAATTACTATGCACCTCAAGAGCCCGATGAGATTTCACTTTTTCTCCAGCAAATTCTCCTCCGTTCTTCCTCCTCATCGTCGCCGCATTCCTTCTCCCGCCAGCAGTCTCTTCTCCCGACTCCTGAACATGTTGCGCCGCAGCAGCAGCCACCCGAGATGGTTGGCCAGATCTCCGCGTCGGAGCCGTTGTCCGGTTTGAAATCGCGTTATATTCGCAGTTTCGCGGCCGCCGAGAATGTGTCGCCGAATTCTGCCGCCAACTTGGAGAATGAAACTGATGATTGTGACTATGAGAGTGAGGTAGGTACTATTTTGCAAATTCTCAAGCTTTACATAACCAATTTATATGCACTTCATCACCTTCTTGCATGGCTGTGTTAGTGTTTTTTCTCTTTATTTGGTTGGTGTATGTGTCTGGCATGCGATTACGTTGATTTTGTGCGTAGGAGGTCGTTGAAGCTATGGTATCGGAGACGGCGGCGAGGTCGGTGCCGCCACGTTGCTCTTCTAAGAGGAGTAGAGCCGCTGAGGTGCATAACCTTTCCGAAAAGGTTTTTCTCTGCTTCCTTGTAGAATCCTTTTTTTTTAATTTTTGGAAGAGGGGTTTATTTGAGGTTGCTGATATGGTTGACAGAGGAGGAGGAGCAGGATTAATGAGAAAATGAAGGCTCTGCAAAATTTAATCCCCAATTCAAACAAGGTATTTATTGTTAGGTGATGCCTGCATCTTGAATTTCTTTGATAGCATCGAGTAGAGGCTTTATCAATTAAAACCTTGTTGGATTTTTTTGTAGACGGACAAGGCTTCGATGCTGGACGAAGCTATCGAGTACCTCAAGCAGCTCCAGCTCCAAGTGCAGGCAAGTCAGTTGCTGCATTCTGCATTCCGTACTTCCATTTTATTTATCTGACCCAGAAAGAGAATTGCTATGTGTTCACCTTTAAAGTTGAATGGTCTATCTATCTATCTATATATATATATATATCACTGACTTTGAAAGTGTTGAGTCTAAGGCTGATTCCTATATTGTTCATGGATTCTGACTTTGATCTAATTCTTGTAGATGCTAACCATGAGAAACGGGTTAAGTCTTTATCCCGTTTGCCTGCCAAATCCCAATCAAGTTTCTCAAACGAGGGTGGATGCTTGTGACACAGATAAATACTTAAATGTAAATATGACTAAAGAAATGAGCTTGAACCAAAATATATATCTCTTTACTCAGCCTACCCAAAAACTGTGTTAAGCAGGAGCATGTGTCTGATTTCTCAAGAATGATCAGCAAAAACTCGGTGGACGTTGAGTCATCTATGATGCAGCATCACTTCGGTGCATTCCAGCTCTCGAGGTCATTTAAAGTAAGTTGTTTCCATTACATTGTAAACTTTCAAAAGCAATGTAAAGCTTTCCTGATGCATGTAAGAGGATTTTCCAGAAGAAGGAGAAGGTATTGCCATGTCTGCCTTTGGTTGAGGATGGCTTTCAACTTCAAGGTTGCTCTGCTGGTAGGATCTGATTAAACTAACTCTCTGCTTTTTGTTTATTAGTTTGATGTTGATTTGGGTATATATTCTTAGGAGGTAAAGAAACAACATCCAGATTTAAGGAAGACTCATGCGTTGCTGGAGCAGCAGCAGACCTTCTACAGATCTATGATATGGAAACTAGCACTAGAGATCTATGATATGGAAAACCGCGAGCTTTTTAGTACTGCTACTTTTGTATCGCTTCCATGAGCAAGATTTATGATAATATGCCGAAGCTAATTTTTTGTTATAAACTTCTTATTTAATGGAGGCAAATGAGCCGAGTTGTGAGCTACATGGTTGGCTTCATGGAACATATGAGAAAGGCAAATGATAAAAGAATTTGCAAGATCACGAAGAGTGTCGATCATGTAATTAAGAAAAAAAATAAAAGATTCTTCTCTTTGAAGGTCGTTTGTCACTTGGTTAGAGTCAATAAAGACTTGCATCCGGCCAAATTTGTTCTTGGACACAAAGGCAAATGGCCAAAGAAAGCAGTAAAAAAATCTCCTTCAATACCATCGGTGTTGGAATTGGCTTGGCAAGAGCTACAACGATAAAACCATTATCATCTCTAACCATCGCTTCAATACCAAATAGATGGATTTGGATCCTCTGCTGTGCTACTAGGCACAACAGAGGGTGTTGTGCACTTTTTAACCATTAATTCAATTTATTTAATATTTTATCAACCTAAGTACTAGAGTTAATATTTTATTCTTGTGAGGAACAGCACCCTCTGCTGTGCCTAGTAGCACAGCAGAAGATCCAAATCCCTAATAAATGGAGCTTTGGATGAAAACACACATCAACATCAAGACAATAAGATCCAAATGTTGATGGAATTTACTTTCTTAAGCCGAGAGGAACCGAGGGTTTCTTGCAAATGTTCAATGTCAAGTTTGCCTTTTTAAAATCTGTAAGAAGAGAAGAAGCCGCTGAATTGCTCGTAAATGTAATTAAATGGGATATGTTAAAAGAGAAAGAAAAAACATTTTGAAAGCACTTTAAATCATTTATTGTTAATGCAACATTACATTCTTCACTGAAGAAATAATTAAAAAGGATACTTTAACTATTTTACGTAGTTAGGATTTTTAGCTTGGATTTGATTGAATTGAGACCTTGAAATATGATAATTAGGTTATTATCTAATTTAATCAATTATGATTTATGAAAAAACGCTAGAAATTGTTAAATTAAGTGAATTTGTACTCATTCCTTCTTGGTCACGATCAATTATATATAAATATCAAAGAGCTTATCCACTTAACACTATTTTCAGTTAGGAAAATATTTTTTTTAAAAAAAATTGATTATGCCCATATCAAAATCAGTGATAAATTTAAATTAGGAAAATGCTCATGTAAATTTTTATTGTAATTAATAGGTGTTTTACCTAAATAGCCTTTCATGGAGAAATTGAGTAATTCTTATCTCTCATCATTTAATAGAGTTTATAGTTCCAACAATAGAATATTTTATTAATAAATAAAATTAAACATTTATTTTATCTTTTACAAAATATTATCTACCATCACTCAACATTTAAAAGAATAGAGGTTTTATATATATATATATATATATATATGCTAAGATATTTGATATTTTATTAATATATATTTTATAAGATATTCATTGTATTTGCATAAATATTTTTGAAAATGGGATCAGTATTTTGATGGCAAGCACAAGATTAGTATTGTATATATTTATAAATTTTATTTGATAAAAACTTATAAGTAAAATTAATAATTATGAATAGCATTTATTTTATTTATAATCCGTCGTTATGTGACATATAATTATACGATTGTGCAAGTTTAATAACAACTAATAAAAATATTATTGTATATAATAATCATGTAATAGTTGATGATATTGAGATATACAAATATACCATATTATAATTTTAAAAATAAAATTATATCTTATAGTATTGATATATGTCATGGAATATTGACAATATTTCAATAATACACAATTAACAATAAATCATTATGGTGTGACATAAAATATATAATGCCCTACTCTAATTGATTATTTAATAACAACTCAAGTAGGTTTCGTACCTATTAATAAAGTAGTATATTATGATATTTAGATAAAAAAAATCACATAACAGTATTGATAAATAATATTGAAATATAATATCATAAGTCAAGTTATCATTTATGTCCAAAATGGTTCTAACGCCTCCACCTCTTAATAATTTAAAATAAATTTATATGATCACATTATATAAAATGCATTAATATACTTATGCATTATATATAAATTCTTATGCATATTAAATAATTTTATATTGTAATTTGACATTATAATATGAAATTAAATAATAAAATCTCGTTTCCTAAGTTACATTATCACATTATAGTATAATGTTTACGGCGTTGTTTGATTGTTTTGCTCATTGCTTGATTACCACGTTTGCTTGATTGTGTTTTATTTGTTACTTGATAGTATTTTAGCTATTGCTTGATTGCAAATCAACTATTGATTTATTTATATTTAATAAATAAGATTCATTTTTTTTTCTCATGGGCGGATTTATTCTCATTTGATCCATTTCCTGTATGTAATATATATTAAAATATGGCACTTGCAATATTGTAATATTAAAACTAATAATCCTAGATAAAATGCATTTGAGTACATATACTGATATAATACACAATTAAGTGTGATTGTGCACTATATGCATTTTTTTCCTACATTGTATAGTAATATATTATTATGTATTTACATTTTACACATATAAGTAATAATATTAAGTTATTTGTTATTAAAGTCATGTTCAATTTAAATAATGAAATAAATTTGAGTACTATAAATATTATATTGTATTATCATAAGTAGTTCATTTGTAGACTAATGCATATATATAAATTGAATGTTATTGAATTTTTTATAATTCTAGCTTGTAAATTAGCAACTCAAGTAGTATATATTCTAAATACTTATTCTTGTATTTATGGATAATTACCGGTCAAATCTATTGCGACATTATTTAAATCTCAATATCATGATTAATTATCTTATTTTTTGCAAGAAATATAATATTACATATTATATATGAATGTTTTGCATTAATATTTTATTTTATAACATAGTGTATTATTATATGTGGTATAGTTATATATAATAATGAATATTACAAAACAAGAGTTAACAAAATATAATAATATAAAACCCAAATTAATCATTAGTCATTACCGTTGAATTATTGAATTAAGAGTGAAAAAATAAATATTTTAACTTCTTGGAAATGAGTATATTAAATTTAAAGCACCACACGATTTTTGGAAAAATAAAAAAGGTGAATGCATGCATGGAAATTGCAGCACTTAAGTTTAATCATATAAAGGACAATACAGTAAATTATCATTTTTACTTTTACATTAAAAATTAATAAATACAATTTAATGAGTTCTGGTCAGATCAGAATCTGACCATTTAACATTATCCTTTAAATTAATACTATGTTTTATTTTAAAATGAAGAATTAAGTGGCCATAAATTGACACTCTATCTATCTCATTATGTTGTTTGGTTTTGAGTGTTGACTCATTGGGACTTGAGACTTTAACGATTACTATTTTGCGGGCGGGCTGCCACACTTTGCCCTTTGGCTCGCTGGCGAGGGCGAGGGCGAGGGCGAGGGCGTGGGCGTTAGAGAGAGAAAGATTTATATGTATAGAGAGAGAAAGTGTGAGTGTGTGTGTGAAAAGGTGATAGAAAGAGTGAATTGGTTTTTCTCTGTACACCACAAACCAACTCTCTTTGTGCGGACGTATCATTCTAGTTTTGTTTATGGAATGAGATACATATATGCTTACAAACACAAAAAGTTGAATTGATTTACACGTATTGAGGCTGTGGTGAGAAATCATTTTACTCTCTGCCGTTCTACGCATCGTTTCTGCCGCCTCTTCGACGTTTTTATTCGCATATACCTGCCTCTCTATCTGCATATATAGTTACAGCCTATACGATTTGCCTCATATTTCTCGGATTGTATGTCCAAATGGCGGCGGCGGCGGTGGTGAATGGCGGCCCTACGAAGGTGGAGGAAGGAACAGCCGGCATCGATGGCCCGACTAATCCCATGGTCACGCCTCTGCTCACCGATCTTTATCAGTTCACCATGGCCTACGCTTACTGGAAAGCCGGCAAGCACAACGAACGCGCTGTGTACTTACGATTTTTCCCTTGCTTCCTTATTTAATCGCTTCAATGATTTTTGTTATGTGTCAAATTTAGAATTTGTTTAGTTTGATTGCGGTTTGCTTTTGTTTGTACATTGTGTTCGTTTTGTTAAATTTTCCTCACTTAGGCTTGTTGATTAAGTCGATATCTGATCATCTGCTATGTATTTGTGAATTCTGGAATTTTGCCCGATTCGACGCCTTATATATAACAATTTGTTTTTGGAGTTCGTGAGGTGATATATTTAGCAATTTATTACTTCTTGAATTAATAAATCTATTAACTTGGATCCTATTTGTGCGTGTGTGGTCTTTGTTGTTGTTTCATTTAAATGTATATGCTTGAAGTCAGGTACTCAGGTTTCACTTCAGCTGCTAAGTTCAGTATTCTAATACTATGTCTCAGTTACCTTTGGTACATACAAAGTTTCTCTCTTTCCGTATTGTTAGAATTTGCAATAGATGAGTATCTAACTTTTTTTTAGATAAATTGTTGGGATTCATCTTTTAAAAGCCACAATGATGACATTTAAATTCATTCAGGCGGTTGCGGGACATGCATAAATAATGAATTTCTTCCACAGTAAGGTTAGGTTTGTAATATTTACTAAGATGTATATGTCAATATATCAAAAAAATACAAGCGAGCTCTTATGCTGAGTGTTGTGTTAAATATCGTATTGTTTTATATCTGCTGATAAATACTACCAGTTGATCAGTTATCATGCAAGGTACTAATTGAACGGATTGGATTTGTGCTACTAGATTTGAGCCAAGGAAATATTTGCAATCTTTTTCCCCATGAAGAACAATAATATTTATCCATCTTTCAACTCTTGACTAATACGCAATCATGTTCTCTTTAGGTTTGACTTGTACTTTCGGAAGAATCCCTTTGGTGGGGAATTCACTGTTTTTGCTGGCCTAGAAGAGTGCATAAAGTTAATTGCGAACTTTAGATTCACAGACGAAGAGATTGATTTCATAAAGGCCTCTTTACCTGCATCTTGTGAGGTTTGATCTATTTGTTTACCAAACATGTCAATCTTTATATAGTTGCAGATTTACGTTCATCTTTTGTAGAATACAGTTTGGTGATTTAGTAGATTGCATTTTGTATGTAAGGATCGTGTCTCTCTCATGTCAAAAGTTTTTTTGGAAAGCTGTCTTATGTCAATCCTTGAGCTTTATAAGTTATGCCAGTACTCTAATCAAAATGTCTTTTAGTTTCAACTTCCGCAATAGTAGCAATATACAAAATACTATTTATATACAATGGACAAGCTAGCTGAGCCGCTGCAGACGCAACCAAAATGCTCCAGATAAACTTGATAGCAGTATGATTTGAAGAGCCCTCCTGAGGTTCAGATATGTAACCGCAAATTGTTCAGCTGCTCACAATGTTAACTTGATAAAATGCTTGTGTTTATTGACCCAAAACGCTCAGTATGTTACTAAGTTATTTTTAATGATTAAAATCGCATTAGTTGTACTTTGATCTTTGAGCTCAGTAGTAAAGCCTTTTAATTGTGGTGGCAAAATGCAGAATATATATTGCTTATTCGTGATCTATTTTCAGTCAAATTTCTTGACTTCTTCTGTTTTGGCTTCTTTAAGAGGTTCCTGCAGCAATCAATTCTTAATATCTTTCCTGAACTGCTCCATTAACAAAATCTTACTAGTTATGTAAATTATCAAGGTGTCTGAAAATTTAATTTTTCTTATAGCATTGAGCTGAGTTCTATGAAAACAAAAAATAAAAATTAATGAGCTGAACTGTTATTTAGTTCCCTTCCATAAAAATATTAATGTCATCCTATTGATATCTTACCTTAGATTGGCTTCTATGACTACCTTCGACGATTAGATTGTTCTGATGTGGAGATACATGCCATCTCTGAAGGATGTGTTGTGTTTCCAAAGATACCTTTAATGAGAATCGAAGGGCCAGTAGCTGTAAGTACCCACTTGATGTACTCGATCAAAATCATCATTCATGCCGCACATTCTTTTTATTAGCTTTCAATTCATTGCCCTTTTTGTCTTACACATTCTTGTTGCTATTGTCTTTTAAGGTGGTTCAATTGCTTGAAACTCCACTTGTCAATCTTATCAATTTTCCATCACTGGTTGCTACTAATGCTGCAAGGCATCGTTTTGTTGCTGGACAGTCCAAACTTCTTCTTGAATTTGGGCTGCGACGGGCCCAGGTTAAATACGTTGATTATCTCGTTTCATTTTGATTGACCAATCTTTGTTACAGAGCATCAGTTGATGCCTGCCTGATATTTCTGCAGGGACCTGATGGGGGTATTGGGGCGTCAAAGTATTGCTACATGGGTGGATTCGACGCGACAAGGTGATTTACAGTAAAACATCGACTAAGAAGCTTCCATCTACTCGGTTTTTGGTATGCAGAATGATTGAACCGTCTGATATGTAGGTCATCAAAATATTTATGGTTAATTTAACAACCTATTCAATGTTGTGCCACACTAGAACAATTTCAGATTTACAGAAAACAACTAATGACTTTTATGTTCTTCAAAATTGGAAATAGTTGATGTACATCACAACCTAGAGGGGTGGGGGTATGGGTGGCTTGTAAAAGGGGGAATTAGAATGGAATGTAAATACATCTTAGGTGTACATGAACCATTCCTCAATGGTACTTTTGATTGCCTAAAAGTGGGTATTCAACCATACCTCTAAAAGAGAAGTTATTGTAGCACCTTAGCGCCAATGGATCATAGGTTGGCCTATACTGAATGGCTTTATGAAGTTAACATGAGCAGCAGCTTTTTTTCATAATATGAAACTGAGTTGCAAGTTCAAGCAGATTTGGTGGATTGATGTATAAATAAGTTTCTGACCTGGAGAGCTGGTATTGAAATTCTTTGGTTGCCTTGGTAGTTAGTTTTTTTCATGATATTTGTTGAACCTTTTTCTTTTTCTGAAAGTTCCTTAAAAGCTTTGGAAGAGGTACCTACATTGCAGAAAAGTTAGAAACTATTGAAGAGTAAAATGGGTTTGAACCTCTTTAGATTAGCAAATATCTTTTAGATACTATAGTAGTTTTTCTTGTTCACCTTTATAAACCCTGATAGTTATTACTAATTTTGTCTGATCTATCTTGTCTATTGGATGTTGACAGCAATGTTGCTGCTGGTAAATTATTTGGAATACCACTCCGTGGCACGCATTCTCATGCCTTTGTCAGCTCATTTATGGTAAGAACTCTAAGCACTTTGTATATTTGAGA
>JAPKLW010000233.1:56185-109485 GCA_026898455.1 Plectranthus barbatus | reverse complement strand
CCTGTCTATGACTCTATAGTTCCCAAGTAGAGAATTATGCACATATCCTTAAATATGACGATAAGCCTCTTATCTAAGTGAAAATGGCTTGTAAATGATGCATGTGAGTTATTTTGTTTCTTATGGATAACATCTGTAAATTTCTTGTTTATCTAATGATATGGAATCTTGATTATATCTCATACTGGTGCAGCTCCACATGTCAAATGTATCTCACTGATTGGCTTACCTTTTATTTCGACCATTTCTTATATTGGTGTTTGAGTTTTATCTGAACAGGTTATGCGAAGTGGCATTCCTAATTTTTGTGCAGTTGCTCTTGCTCTATATGACTTAGGGTGAGTTAAAGAGACATAAACCTGAGTTAGTGCTTGTATAATTATAAATCATGTATCTGCTTGTAGAGTTTCTGAAGTAAATATTGGCTTATTCCATCCCAAATGTTACAATCTCCCTGTTTGTAGGCTGGCTTACTATAGGGAGGATTTATGTTTTGATAACTATTTGATTTGATCTTTCCTCGCACTATTTTGGTCAGAAATTTCCCAGAAAGGGTTACATCTTTCTAGCGTGTCATGTTTACTATTGAAAGTGAGTGCAAAACTTATGCCACCTTTGCTTCTCATGGCATATTGTTATCTCCGCGGCACATTACCCTTCCTTGACTCCGTCTATAAGAAGTTTAAACTAGTATTCCAATTTTTTTATCAATTTCTCAGGTTATAAATATTAATTTTCCTTTCCATTCTTCAACAAATAAATATCATTTTTTCAGGTATAAAGCATTAGGTATTAGATTGGACTCTGGTGATCTTGCCTACCAATCATGTGAAGCTCGGAAATTCTTTCAGACTATAGAGAAGGAATTTAGTGTCTCGGATTTTGGAAAAACAAGCATAACTGCAAGTAATGATCTCAATGAAGAAACTTTGGATGCTTTAAACAAACAGGTTAGTTTCAATGGGGTTAAATTGTCAAGAGCCCGTCATATTAATCCTTTTATTTAGTTTCTGCATTGAAGGGAAAGTTCTTGCAGTTCTTAAATTATGGATGGTGATGATCCTACCATTGTCCCATTGTCCCCTTCCATTGCAGTTCTCTGATGTTTTTTTCTCCTCGTAGTTGATATCTGATTTTTCACTGCATTCAGTTCATCAAGAACTGTTCAGTGTTTGTTGGATTTTTACTATTTACTTGGATGCAAGTACCTAATGAAGCAAACAAGAGAAGATGCATGTTAAAGTTCGGAAATTGATCCAAGAAATGTGTCCTTTTTCTAGATTAAATAACAGAAGCATGCGATGGCATTTTCAGTATGTTTTCTATTTATGATCTTCAAATTCTGAGAATCAATTTACACATTTTGATCATGAATAATATTGATTCCTAATAATATATTCATTCTCGTTTGTCAAGATGATAATGACAAGAGTTTGCCGTGAATTTGGGGTTGTTTTATTTGCATTGACATTGCCCTTCATATTTCTAGCTATGTCAAATTATTCACTGTTCAAGTAATTATTTTGTTGGATCATAAGGGAAGATGGCAAATGGTTAGAAATCCGTAGTTTCCTACTTTCTTGGTTTCTGTCTTGTTCATGATTCTAGCCTGTTTTGTTTATTCATTTCTATTCATATGGATTCCATGGCGAAACCCAAATATTATACCTTGTTAACAATGTGGTCAGGGTCATGAAATTGATGCCTTTGGAATTGGAACTCATTTGGTAACCTGCTATGCTCAACCTGCCCTAGGTGTTGTCTTCAAGTTGGTTGAAATAAACAATCAACCTCGCATCAAGCTTTCTGAAGATGTTTCAAAGGTTTGATTAATCCTCATTATGCTGTACCTTCACTACTTTTTGGAGACTATAACTGGATTTCGCCACAGGTCTCTATTCCATGCAAAAAGAGGTGCTATAGATTATATGGGAAAGAAGGCTATCCTCTTGTGGACATTATGACTGGGGAAAATGAACCACCTCCAAAGGTTCTTTAGTCTCTCTTCTTTCATATCTTAATGCTAGATGCTCCTTAGAATTTAGAATACTGAATTGTTTTCTCCCCTGCTACTTTCTATTTAATGCTGCTATGTTCTTGTTGCCTTAATAACTTTGGGCTGTCAAGATTTACTTCGTATGAACTTCCTGCTCAGTCCGAAATAGAGTTGGTATGCGTACTTTGTTCTAGAAGTTATTTGGAAGTGAGCTTCTTGAGAAAAGTCTTGTTTCGGAATTTACCAGTAAGCCTTCTTTTCATTTTAAGATGATATGATTAACATCGTAGGATATTGAATTTATGCTGGAGGTACAAGTTCCGCCCGTGTTTTGTTTTAGTACTCCCTGTGATCAATGCTTCAATAATTGGTAACAAGTGCTTTTATATGTCGGTGTAGCACCTCACCCTTTCAATTTTCTGCTCTAATAGGTAGGTGAACGAATATTGTGTCGCCATCCATTTAATGAATCCAAGAGAGCATATGTGGTGCCACAGCGTGTAGAGGAGCTGATGAAGTGTTTTTGGCCTGGTAGATCAGGTATAATTTTTTGTTTTTAATGTTCAACATGCTTGTTGCTGGATGACTAGGTCTCCGAGTATAGGGTGGATCCCATTTGGATTTGGTGAGTGTTGCCTTTCTTTCAGTGACACGAATAAGAGGGGGAAACTGGTTCGATGAGCGTGGTATCCTTTCCTACTGTATGAAGTTTTCCATAGCTATGCTGAACTGGACGTAATATAGTGATGTATCCAGTCCCTACTATGCTTCCATTCCATAAATTAAAAAGATTAAAATCAATGATTCCATACCAAAATCATGATCCTAGAATAAATTCTTGGATGGATAGTTTCCTTGTAAATATCTTTTAGAAACTCAATCATTCAAGTCTGTACAATGATATTTCTTGGAATAAGATCAAATATCTTCCATGTCTTGATGCTTTATGTCTCTATAGTCTTATGTGGGTTATAGGAAAATCAGATCATACTGACAAAGTTCATATTGGGACATATGTAGGGAAAGATAGAGAAGAATTACCACCTATTAAAGCTATTAGAGACCGGTGCATCAACCAACTGGGCCAGATGCGACCGGACCACATGAGGAAGTTGAACCCAACACCATACAAGGTACGTTCAGCAAAGTAGACAAGTAACTGTACCCCTCTGATTTGGTATTGTGACATTGTGCAACTGTTGCAGGTTAGTGTGAGTGCGAAATTATACGACTTCATACATTTCCTGTGGCTCAATGAAGCACCTGTGGGGGAGTTGCAGTGATTACAAGGTTGATGCCTAAACTCAATGAATCTTACATTTGCGATATGTGCTTTTGTTTCATTTTTTTTATGTATATCTCGTTTGTGTTGTAATTTCTCTGACATGGAATGCATCATCTTCTTTCACTTGTCTGCGTGTACAAACAAAATACCGTGATTAAATTGTTTTTATTTGCTTGACATTGACAAGGAATCCCAAATCTATGTTGATTTCCCCAGCAAGTTTGAATTTTGCTTACCAAAAGACACTGTTTTTCTTGTCCACGCAGTTATTGGGTAATTACTATATAATTTATCTAATTGATCATGGATTCGAAAATAGGAAGGATCATCTCTTCCCACTTGAATTATTTACTCAAATTTTTTTATTAAAAAAAATCATGAAAATTTAATTACAATATTGTGAACGTAAGTTTATCTTTTAATATCTACTAAAATCACAATGTCTTCACTGTATATACATTTAAGTAACATCTGAGTTGAGTAACAGCAGATGGCAGCTGCTGCTGTAATACTTGATATTAGCACATAAAGATACGAGTTGACAAACAAAATCGAAAAACAATGATGTTAAACTACAACAACAAAATCTTTGAGTTGAATCCAGCCGTAGGCGCATCTATTTCGGATGTTGTCCACTGTTGATGCTGCCATTTCAACCATAGGCCTGATTCTAGCAAGCTCCTTCTCCACGGCCAATCTTTTGTCACCCTCCATCTGGAAACACAAAAATCATCAAGGCACATCTTAGTGCAAACAGAAGAGGAAGTGAACATCGACAACATACCTTGCTAATGCAGCGCACCGTGTCTAAAGTGTGGCAGAAATAAGTCAGCTGCCTATACAAATCTGCTTCCGTGTACTAATTGAAGAAGGCAAAATTCAGATACAATCATCAGTTTATCGGGACTAAACCTAAACCATGGTTTGAAGGTTGAGACAGAAAACCTTTCTTATCAGGTGACCATTACAGCGAGGATAATTTGGACATGTAGTTCCTCTCTCGGAGTCCCCCAGTGCACGAAGATTCACGCCACGCGTAGTGTAGTTGCATGTTTCGTCATCACACTATAATGAAATAAGTTCAGCAGGCTTTTTACATTGCACTATTGAAATCTAGTTTCAGCAATGAAATTAAATACCATCATCAGGCCCTTGTAATATATCGACATAAATCTTTCCGCTTGTCTTTTCACCTGATAAAAAAACAGGCACAATCAGCAGGGAGATCTTTAAGTTGTAGCATATGAATCATACTAGTCATGATAGCCAAACTCTAATACCAACAGCTGTTTGACCTTAATTCTAAAGGACTCAAAAGTTTCACAAATGACAGAATTTCCTATTTAACTAGATAGGTTAAGTGCTGTTTTTTTTAGTGAAAGAAAAAGAGATTTCTGCCTTCTACTAAAAAACCAATTACCTGGTTAGCTATAGTGGCAGGAGATATTCTCCCGACATCTCCTTCCTCTGGGCACCTTGGACAGCGCATTTTCTGCCAGAAATCATTAGTTGATTCTGCTTGCATGTCGACCGGCTTTGTATTAATTACTGAGGTCAATATTGGTGAGCATTCGATGGTTCCCGAGCAGCTTGGGCAAGATAAAACCAAAGGTTCACACCCACGATATCTGCAATTTACACATTCAATTAAAATCAAATAGATTCAGGTAAAACACACTTTTTTGTCGAAGATAAATGAACAGCAGAAAAACTGAGGCAATATTATATCCATTTGACCTTTTTAAGTCACCATATATTTGGTAAGTCGTTAATAAAGGAACATTTCTATCGAGAAAGACATGTAAAACTAATTAATATTAAGACATGTACCTCTCTTCGTCGTCCAGTACAAATGACAGCAAGCTGGATGGATCGTTGCTTACAGAATTACTAGACCTATTCTGGAACTGAGAAAGTAGATTCAAATCAGTTTAGCATGACATGGCCAAATTGAAAACATACAATGCATACATGTATGTTATGTACATAAACACACACATATGCCATTTACCTTTGATGAATCAAGCCCCAAACAATCAGCCAAACGTGCTGGACTTGTACCTTCAATGGATGCACATAGCCGTGATATCACGGGATGAATCTGCAACATTTGGTAAAGATTTTGGCCCAAAATAAGGTATGGAGCATATTACAAGAACATAGAACAGCATCCACTACAATAAAGGCAAAACCAAACCTGCTGAGCTAGATAATAGTCAATGTCGATTATCCAGTTTCCATTGTCTTTTTTCAGTTCATCAGGATGTCTTGCCCGCTGGGAAATTCCAACTGAGGAAGTAGAGCCATTTCCCTACAAGTAGACATGCAATAAGTTATCCTATACTTGAGTTATGTGGAGAATAGTCAATTTAAATAAGCATGTGCTGCATCAACAATATATAAATCGGAGATAACTAAAGTAAAGACTAGTTGTGCCAGACCTGCTCACAGCAAATGATATAAGGTACTGTATCTCCAGCTGCACAGCCAGTCACATAACCGCTTCTCTTCAGTCTAAGTGCTACCTAACAACCACAAAAGAGACTCATGTTAAAAGGATGACACAAATGAATCGAAATATTTTTTATGTTTTGAACTTACTTCCACATGAGGTTGACTTCTGGCATCAGGATAAGCTTCAGGCGGTTTGGTTAGCGTCTTTGTGATCACATATTTTTCCAGCGGTATTTGCCCATTCCTCATTTCCTCTTGTACCTGCAGTGCCATAAAACCAATGTACCCATGGCTCTCATATAAAACTCCTCGGTTTTCTCCCATAATAGAGCTTAACACATATTGTGAAATAAGAAAAGCAAAAACTAATTTATAGTCTATAATACCTCACGACAGCTCATATGCATAAAACTCACAAAAGCAAGAAAGAGGAACTATTAGAAGCATCTAAAATATTGCTATTAGGTGAAAACACACATACAGGATCAGGAAAGTACCTTCACAAGAGAACTATGAATCACTTCGACAACATCCTCACAGGACCTGAAAGCATTAGAAGCACACATATCCAGTCAGCCTTAAGATAATTAACCAAGAGAAGATTCCAAATCAATGGCCTAAATTGAGTAGATAATCTGAAAGCAACTGACCCTCCAGATAATATTTGGCTGAGACAGAAGTCTCCTAATTCTTTAGACAATAAACTCCAGTCACGCCGAACCATATCAAGTCCTTTGCGCTCAATAACCTAGTAACCAGTGCAATTGGATAATGGAACAGAAGAAATAATACTCCAGGTAAACAAAACCAGAAATTGCATAGGAGGTTACCTCATAGGATGTACCATCCTTAAATTGCATTTTGACAGCCGCATATTTCTTCTTCTTTAGCAATAGCATTCTTTTGTATAAGCCATCAAGATCAATCTCAAGACACCTATACTTCTTATTAACCTATCAATACAGGTTAATGAGTTCAACATAGAAATAGACGAAAACCAACCAGTAAATCAAGATTCCTTGCCATTTCTAAAATTCAGGTTCAAGTTTCAGAAAAATCTAAATAAAACAAAAGGTCATAACTAGTCAACACTCTACTTAAATGATTTAATTGTATTGTTCATCAATAAGTTTTGCTTAATGAATGTCTAAAATAATGCAACCAAGAAACAGGGGAATGCCCTCTATTCTGAATTAATTGTCATGAAATAAGCAGGGAATCACAATTCCACTTGCTAAAGCAGGAATAAAATGACTCCCCAAGAAACATAGATTCAAAACACACCTCTTGAATGACCTTCCCTGCTATCAGTTTAGCTTTTCCAATGTCATCAAGTCCACTATATATCATTATTGAATCTGTATCACCATAAATAACCTGCTTAGAAAAAACAGCATTAGCTTAGGAAGTCAATATTGTATCAATTAATAAGAGAAAGGCAATGTAAGTACTAGAAAACCAGCAACACCATGATTTCTGACCTCTAAATTTAATGTGTGTTGAACAAGATCAACAGTGCTCTGTAATATCTCCCTTCCCTGCAAAAAGATACATAAATTAGTCAATAGCATCTCATCTTCAATCAGTTAACAATTAGCAAACATCTTACCTGTAGTGTTATAAGTTCTGCTAGGGGTTTCACATAGAATCTGGAGTTGGAGAATCCCAGGCATCCATACATGCTGCATAACAATTAGTTGAAATTTTGAAACAATGAATGACAATAAACTTATAGAGGCACAAAGAGATGTTAAGAAGAAAATATGAACACACCTGTTCGCTGTCAGCTTCAGGGCTTGCTGCTGTATGTCAAGTTGTTGAACTTTGAGACCGGTTGCTGTTTTTAACCATGATTTTACCATTCTTCTTCTTTCAACCAGATTCTTAAGCAACTGAACAAACGCAGTTTTTAAGTACAAATTTATACATACATATATATAAGCTAATGAATAAATTGCCTATGTGCTTATTACTAATTAGATTATATCTAAAAATGTAATTGCTTGAATGATGAAAAAAAGGAAGGAAAAAAAGGAAGAGATCAAAGTTTTCAACATGCAATGTCCATCAAATTACATCTTCTGAAAGGTTCTACCTCTGGAAGTACTCCAGTCTTTTTACTAGATGGTAGACGGGGAGTTGATACATCAGTAGATCTCTCAACGGTAGTAAAGCAAATGTTGTATTCCTGAAAAAAATAGAAAGAAAGAGAAGGAATTAAATAATCTGTATAGAGTAAACAACTATCAAGATGATTTCAGTTAGAAGGCAGGGGCTCATGTTTCTTTAAGAGGGGTGTATCAAAAGCGGGGAAATGCTAATAACCTGAATGATTGAAGGGTAAAGACTGTTGAAATCCAAAAGTAATATATACTTGTCATAAAGTCCTTTCTTTGGCTCCAGCACTAATCCACCAGCATAGGAAGGTCCCTTCTTGGTCTTCCTATGATCATCTTCTGGAGCCTCATCAATATTTGTATCATCAGGATCAATCTCATTGTTCTCAACGCCAGCACTGACTTTACGTTTCACAATCCTAGTATCTTTGGATTGAGCAGAAAACTTGTCTGGGACAATAAACTTCTTGGCATGAAATGCATGCAACAGAAGATATTCCACTCTTTGAGCCCTAGCACCCTGAAATGGCAAGCCTTCATTTAAGAGTTGAATCTCTAGTGGTAGGAACATTTTGTGATGACATGTCAGTGCCTAAGTCACAACAGAATTTTACCTGGAGAGTTTTATGCCAAAGATTTCCACTAATGTTAGTCAACTGGCGTGTCAGGGGAAGAACACTCAAATGGAACATGAGTTCCATTGACAACCATGCATCTGTTTCCCCATACTCAATCTGCAAAAATGTGAAACATTAACTGCAGTATCGGATAAAAAATTGTTGTTGATACTTTGGGCACAGCTCATGCCTATGTACATACAAACATGTACTCTGAATCTAAATTTAACCAAAAAATTGCAACCACTACCGTAAAAGCTAAAAGAAACAAACTCAAATTCTGAAAGAGCATGAACTTACAAGTTCCACAAGTGATCCAGAACTTTGAAACATCTGGGGGATATCATGTGGAGTAATTTCCTTACGGTCCTTATTCAGCTGTGTTTTTGCTAGTTGTGTCAGAGAGTAGCTCACCTGGAATAAGTAAAAGTAAAATAAGTGGCAAGATACTAAAAAATCACTAAATACTAAAACACAAAATAAACCTCTTTTAAAAGATCTCGAGAACATATGTAAGTGTCGCATAAGAGACGGCCCGCAATGCAGGACATGATTCCCATACTTGCTCCTGAACCAAATACGGAATTTCCTTTGTGAAGTTTAGGCATGGTAGAGCGCTTAAGACGGCCTATTTTTGACCAAGTGTTACTGGGAACCCGGCAAGCCTGCAAAATGTAATATGTGAGGCATACTGAAGAACAGTAAATCTTCATGAATCGGCTCAGAGAAAATGCCAACAATGAAACCAAGTGATAAAAGAGAATAACAGAATTCAAACCAAACAAAAAACTTCAAGAAAATGAGTTGGTTGACTACTAATAAACTAAATGATATTGGATTCTTTAAAGAGAGCCTGACAGAGAGATGAATATCAGACCTCCCTCAGCGTGAGAGTGCAAAAGAAAAAACATTTAAGTACAAGCAGAAACTCAAGATTGTCAGTTGAAAGAGCTGCAAGTAGGCTATTGTAGTTTATCCACGACATAAATCTAGTTCCAAAGGATGCAACTACCTGGACTCTGTGGAGAAGGACATCCAGGTCAAAGCCAGATATATTGTGCCCGACTAGAACATCACTATCCAATTTGTGTAACTCAATCATCAAACGATTTAATAGAGCCCTTTCACTGTGCCAAATCATGGAGGCATGGAAAATCAGTAAAATCAAAATTAACATGACAAATAAAACTGGCAAAGTTGGTACAAGAAAGAAGAATAGTAATCTATGCCTTGGAAAACTTTAAACAAAACTTACCTGCTTTCATAACAAATAACATTTGATCCAGCCTTTGCATTTCTCTCAGCTGCCTCCTTTGTAAAACCCATAGGAAATATGCCTCCCTCAAGTTTACGAACAGCGGTAAAATGGCTGAGCATGCCTGGCCGGGTCCAGTCTGAGGTTAACATGGGAGTATCTATCTGGAAGAGTCATCAATCAGTTATTAGATTTGATTATAAGACAATACATATCAGTTGCTTGATCAACCTGTGTATTTTATATCTACTTTATTCAGTTGTGATGGACTCCCCTTATAGTGTCAATATCATTAACAGCCCAATCAAACGTATAAAATAATAGTTTCCCAAAAAAAAAAGATTGGAAATGAAAAGAAGTTAGCAAAAGTGAGCAAGTAAGAAACAGTGGCTTGATGTTCATTGATCCTCAAGAGAAATAAACTTTATCTTAACAATGTCTGGAAAAAAATTATAGAATGGGTGAAAAGGGGATAATGTATCAACTTGACTCCATGTGTTTACCTTAGCCTTGTGGCAGCATATGACAGATGCAGAGACAATTTCATTTACGTTCTGTTTCTCATTGATAATAGTTTTCAAATTAATAGCTGTAACGACTACTGGAGGAATCTCTGCAATATTCTTTGATGAAGTTGACACTTCAATATCCTTTGGGGAATCAATTGTAACCTCAAACTTACACCAGCTCACCTGTTCAAAATGGGGAAAAAATGGCCAATCACATGATGAACACATCAGGTTCAAATAATGCAACATGGAAACTGGTCAAAAGCCTCACACGTTGAGAAGCTGCACAGCTGGAGAATTTTGAGATTGATAGCCATGAAGGTCCTTTTATTTTCCGTTTAATCAGGAAAAGTTCCAGCCCACTGCAAACAACCTAAGTCATTATAATCTTTCCTTCACTAAGATAAATTGGGATATGTGTTTATAATGCAGTATCCACATAACATTCATCAAAGATAAATTTATCACAACTAGATTTGAACAAAATCCAGGAAACTTGTCCTCACCAAGGACAGAGAGAAAGAGACTAACATAAACATTGTTGGGGATGGCTATATTGCCAAATTATGAGCATACAAAAAGTTCAATGATATAAGACAACAAATAATACACATAGTGACCTAGAAAAGTTTGCATGCATATATTTTGTCTAGATTATCAGAGAAGTTTTGCCTTCACTAAATGTTACAAAGATATTGATCACTAATAATAGGGGTCTGCAATCTATTAAAAGTAATAACTAATAAGAATGAAATATCATTAATTAATACCTATTGTGAGTTCCAAGCAAAGCACGGAAGTTGTTTCCTTTAAGATCTGATGGAAGTGGTGAATCCTGGTAGGACAAAAAATAATTGATGTCAATTCCAGATGTCTCAGTGATGTAGGCTCCAGATTACTTCCCAATCTTCTCCCACGCAGTATTCAAAACAATTGCAATTCATACTCCAATAACAACTAGATACTGTGTAGAGAATTTGAATTCATATAAGAGGCTAAGAGCAGATTCTACCATTTGTGTTTTAGTATACCTTGTATGGATAATTGATCTTTAGCACATAATTCTCGCCATGAGGTATGTCTGATCTCTCAAAGGCATAGTTTCTCTGATAAAGATGTAAAACACCAGAAGCAGAAACAAGTTAGTAACCTAAAATCATAATGACAGACAAGATATTATTTTTCTAAATCATATCTACCAACCTTAACAAGTGCCATGCTGAAGGTTGAGACATTTTGTTCCAATAACTCTTTTGTTATCTCAGCCTTCAGTTCCGACGCCAACTCCTGAAGAGAAATATTATCAGCAAGACTATAAACACAACAATATGACAATTACATGGAACCATATTACATGAAGTTGAGCTCGTAGAGTTGCTCGGGAATTTTCTAGATCTTTCTCGAGCTTTGCAATTGTGCCTTTAAGATCTATGGATGAAACATGGAGCTTTTCAGCATCTTTCCCATGTTTTTTTGCCAATGCATCCTTCGAAGCCATAAGGGCTGCTCTTGACTCTTCAACACTTTTCTCTAACTCGATAATTCTGTCATTGTGCATTAAAGAAACAGTTGGGATTGCATACACGCATCTCTGCATGTTTTTTACAACTGCACAGCAACTATGGTATGTACCTCCTGATTTTACCTAGAGCACCATACCCATCATCAGATGTGAACAAATGAATTCCAGTTTTCAGTAACTTTTTGACATAACATAAATCAAGATATTATAACCAGTTTAAATGAGAAAAGATATTGGGGACACATAAAACATCAGTTCCAGCATGCTCTCTTGGGAATTATTTTGGCTGCAACATAGCAATGATGAATGGGGAAATAACAGGATAAAATATTCTTGGAGAAGAAAAAAAGCTTCGCAGAAGTACTTGTGATAATCAGGAGTACATATATACACAGTTCTACAAGTTACTAAAAACAGTAAAGATCCCTGTTAAATGAAGAAAAGCGCCCTCCTGAAACAAAATAACATGCAGGTGGAAACAAGATATGAGAAGCAAAAGTATAGATATATGTATAATGGGAAGGTCTTGGGTTAGGCAGGCCTAACGTTTTAGGCGGATTTTATCCATTAACCCAAGCCCAAACCCATATAATATACCCTAATTGGGATTAATAAACCATATTTGGGATGGGTCAACCCATTTGGGTAGGATAAAACCCGCCTAAACCGTTTAGGCCTGCCTAACGCAAGTTTTTGTCATATATAATATATGTGTGCGTGGGTGTGGCAAAGGAACTGAAGATCTATGTCATCTAAAAGATCAGAAAGAAAACTTTACTACAATAGATTATGGAAGGAAAAAAACCAAGCTAAGATAATAACAAGAGTTGTAGAATTATAGCAACCACCTTGCTGAAGACTAATATTTTTTAGCTTTATACCGCACAATTTGTTACATTTCCCGAGACCAATATTTTCTCAAAGTCGACGGGAGTTCATGGATCACTATGAAATCCAGTTCAAACTCAAATATAAAGATTAGCCTAAAAGTATCACAAGAACTGAACATTGATTAACACACGATCAGGACAATGTAAAGCATATCATACCTTTCCAAAGAGATAGAGATTCCCAGCATTAGCACCATATATCTCCTCGTGAGCATCAAGAATGTAGAAAGGTAATGATCCATCGGACTCCGCTTCAAACTCCAATTTATCCTCACAAATTGGTGTCTGATTCCCAACAGAGCCAGAAACCTTACAATTAACAGTAGCTGCACTTACTGCTTGCCACCCTACACTAGCACTCAGAGCTGGATCTTTAGCCTCTTCAATTTTGGCATTGAGAGAAAACACCTTTTTCTCCATAACCTTCCCTTCAGACTTATTCAGCAATACTTCATCGTTCTTAGTTTTTACAGCGTCATTGCTATCCTTCGCTCCCCCCTTTTCAATCAAGTCAGCTCCATTTGAGCCTTTCTCAACGACAACGGTACTATTACCCTGATCGCTAATATAATCTCCTTTTTCAGAAATATCAACGCCAAGATCGATGCTGCCGCTGCTGGTCTCATGAATGACATTCTTAACATCTACATTATACCCACTAACAAAAGGCTTCTCATTTGTAACAGGGAAACCCCCTTTCGAATTAGATGCAAGATTGGTGGACTTGTTCAAACTCAAATTGGAAGAACTGGTTCTCCTTCTCCTCTCCCTGTCATTCTCATCAGGTGCAAACTCCGCAATCACATCATCAACAATACTTTCACACGAAAAGTTCTTCTGTACATCTTTCTTAAACACGGACGAAGTAAACATACTAGAAATCCTTTGCTTACCCATCAAGGCCGCAGCAGACGCCAACGCAGACGGTTTCTTGGCCGCTTCTTTATCCTTCTTCTCCGAATTGGAATTTTTTTTCTTCTTTTTGGGCCTATCAGATTCCTCCTCTGACTCTTCGGAGGATAATGGCCCACCGGCGACAGACCAGTCTTCCTCCTGACCTTCGTCGCCGTACCCTAACCCATTGTCGTCGACAATGAATCCCTTGGCTTCTTCTCGCCGCTTAGAGACTAAAGCCTCGTACTCATCGTCATCCACTGTAACGTAAATCGGCTGCTCAATCTTGACCTGGATGCCGCCGTCGTCCATCTCCCGGCGGCCACCGCGTCGAAGTGCCTTAAGACGGTCGAGCGCTTCCGAACGCGCCGTTGAGGTGGCGCCCCGGGTGCGCCGCCTCCCCGCTACTACTGGCTCCTCGTCAGACATCGTTGCTTTGCTCTTTCGTAAGTTCACTCACCAGATCTGAAGCTCTTGAGAGAGTGAGGGGGAAAGGAGGCGGATATATTTTATTTTATTTTATAAAAGGCGGGAGATGTCAATTTTGGCGCCAAAACCATTCCTTCTACTCAGCGGGCCGGGTCTTATCTTATTGACCCGCATTCTTCTACTTTCGATTTTTTTTTTTTTCCTTTGTCATTAAAATAATTACACTGTTTCAAATATTTGCATAGAATTCTTGAAATCTCAGCTCATTTGAACTTTTAAAAAAGCCGATAAAAAACTTTTAAATTTCCTCTAATTTCATGTAATAATTTTCAAACCATGCAATCAGTGTTACAAGATGCTAAACAAGAAATCGTCTATCAAATCATTGTGGTAGAGGCCTTTTTTTTTCAATATTAACACTTAAAAATGGCCTCTACTTTGGTCGACATTTGCGAATGCAACAAAATGACAAAAAAAAAATTGTCACCGAAGTAGAAAGACAGCAAGCAGGGCTAAGATAATCCAAACCAAGTAATGAAGAGGGAGAGGTCTATTACTTATAGAGTTGTTGGCGAGCAGCTCAGGCTCCGTGGGCGCGAGCTGGGCTGGGGGAGGAGGTGCGAGCAGAGGGACATCGCACGTAAACGTTGCGTTTACCTGCCATGCACAACAAGACAGCATTATATATAGCCAACCATGGAAATGTTGAGCTAAAAGCAAGAAAATTTGAGTGATGAGATGCAAACAGTTGAATGGTGATGTTTTGTTTGAAAGAGTGGTCTGCAATAGGCGATGCTGTCGCAGCCACAAGTCAAGTGGCCGTTGGCTTCATCAACAGCTCCCGGGGCTCCCCATCCGTCGCTCCTCTGCCACAACAGGAACAAAAATCATGTTTCAAGCCTCGAGTGGTTTTAAATAGAGACGCCTACTTTATAGAAATCAACTGCGATGAAATTTGGCCAGCGGTTTCCTGCTGCAGCATGACAGGTTTTCATCATGCTAGTAAGATCAGCAGAGTTATGCACACAAGCCTGCGATGCATTAGGATTGTTTGGAAAGTAATTCATCAGAACCAGAGATCTCGAAGGTGCATTCATCGGGAGAGATTCTGGACGATTGGGGCAGGATCCGACAGCCATCCCATTATCCCCATCTGCATCAAATGAAAAAAGCGGTGTCAAGATTTGATCAGATACATGTTCTACACATTAAGGTCAAGTTTGTGAGGGAATAGTTAAACTCACACTGAGTTTCCACAACATAGTTCCATTCAAATGCGATGAGATCAGAGGCCTCCTTGGATGATTTAGAGGTGAAGACAACCAATCTTTGGTTCCTAATTACCATCTCATCCACCGTTGGCCAATCTTCACCATTTTTGGGCATTAGAAAGAGCGGGAACAAGTATTGATCAAGCCTCGATGCACTCAAAACTTTTGCCAGGCCTAGTGGCGACGCCACATAATCCTCAAAGAAGATGGTCACAATCTCTGTTGGATTTTCGCGGAGAAAAGCTTCAATTTCTCTCAAGACATTAATTGCAGGTTGCTAGGAGTCGATAAAAATGGTGAGAAATCAGTATAGGGAACAGAAATGACAATCAGCATATGGATACACAAATATAAAAGCACGGAAATACTTACAAATGAGGTCACATTTAAACACATTCCCTTGAAGGAGTGGCACAACCAAATATCGTTATTGAAGTCGTATATGTCAAGCATTAGTCCTCGGACACCATTCTACAAAATGTTCGAATCTCGTAGTTAGCAAACATTTAGCTTTCATGAAAAAAAAGGACACTATTACGACTCAAACAAGTGATTCACCACAGTCTGTATCTACTATCTTGTTTCAGGTTCCAGCATTAGCAATTTATCAACGTTTCAACTTCCAACTAAATGCGTGAAGTCTGATATATGCACGAGAGATGAGACCAAATAAATTTCAATCAACCAAGAGCCTTTCTAAGAGAGTGACACATATAAGTTCCAGAAAATCACATTTCTAACATATGGAGATCAACAAATCAATTGAGCAAATATCTGCTGCTTATTTGAATTCCTCAATACACAGATAGATTCACTGATTTCATATCACAAAGCAGCCATATTAGCTGGGTTGAAATGCCCAAGTTTCTGATCCAAGCCAAGAATTAGTGGCAACCATTCCTAATCATTTGTTGTGTTATTGCCTCCAAAAATATTGACAAACTAGTAGATTCCTCTATCTAGAAAGCAGTCTAACCAAACATGATTTGTCACAACTAAGTAAATAAACAGCAAAAAATGTATTATCTTAATCAGACATACTCAAGAGCATGCAACAGCAACTCCTCTC
Organism: Plectranthus barbatus; assembly: GCA_026898455.1. NCBI lineage: Eukaryota > Viridiplantae > Streptophyta > Magnoliopsida > Lamiales > Lamiaceae > Plectranthus > Plectranthus barbatus. The sequence continues at coordinate 93,177 of JAPKLW010000233.1, read as the reverse complement.
TCATTCAATCTAACACACGGTAACATATATATAATCGAGATTATCTTACATACTCTGAGCTGATCGGTAACAGAATCCTCTTGATTAGTCGGAGCGAGGAGATCCGAACCCATACCCGATGTTGGCCCGGTCCGAGCAAAGGAGTTGTGTGTCGTCAGCCATGAATACTTGTTAAAAGGCAGGCCTCTTACCTGTCCAAATTCACGCAATCGATGATTCAATCAAACACAAATGCATAATCTATCCATCTATCTATATACATACACACATTTGTTCCGACCTTAGTTGTAGGAATTATAGGCTGAATGCGGGTGCAGCGAGGCCTGGTGTTGCCGTTTGCCGGGCAGGTGCCGCAAGTTAAGTCGGCGTCGCAGGCACTACTCAACGTCGAACAGGTTTCGCCAATCTAGATTGAACTCCCAATTGAAGATCATGGAAACAAAAGATGAAATTTTTGTAATGGAATTGAATAAAATTACCTTGAGGCTTGAGGAATAGGAGAAGAGGAAAGCTGCGATCAAGAAAAGCTTCAATTTGAGAGCCTGAAGATCGAAGAAATAGATTTGAGAAAGGGCAAATAAAAAATGAAATTTAAATGGGTTGTTTTTTGCATGCCTGCATTTGGGACTCCTCAGAGAGAGAGCCTTCATATGTATCCTCTCGAAGGGAGTTGAATGTCATCACATGTGTCTCCTTCTCTAATTCTCTCAAACCTTTTTCTTGGTTTCATGCAGTAAATCTTTAATCTTGGATACGTGTGCATTTGTCGGAAAATGGAATGCAACTTAGATATACAAGTTAAACGTCAATATATTTAACCACTGTGCTCTAAAATATATTCCATCAGTCCCATTGGAATAGGCCCTCTTAACAAATCGAGCATCCCAACTAAATTGACTACTTTCAAAAAATGGCTATATTTTCACACTCAATAATAAAATATTCATTCCAATAACTCATTCTACACTCATCATTCTTAATTTCCATGTTGCAAATAAAAGAACCAAATAAACCGGGACAGAGGAAGTATTATTTGTATGAAATGGCGTATTTATGATGATGGTAATTATAATAAGACAAAAAAATAAGTATATTTACTTTTAAATTGTATTATTAAAATGCAATGTCTTATTACTCTTTGATGTATATGCACCATACTTTTTTTTTATTCATAAAACGTTTAACAACTTATAATTAGTAGTATTAGAAAATTAAAAGTAGTGAACGTCAATTAGAAAAGTTTGTTTATTTTCTGGATCATCTTCAATATTTTTCACTATAGTACGAGTGATACTAATAAAGAAAAATCAAAATAATTCCTATTTACTCCACAATATAAATAGGAACTGCATGATGCAAGTTGCGTAGAGAAAAGCAGAGCAGTGAACAATTGGAGTAACAATTTCGATAACGAATCTCCCCATTTCCCAACAACTATTACATTATCCAATTCACCACGGCCCAATCCCTATTTTCAGTCTCCCATATTTAATACTGCTAGACTAATATTAACCACCCTTCATTTTATTATCCATTCATTCACATACTTCTACCTCTCTTTCTTTTATCTACATCAACAAAAAAAAAAAAACCAAAAAAAAAACTGTTTTCATTGTTACTTAATCCCTCCGTCCCGATTATTTGGTCCATGTTTCTTTTTTTTGTATGTCCTATATATATAGTCCACTATCTAAATTTGGCATTGTTTTTATATGAGTTTACGAAAATACCCTTGAACTATATTGTAAATAACACACTATTAATAGGATCCATTATTGATAGTTATTGTTAAATAAGAGTAATTCAGAAAGTTTGTTCAAATATTTAATACATTCATAAATAATTTTTTACATTGGTGCAAGTTAAAACTGGACCAAATAATTAGGACATAGGGAGTAATAAATTTAAGTCTTAATATTTAAAAATGCCCAAATTTTTAAAACACATCAAGGAAATGCCCACTTTTATAAACATGTATAAGAAATGCCCAAAAGTACAATTTCTGACAATAATTTTCGTTTAACTACCAAATCTAGACAATTATTAGTCTAATGATGTCCATATTATTAAATAAGAGCAATATTTAAGTAATATAATGAATTTAACAATTTTATAAATAAGGAAAGAAAAACAATTTATTGGATCTTGAGTTGATTTGGTCATCATCACTATATGGGGAAAAATATATGTATATATGTAAATTGTGATCCTGACCGGTTCATAGTGGTCCTGACCGGCCAGGAACGGTGCCGACCGGTTCGAACCGGTCGGTCCTGACCACTTTATCATTTTTTTTACAATGGTCCTGACCGGTTCAGAATGGTGGTGACCGGCCAGGAAACCTTCCTTCCCTTTTTTTTTTTTTTACAATGGTGATGACCGGTTCATCTTGGTGATGACCGGTCAGGAACCGGTCCTGACCCGGTCTGACCGTGGTCCTGACTCCACATTTAATTTTTTTAAATTGATCCCTACATCTTTTTGAGTTGATTTTTTCTTTTTAAAATTTTTCTTTCCTGCAATGAATAAATTATTGAGTAGATGTGTGAATACAAATAAGTCGTACATTGCGATGCAGACACATGCATGCCAACTTGTTAATTTTTTTGAAAAAAACAGTAACAATCGACCTATTTTGTACTCCACTAATCAATTCCATCAACTATTTTTTGAAAAAAACAGTAAGAATCGACCTATTTTGTACTGCAGTAATCAATTACATCAATTATTTTTTGTAGACTATGAATCCATTCATTGAATCATGTACGTACGTAACTTTACTTTATATAATTCAATTGATTTGCAAACTTGCGTACACCAGAAACTTGCAAAAATTCTCTCATCTTTTTCTTACGCTCTCTCTCTCACTTACTCACTTTCGACACTTGCAAAAATTATCTCATCTTTTTCTTACGCTCTCTCCCTCACTTACTCACTTTCGACACTTCGTAATGGAGAATTGGTGCAACCTATTTTTGCATTACAATGGTCAGTTCGATCAATCGTGGCACTATATTGGCGGGAATGAACGATTGATTTACTTATCAACGGCCAATATCTCAATAGCTGCCTTGAGAAGCAGCATCCAGATGATTCTTGATGCAGAAAATATTCGAGGTGAGTACAATATATATTTTACATCTCAAACTCGTAGCGACAGAAACGGAGCCTCATTGCTGACGGAGAATGGCGAGCTGCAGCGACTGTTCCGTTTGTACTCGGAGCCTGATATTTATATTATTATGAATCCTACAATCGACACTGGTGTTGGCACTTCTCAACGGGAGCCATCCCCCTACATCCCGTTCATATCCTCATTGAGTCCACAACCGTATATGAATTACAGTCCAACTGCAGAAGAACTTCAAAGGTTTTCATCTTCATGCATTTTGATATGGGTTCTCAAGGTGGAAGTCGGGGTTCACATATTCCTGACTTAAACGATGAAGTCTATGAAGAGCCTAATGAAGCGAGCTACGATGTTCAGACCGAAGATAAGGAGGCTGGATTCAATCCTGAATATCACACACGAACTGATGGTGGTGTGGTGGAAGAGGAAGAAGACGAGGAGGCTGATCTTGACTCAGTCTCATCTGGATCTGGATCTAGATCTGATTCCGATAATGAAGGTGAGAATTTCTTGATGGGTTGCACAGTTGCAGAATTTTCTGCATGGATACGATCAGCTGGCGGCATGAGTTCTTTTATTTCGAATCTTATGCCTACCAATCCCCTACCAGAAAGTTGTCAAATTACAGGTGATATGAATAATTGGCTCGTTCCAATCATGCCATTGGATACGTCCGAGGCACCTGTTGTGAGAGATGTGGCAGCCATACTTGATCAGGAATTGAGTTTGGGTGCCCTATTTTGGAAGAAAGACGATTTGCTAATTGCAGTTGGTCTGTGGCATATGGAGCACCGTCAAGAGTTTAAAGTGAAGAAGTCTGATAGCACCCGTGTTGATTATATTTGCAAACGAAACGAGAACTGTACATTTCATATACGAGCGAGGTGTAGGGATGGTTGCTGGATTGTCCGCCACTTTCAACCAAATCATAGTTGCCAATTGAACCTTGCGGGCATTGGATCCAGAAATATTCGTTCGAAAGTGGTGGCTGCGTATTTTGCCCGGATGATGCGTCGCCAAGGGCAAATAATCAAACCAAAAGCAATAATGGCTGAACTGCAACGAAACTTTGGTATTCGAGCGAGTTATGGTGTTGCCTTGCGATCTAGAAATGCAGCGATTTCCCTGATGTATGGCAGTATAGCGGATTCCTTTAAGGTCTTGCCTAGATATCTTGAGGTTCTTCGGGAGTACAATCCTGGCACGATCACAAATCTGGATATTGCACCAGATGGAACATTCCGACATTGTTTCGTTGCACTCGGTGTGTCAAGAATAGCTTTTAATAATGGCTTGTTAAGACAAGTCATTGTTATCGATGGCACGCACTTGAAGGGAAGAAGCAAAGGCATCTTATTAGTTGCAGTTACGAAAGATGGCAATGAAAATGTTTTTCCACTAGCTATTGGTGTTGGGCCAATCGAGAATGATGAGACTTGGACCTGGTTTCTCTCTCGATTGAGGATGTCTTTTGCAATCAGCGATCAACTGTTGATCGTATCAGACCAGCACGTCAGCATCAGAAATGCAGTCAACATAATATATCCGGGTACGACACACGGATATTGTTTTTATCATCTTCAGAATAAATTGACAACCTATGGTCCGGCCATTGTGAAGTTGTATCACCGTGCTGCTTATTCGTATCGTTTGTCGAGCTATAGGCAGGCCATGGATCAGATTCGACAATCAAAACCTGCTGCTTACGAGAAGCTCATTTCTGTGGGTCCTGAACGGTGGTCCAGATCGAAATGCCCAGTCCGCCGCTACAGTTTCTTGACTTCAAATGCAGCTGAAGTTTTCAATGCAAGGTTGCTGGAAGCTCGACGGTTGCCTGTGTGCTCTATTATTGACACTTATCGAGGAATAATCGAACAATGGTTCGATCAGAGGCGAGCAAAGGCTAATGCAAGAACTGATGATTTAACTGAGGAAGCATGGCAGAAGATTGCTCCACTCTCCGATATAGCACACCTACATCAAGTGGTGTCAATCTCCGACACTATATTCAAGGTTAGCGACGAAGAAAGGACTTGGAAGGTTGATCTGTCGGACTGCACTTGTGAATGCCGTGAGTTTCAATCGGACCTCATGCCATGCTCACATGCCATAGCTGCGATTCGGTATGAATTTAATTATTATGCTTTTGTTATTTAATAATAAACTAAGTCTGCACTTATTTTTAATATTTTTGCAGTTACACCGGAGTGAACCTGTACGACTATGTCAATAGTTACTATAAGACTAGTAATTGGCGCGAGATTTATGCTGGAACTGTCAATTCGCTTCCGCCTCAAGAAGAGTGGGAGGTATCCAACGAGGCAGCATCACTCTTAGTTTTACCTCCGAATATTAGACGGCAAGCTGGTCGTCCGAGGAATAGTCGAAGGCCTTCCGGTGCAGAGCATACATCTTCTAGTAGACTGCGCGCTCGTAAAAAATGCAGTATTTGTAGATCAGAATCACATACGAAGCGTAGTTGTCCTGATAGGGTGACAAACAATTAAGGTGCGGTTTGTGTTTGAAACGAAGATTGCAATAAAAATATTGTTTCTCCAATATAAATGTTCATACAATATTTTCAAATACATAATCAATAAGAAAAGTCAAATAATCTCAAAGCCATTAATCTCCTAAATAATATAGTGTTCTCGGCTTTCTGCATCCAATCTCTAGAAGGCAATCCCAACACACACATCTCTATGTGTGCGCATGCATAAGTCCCATGCTGCGATCTCAAAGGTGCACGAAAATACGAAACCCTCTCAAATGTCATCGGTCTTTTGTAAACTTCCCTCAATCTCAACGTATTCTCATCCCAATACTTGCCTGCGCTCAAATACTTATGAAAGTTATCAGTCATCTTTCTCACTTCTGTGAAGACATCTTGCAGGGTTCTGGAGCGGCCGGGATTATCGTAGGCATCAATCAGTAAGGCAGTCCACGAAGGGATATACATATGCACGGTATACCAACACCCATGAACATAACATGGTACAATAAACTGCAAAATAGAATATAATCGGTAAATAGAGAATTATATCATTAAAAAAAGCGCGGCATTTAAATATATTCTTACCGTATCTGCACCCTTCCAATCTAAACTAGTAACGCAATCTGTATCATTTATAAACTGCATTAGTTTAGCTGACTCCGGCGCCCTCGCACCTTGTTTATGTGGTTGATAATCACTTCTCATAGTGTCCTACAATCAATGAAAAATGAATATAGTTAAATAATTATGACAATTAAATTCTAACAAATACATAATTACTTACATAAAACTGGGGTCGAAGGATCCGGGTTGTTCCTGGAACCTGGTAGATACTTCTCTGCAACGCCATGACGTACCAGTCAATTACCTCTGTAGTTAACGGTTGACGGTAGTCCTCTAACATCGTAAAGAATTGTTGTGGCCATTGTTGATTGTCATCATAACACCTCCTAATACCAGGTTCACCACTTTGCCGATACTCGTTGTAGTTATCCTCCAAGGCCATACTAATACCAGCAGGCCGTCCATCATCCTCCTAAGAAACAACACAATATAAATCATCAAAATAAATAGCAGTGAAAAATCGACAAAATCTAAATATACCTGAAGCTGAATATCGCGTGCAAGCATATAAGGAAATGGGGGCTCCACACTCTGTATGTGCTCAGTAGAACGACGAGAGACACTACGTCTGTGCTCACTAGAACGACGGGATACACTGCGTCGTCGCTCCGAAGAGGGCCGAGAAGCACTATGTCGGGGCTGCTCCTCAGTCTCAACCAGGTCGGTCTGTCTATCATCTCGATACTGGTGGGACGGTCCAACGTCCTCTATATGCATCCCATGTCGGGATATAGAATGTCTAGAAGGAGACTGGTGGGGAGAACTAGGTCTGGGCTCCCCCCTCTGTGCATGCACACCAGCATCTGTACGGCTCCCACATCTGCCCGAATTGAGGAAATCTGTCACTACTCTGGTCACGTGAGGGATAACCCTTTCAGTAAGTGCATTGTTCACTACAGCATCAACTGCCCTCTGCACTGCCCTGGGCACTGCTGCATCGATAGCCTCAGTGACAACTGCACGAACCCTATCCATAAAAGACTGAGAATGTCGATACCTCCTAGAATCTCGTGAATCCCCACTAGATGACCCCCTATCTCTCCTAGAATGAGTGCGCCTATGTGACGCTCTCGATCCCTGCCCCTGAGATGGAGAGTGTACCGCTGTGTCTCTACGACCCTCAGTATGCCCCTCATCATGTTGTATACCCTCATCATGTTGTACACCCTCATCGCCCTGATTCTGACTATGCCCCTGGTCTCCAAGGGACCCCTGTCCTCGAGACCCCTCTGCTCGAGACCCCTGTCCTCGTGACCCCTCTGCTCGAGACCCCTGTCCTCGAGACCCCTCTGCTTCATCATCTCTATTTCCCAATGTACGTATCGGGTTCTCTGGGAATCGGAAATTAACACCTAGACAATCAAGCATCTGAGAAGACTGATAGTACAAAGAGTTTTGTTCAACTTCAAATGGGATCAGGTTGGTGAAGACTTCTCTCTGCAATAAAACAAATTATAGTTAGAAAAATATTAACTTCATAAGCATACAATTTACCTTTATACCTCTTCTTCATCAAAGAAAGAAACCCAATCGATCTTAGCTGGCCTCTTGAACAACCACTTCGTAAATCGTGGGAGATTACTAGGGGCTATCAAGTTGGCACAGTAAGCGCCCAACATCGGAATAGCCTCATAGGCCCACACCTACAAATTCATGTATTACATTACAGAAAAAAGCACATTATTACAATAAATTTTTGTTAAATACATTACAAAATTAAAATTATACCTGTAGAGTCCAAATTGGACCGCCCAAATTAAGTGTCCCTTTTGCTTCTATCTGCACGGGAGCTTGATCTAAATAGTAGGTTAATGACTTATAAGCATACCCCCCCCCCACGGAAAATTGTTCCACCTACTCCAATTATCTACCAAAACATAAACCCAACTCTCGATCTGACGTTTTTCTGAATACCCTAAAACAAAAACCCACATGGCTAATATATTAGCCACTCTTAAATACAACTCGTGGATATTCCTTCGAACTTTAGCATCCTTAAATTTTAGTAATAAGTCTCTAGCTGTGATAGATTTACCACCACAGAACAACATATACACCGATGTCTCAGAAGGATCGTGGGTACCACAAGGATCAAAATCAGAAGATCCAAAATTCAAACCAGTCACTAATGCAAACTCACCCACCCCAAAACAAATAGTCTGTCCACCAATATGAAACCATAAAGCATTAGGGTCCGGACTTCTAATTTGATAACTTAAAAGTCGTACTAATGGCTGAGAGGCACTAGCTCCATTATCCTTCCAAATTAAAAGTTTACCAAACGGTCCATTCTTAAACTCATCAACCAAATCGTCACCCCCTATTGAATACAACGTACTATTAATTGTATCCAATAAAGTCACCTTCGTACATAAATTAACCTTACAATTTACGCTACGTAAATGCGGTCTAATGAATTCAACCTACACAATTAATATTAAATCTATAAATTAGTTTAAATCACAATTACTAAAATATTATAATGAAATAAACAAGTGCAAAATTATAAAGTTGAACACAAAAAAAAGGCAAGATATCATTAAAATAATTCGAAACATACAAAACACACAAACATTAAATACAAAACATAACATTCGAAAACTACAAAATTCACACACTAAAACATTAAATAAAAAATTCGACCATACAAAACATTAAAAAAAAATTCGTAACATACAAAACATAAATATTCGACCATAAAAAATCAATTCACACACTAAAATAACCACTTCTTCTTCTTCCAACTTTGGTATTCGATTTTTTAATTTTTTAAGTCACATGGCTTCATGCATTCAACTTTTCCAACCACCATTATTTTGTTAATCACTCCATAAACAAAAGCCCCACCAAAGCCACTTTCCCTTTTACAAAATATTAATGTTTGTTAATACAATAAAATAAAATACGAGATGGGACATGTAGGTGGAATTGTTTTCATTGTTAATTGAATAATTAATAGTAAATCATTCATCTAAAAAATAAAATAACCATAAAAAAATCAATTCACACACTAAAATTCAACAAGAAACAAACTTACCATATTAGGATTATGATAAAATAATCACTTCTTCTTCCTCCTTTGTTTTCGGTGATTTAAAAATGATGGTGTTGGACCACTTCTTCTCCTTCCTCCTTCTAGCGCCGAACACACACACAGGTAAAGAGTGGGAATGGGGTAAAATTGAGTGGGAATGAAAGGGGGTGATTTTTTAGGGTTTAAATATATGGGGTCAGGACCGGTTTTGTCGGGTCAGGACCGTGTTTAACCGGTCAGGATCGCGTTAAACCGGTCAGGACCACCGAACAAACCGGTCCCGAGTGTAACCTATTTTTTTTCCGAAAAATAGGTAATTATTTCGCAATATATTAAATAAAAAAAAATGAGGTCAGGACCGGTTTTGTCGGGTCAGGACCGTGTTTAACCAGTCAGGATCGCATTAAACCGGTCAGGACCACCGAACCGGTCCTGACTTGAACCTATTTTTTAATCCAAAAATTGTGTAATTAATTCGCAATATTTTAAATAAAATAATAAGGTCAGGACCGGTTTTGTCGGGTCAGGACCGCAATGAACCGGTCCTGAAATGAACTTTTTTTTTTTTCGAAAATTGTGTTATTCTTTCCCAATTCACTAAATACAAAAATTGTAGTCAGGATCCACTTTCTTTTAATTTTTTTATTCAAAATAATTCATTCAAAATTCTTTTTTGACCAAATCATCAAACAACGTGTAACTGACAACTAATTTTGACAGATTTTGTACTTTTGGGCATTTTTTGAAGATAGTTATAAGATGGGGTATTTTTGTTATGTTTGATAGTGAAATGGGGTATTATAGATTTTTGCTCTAAATTTAAAGTGATTCTGACTCTCGTCAAAATTCTTCCTATCGATCACCTGATTGTGACCCAATCATCGGAAACAGACCAATTAGGACTGCGTTCGGTGACATTTACTAAACCCTGCAGCCGCTCCGCCGCCATTGAAGCGGAGAAACACACCTCCGCCAAACGCGCGGTCGATTTCGAGTGTGACGGCGAGGGCAAAGATGTATTTGAGCACGACGCAGGATCTTGGAAATCAAAGTGGCATCTAGGAGAAATTGAGGCTTTATTTTCTTCTCCATCGCCACCGTCAAGCTCTACACCAGAAACAAAGGGATGACTTAGAAGCATCTCAGCCGTCCATCTTCGTCTAGGATCTTTAACAAAACATTTTCCTAGAAAATCTTTCCCGTCCTCCGATAAAACGCCGGGAATCTCCGGCACCTCCGTCCCTACGCCAATTCTCATCAGTAGAGTGGCCACGTCGGAGCATCTCCACGCCGGCGATCCCGACGCCATCTCCGCCACCACACACCCTAGCGCCCACACATCAGCTGGAAGCATACTCCAAGAGCACATTGTACAACTTGTGGCCATTCTCGCACGAGTAGCCGCCGCCGTGGCAGCGGATGATCTCGGGGCAATCTTTGAGGTCTTCCAATATGACTCTCCCGTTGAGGAGCGATGAAGAGAGAGAAACGCCGCACGACTTCACGGCCATCAGTGGCGGCAGAAACGGATTCCGGCTTCTAGGAACTGCTAAATTCACCTGCGCGAAACTCCCGCTCCCCAATTTCTCGCCGCGCAACCAATCCATGATATCATCCAAATCAAAACGGCTCGATCGATTTTCTGTTTTATTTATTTTAGAGTTCCAAATCTTTGCAGAGGAATCACGAATGCAATGCTAATACGTGTGAAACGAGGATTGAATTTATAGCGAAATTCATTGCACCCAAAATGTAGGTAATGCATTTTTGTGTGTGTTCTAAAAATAAAAGGCACGTGTATACGGTGGAATGGAGGATATATATTACGCGGGAATTGCCCTACTTATGAAAACGTGGCCATTATTATTGAAATATATATATAATCTCTTCATTTTATGATAGCTAGTGATTGCTTAGGCATAACTTGTGGATCTTCAAGATTGCGCCTTTTGGCTAAATGAATATTCACGGATTTTGTTTTTAATCAAAGAAATATATATATATATATATATTTTCTTGTGGAATTAGAATGAAATTATAATTTAAAGCGGATAATATGATTATGGATAAAGATGGTTTATTTATATGTGGGAGGAGATTAGACCTTTTAGAGGTGATGATGAATTGATGATCCACTTAGTAATTGCTTATTGCAGTTTTTTTTTTTTATAAAAGTATGGTTTTTAGAGGATGAATGATGATGTAATAGAGCCTTTTGAAAAGATGGTATGCGGCTCATGGAATGTTGAATGCATTGAACTTTCACCAATAATTCAACTTTTAGTACACCACGGAGGGTATTTTGGGAATGTTACCGCTTCCCACTTGTGGCAGTTGAATTCATAATCTGTTAGGACCAACTAGGAATCTTAATTTGAGTGAAATTATTATTATTATATTAAGAATTGGTCTCTTGAGAGACGGTCTCACTATTTTTTTTATTGTGAGACGAATCTTAATACATCATTTCAATAAGTTAAATACATCATTTTATTTTTAAGAATTACATTATTTGCAACAAAGAAATACATCATTTGCAATAAAGAAATACATTATTTCATTAAACTCATATTACAATAAAAATAGTGAAACATCATTTGCAATAAAGAAATACATCATTTCATTAAATTCATCCGTCTCATCTGAGACTTTGTCTTATATTAATAGATTTATATCAATTTTAAACACATACCCACTCACACACCTTTTTTTTTTTTTTTGGAATAATCCTTTTTTTGAAACAAAGAGAATTTTTAAGTATCAACTCGAACAATCTCGGTTAACCAATTAAGATAATCTTTCGTCCAAATGACAAGATCATCACAATTAGCACCATGAAAAGCTAAACGATGAGCAACACTATTAGCACTTCTAAGCATATGACAGATATCAACAATAAATTTATCCTTCAGATCAACCAAGGTCTTTGCCATTCCATCCGGAAGTAGGCAAGAATCTTCATCAGCTTTAATCCGTAGAGTCAAATATAAAATTAGTGGCCATAACTCTTCCTATAAACAAAGACCGATACCATAAAAATCCACAATCAACTCCAATTCAATCACCTTGTCTGACTTCACTCACACACTTAGATATTCCAAAAAAAACTTAAATTTGTGACCTCTCAGCTACATGCAAAATGTTTTAAACACTACACCAGTGCAAAAAGGAACATTTTTCTAAATATATGTAGTTTATCCAATGAATGCAACAATAATAAATTTACTCAAAAATTATGCACACGTCAATAAATTACTCCAAAACCTCATTCATGTATTTGAAATGGTACGTGAAACATAAATATTGGTTATTTTATAGATTGGAACCATTGGACGTGGTATTTAGATTGAGACAATTAGGAATATTCCATATTCCAAACATATGATTGAGAATCAATAATGTAAAGGTTCAAAATCAGAATCGTAAGACTCATTGTATTTGGTGTAACAATTAGTTTCTATAATTTAAATAAGAGAATTGTCGATTAGAGACGTAAATGATGAATTTTTAAATTTAGGACATGAAAGATCATACAATTCTTAATTTTGAATTGGAAATTTTATAATGAGAATTTTTGTGATTTTTCAAGTCATGAGCGAAGAATTCATTTCTTGAATATTCATAATTCAACTATTTTTCTGTATTCTGAATTTCTGATCTTGAATTGATAATACTCCGAAAATAATTCATTTATGTTGGTGAGCATATATATAATCGGCATGGGTTGTGCATATTATTAAATTAGCAAGTCAAATACTTGCACGCAACTTGCCCTTTCTAACATATTTTTATTCCAAGAACATGGTCCAAATGATGAGGATCCATCTCTCGTTTTCAATTTTCATCATCAACCCATTTACCTAAAAAAAAATGAAGATAAATATCAAATTTAGCATCTATAGTAAGAAAAAGTTACAATAATATTCGTCATGTATATCTATTGATTAGTTTATTTAGATTGGAACAAATAATTAAGAAATTTTCTCGTGGATATGTACTAGTTGAAATGAAATGGATGGTTCCTTTTACAAATAAGCAAATACATATAATCATAATTTGATGCGTGGAGGAAATCACCAGTAATATATTCCATTGTTTTCCTAAAAAACTTATAGAAAGCGTTGGAACAAAGGAACTTAATAAATTAATGAAAAAAAAAATTACAAATTGGAATGATGGAGTTTGTTGGGAGTAGGGCTGTGCAAAAACCGACCGCCATCCGAAAAACCGACCGAACCGATTAATTTTGGTCGGGTCGGTTCGGTTTTGTGATATATCGGTTCGGTTGTCGGTTTTATTTTTTAGAAACCGAATAGATTTCGGTCGGTTTTCGGTTTTTGAAAATTTTAGTTCGGTTAAACCGAACCGACCGATTAATTACATGCTGGAGCATATTTCTATTCTTTTTTCTTTCCCTATTTCTACACTATTACTCCTACTTTTTATTTATCCAATGTCACTCACGTTATCTCTCTTCATTTAAACACGCATGCTCCACTTTCTCTTCTACCAACATACAACTTTTCATTCATCTCTTTTTTCAAGAGCACTACATTCATCATTTACCAGATTTAGATTTCTCTGTTGTTATCTTTTCAATTTCTCCCAAATCCTCCAACCATCAAAATTTTCACCCTATCTCAACCCCAAGAATCGTCAACCTCTAGTATCGCTCAAACCCTAAGCGAAGCTGGATTCCTTGTTGGCATCATCTCAGGCGCGCTCCAGAGATAGCGAAAAAGAAAATGGCAGCAAGCTCCAAATACATGAAAAGCAACCATTAAAAGTTTTGAAACCAGAGAATTTGTTTTTTTTTTTTGTTCGGCTACAACCGAACCCGAAAATATCCGACCGAAATTATCGGTTCGGTGCTCGGTCGGTTTCAATATTATTCGGTTCGGTGTTCGGTCGGATGAAAAGTTAGGATCGGTTTATTCGGTTGTAAAAATTTCGGTCGGTTCTCACCCGAACCGACCGAATGCACACCCCTAGTTGGGAGTGAGTGGCGTCCGCAATTTTCACGATGATGTGGGGGGATTTATATTGGTTGTTATAACAAGAACTGGATGTAATTAACGTGGTGGGAGACTCCAGAAACTTAAAATTAGGGGTATATTATGTAAAGATATATATAAATAATATGTAAAAATATTATAAATAATAGTAAGATATATAAATTTTTAAAAGAAAAAAATTATTTTGGGGGTACACTTCCCGCCACTGGGGAGACATATATTTAGAAATTTCTTACTCCCTCCGTTCTGATTATTTGGTCCATATTTCTTTTTTATGGTGTCCTATTTATATGATTTTTTATCTAAATTTAGTATTATTTTTTGCATGTGTTTACAAATTTACCCTTATAAATTGAACATAATTAATAGAGTTATTATTAGTAGTTATTGCTAAATAAGGATAATTTAGAAAATCTATTCAAAAATTTAATATATTCATAAATGAGTTTTGACATTTGTGTAAGTTAAAACTGGAATAAATGGGAAGGAGGGAATATAATTTATATAGATTTTGTGGCTTCATTTCACATATAGTTTGGTAAGTTGATGATCAATGGCATTTTTTGAGCTTTTATGTGTTCATAAATTTGTTAACATAACCGACTTTGTAACTGGTGTCTTATACTGTTTTTTTATTTTATTTTATTTTTTTTAGAGATAGTTTTGAGGAAAAAAATCCCAAGATATTTGTGGTGGATCAATCTCGACTCTATATATTCTTATGTCTTAGCAGTTAGCACTAAGTAGCATTGTAGTCAATTAGTTGACGGATCAAAATTTCTGACTTAGACTCTTAGTATGATAATATCCATTTAATTGTTCCAAAAAAATCTCATACTAATCAAGTTAGTTGGACAACAATAGATTAGCTAATTTCAACAATCTTTCTTTCAAACCAATAAAACATATCTCGTAGCATCCTCTCAAGCTACTTGATCCGTTTTACTTCATATTGCACTGTCATCAATCAACAGACTTGCCATCTCACTACCACTTTATCAAAAAGCTTTAAGCACAAGTCATATAAAGACGATTCACAATTGCATTGACAACTATTGAAGGCTTCTCACATACACTTCAGAGTCCACCACCACCTTGGTCCTTGAACTCGGCCGAAACTAATTCAAAACATTTGTGGTGGAGACCCAATAGATGGAGTCAGCTCATGGTTCTGATACCACTGTTGTGAATTGATCTCTACTTTATCTATATATCTCTGTACCAAGAAACACATCAACCAACCAATTGAAGGACCAAAACTCCCAACATTAGTACAATATTGTCCACTCTTAACATCAAACCTTCATAATTTTGTTTTTCAACATCCCAAAAAAAGTCGTCGTACTAATAGAGTTTGGTGAACAATTATAAACTCAAAAATTCTTCTTAATTTTGTGTGTGACAATGAGTTTGCTAATCCCCAACATTATTAATATTTTTGTTTACAAGTTCATATGAATTGAAGGTGCGATTTTTTTTTTTGTGTAAATTTTAAAAACTCATGCATTTAGAAGAATAATATTGTTGAGGTTCAATTTCACGAGAAAATGGAGCCTTTAGAACTTTATTAGAACATCGCAAATAATAACGAAAAAACAAAGAAGATAAATGAGGATTAATAACGGAAAGTAAATAATCGACGAGCGAAATAACGTAAAAATATTTGTCGTGAAGGAGAGACGGAATCTGTAGAAAATTTGACAGAGTTACAGCTAAGTTTCGCTAGGAGATAGTGAATACAAAAAATGAGCCTCATGCCCCTATTTATAGACGGGATAGGGGTAGGCAGGCAGCAGCTAACCCTACGCGTCGAGCTGCAACAGCTCGCCGCGAATATCGGACCGGTTGCGGGTTTTTCGGGAGAGGTTAGAGCTCCAACGTTCGGGCACCGCCAGCGAGCTAGGGTTTCTCTTCCTGGACCGTCTCGACATCGACCCGCTCAGCTCCTCGATGGCAAGGCGCTTTGGTCCTCGATGGCGAGACCTTGATTTAGGCAGATTCAGCATCTCGTTGGCTTTGGTGAGCCAGTCTTCCGGGTTAGACTTGTTTGCACGGGCCGATTTGTC
Organism: Plectranthus barbatus; assembly: GCA_026898455.1. Taxonomy (NCBI): domain Eukaryota; kingdom Viridiplantae; phylum Streptophyta; class Magnoliopsida; order Lamiales; family Lamiaceae; genus Plectranthus; species Plectranthus barbatus. The sequence goes on along the minus strand of JAPKLW010000233.1, from coordinate 76,814 downwards.
TATTGGGCCTGGGCTCGTGGGCCTGGCCCCAACAAATATATTTCAGATTATAATTGATATGAACCCAAACTTTAAAGTAATGCACGACTTGACTCAAGAAGAAGAAAAATAAACAAAATAGAAAAAAGTAAAGATAAGGCTGATGATAGAATAAAGATACTGGAACTATAACTATATGAAAGGTTCATTTTTCACAGAATATAGAAAAAGACCCAGCCAGTTGCAACTCTATCTACATTTTAATTGAAGCAGAGGCAAGTTGTATGGCAGGAGAGATTTTTAATCAAAGAATCTCCCCATTTCCCAATATATATCGATAATAAATATACAAAAATGAATCAGAATTTTATATTGAAAATAGAAATAAAATACTCCCTCCGTCCCGGCTGAATTGTCCCAGTGACTTTGGGCACAATAATCAAGGAGTGTGAGTGTAAAGTAAGTTGAGTGAAATTAATATTTTATTGTTGAGTGTGAAAAAGTTGCCTTTTTAAGTAATGAGACAATTGAGGTGGGACGGACGAAAAAGGAAAGTGGGACAATTGAGGTGGGACGGAGGGAGTAAATCTGAAAAATATTAATTTCAAATTAAAAGCATCCCTTCTGTTCTGCTCTGTACAACTTTTTGCGGCTCATAATTTGAGTCCCCAATATCTAATGCTGCTATTCAATGCGTGTATCTATCTATATTTCTACTTCCCTTTCTTCTATGTACATCAAAATTTAATCAAATCGACCTAATTTCACTACAGTTAAATTTAAAAAAAAAATTAATAAAAAATCAGTGTCTCTAAAAATTTGACGCTGACTCGTGCGATCGAAATTCTTCTCCGTCACCTGATTGTGACCCAATCATCATCGGAAACCGACCAACTAGAACCGTCTTCGGCGACATTGAACAACCCCTGCAGCCGCTCCGCCGCCATCGATACGGACCACGACTCCGACGACGAAGGCGAGGGTAAAGATGTAATTGAGCACGTTACCGTCGACGCCCAATTTTGGAAATCGAAGGGGCATCTAGGAGACGTCGAGGCTATCTTCTTTTCTTCTCCGTCTCTCAACCCATCACAGCCGTCAATTTCTTGACCGGAAACGAAGGGGTGATTTAGAAGCATCTCAGCCGTCCATCTTCGACTGGGATCTTTAACAAAGCATTTTTCGAGAAAATCTCTCCCCTCAGCAGATAAAATCCCGGGAATCTCCGGCACCTGCTCGCCGACGCCGATTCTCATCAGCAGAGCCGGCAAGTCGGAGCAGCTCCACGCCGGAGATCCCGACGCCATCTCCGCCACCACACACCCCAGCGCCCAGACATCAGCCGGAGCTCCCTGCTCGCTGCCAGTGACCATTTCGGGCGACATGTACATGGGCGTTCCCCGCAAATCGCAGCGGGAGGCGGCGTCGGCGTCAGCTCGTTTCGCCAGCCCGAAATCGGCAATCTTCAAGGCGCCATCGGAGCAGAGCAGAATATTCTGAAGCTTGATATCACAGTGAACGTACCCAAACTTGTGAACATAGTTAAGCCCTTTGAGCAAAGCTTTAGTATACTGCCGGACTTGGGTTTCCGGCAATCTTCCGTCGCTGGAGAAGTTGAGCTTATCAGCTAATGAGCCGCCGGAAGCATACTCCAAGAGCACATTGTACAACCTCTGCCCGTTCTCGCACGAGTAGCTGTCGCCGTGGCAACGGATGATCTCGGGGCAATCTTTGAGCTCTTCCAAAATGAATTTCTCGTTGAGGAGCGAAGAAGAGAGAGAAACGCCGCACGACTTCACCGCCATCAATGGAGGAAGAAACGAACTCCGACTTCTCGGAACTGCTAAATTCACCTGCGCAAAGCTCCCGTGGCCCAATCTCTCGCCGCGACACCAGTCCATATCAACAAGAAAGATTGTGTGTTGCTTCAGCCTTTGAGTTTCGTGAGAAGGTAAAAGATTAGAGAGAGGGAAGAGACTACAGAGGAATGGGAAAGAATTCTACTATGCGTGTGAAAAGGGAGAATCGTATATATAGGCGACGCAAACGTGTGTGAGAGAGAGAGAGAGAGAGAGAGAGAGAGAGAGATTTTAATTGCTAAAAATAAAAAGCACGTGGAGGGAAGGATATTTCGCGGGAATTGCAAATAGTGCACCCTAATTAGGAAAACGTGGTTACTATTTTTTATAATCAAAACAAAGTATTTCGATTAAATGGATTAAGATTTGTTAAGCGTGACTTTTGGGACTTCAAAATCAACAACATATGAAACTTAGTGAGAATTCACGATGAATTTCAAATAAATAAAATGGGGCGTTTTTGGATAAAGATGAGGTATTTTAATCTGGTAAAAGGTGATTATAATGCTGATTGCATAATAAGTGTGTGTGTGTTAACTTTTTTTTTAAGAGGAAGTAATTAAAAAAGGGCGGGACTCAAATGGGAGTTGAAAAGGCGTCGCGGCTCGTGAAGTTTTAATTGGATTTGTCAACTGGAGAGGGCATTTTGAGAATTTCACCACTTATCCACTTGACATCCATGCCCAAATCTTTGTGAGTGGAAAAAAATGTTCTATACATGTCATACAATTATTATAGACAATTGATAATTTTTTCTTAAAAACGTAATTTAGTTGTTTAAAAGAATAGTGTTTGTTTCATGAAATTTACTGAAGATTTGATTCATTTTGTGATAATATGAATGGAGCACCATACTCAATTTCTCTAAATAATTTATCTATTATTGAAATATTCATATTCATAAATTTGATCATTGATGATTCAATTAACTTGAGAAAGTGTCAATGTACTTCACTTATATTATGATCCACTTATTATTTCTTACAAAAATTAAATTTAATAATTTCGTGCAAAATACTATTTTTTAAATATAAATATGTATTGAATCATTGAAGATAAGCATGCATGCACATGGCTACCATGAATATGTTCCCAATAATGAGGATCTCTTATGTCACATTTCAATGGCAGTTTCATCTACCAATTGCCGGTTTCTAATCCCACATCGCTCCTGTGCCTTTATTTACAATTTATTTCTCTAGGATTTGTAATTTGCTTTTGTTAGAGATATATATTTTTAGTTAATTCAGAAAAAAGAAGAAGAAGAAATTATTAGGAAAAAGTTCAAGAACCAATTAGTTCACTGAAAATACTTAAAGGAGTTATTTTATTTTTTAAATAGAAAAAAATACCCATTGTAAAATAAAATATTTCGAAATTCATATTCTGTATCATCAACTATAAATAAGATGAATACATAAATATTTGAATAAAAAATTATCAAATTAGAATACAGAATAAAAATAAGAAAATATTACATAAGTATTGAAATAAGACTGTCAACAAGGATGGACAAAATATTTCTAAGAGAAATAAACTTATATCTTGTAAGAAAAAATATAAGATATAGTTTCCTAATTGATTAAACAAAATATATTTTCATATCCTCCCTTTGTTAAATTGCTTATAAAATATAAATTGTGTGTATCTTGACTAAAAAAAAATCATTGGACTCATTTTTTATATTTACAATCAACTTATTCTTTCTATATATATATATATATATATATATATATAGTAGTGATCATATGAGAATAGTTTTTAGTATGAGAAATGAAAATAAATCTCAGCCTTTGATTTTGTTATTTCAACGCTTATGATCTATTTCACTCCGTATGCAGTTTTCCTCGATTATCCTGCAGTTTTGCAAAATTAAGGTTATTTTTGTAATTTTAGTTTTTTTTAAACTCTGAAATAGTATCTCATCAGATTTTTATTCCTTTCTTCGCGCGATTTGATTTCTTCTTCCTTCTTGGTTTTTTTTTTTTCTGTCGATCAGATTTTTTTTTCTTTGTTTATGGATTTCGCATTCGTGTTCGGTCTCGACTTTGTTAATTGTGCATGAATATAGTTTTAAAAAATTTGTTTTATTCAGATCGACGTTGATTTTGACTATTATAGTGTGCATCTTTAGTGTTAACTTTGTGCATTTTTGTATCTTACAGGTTCATTTATTCCAAAGTGTGTTGATGAGATGAAGCATTTTAAGGGCAGAGTTTTTAGAACTGTTGATGTTGGTATTGAGCTTTATAGAGACTACGCTAGTGTTGCTGCTTTGAAGAATAAGATGTTTAAATTTTTTTTTTAATTCGTATTTATGTAAAAATGAAGTAAATCGGGCTTAAAATGCAGGTTGTTGTTTGTGATTGAGTATTTTTACAGTTTTAGCCTTTAAAGGCTAAACTGCAGGATATTGAGTCAAAAATGCCGCGTTTTTCAATTTGCTGAGAATGAATCATGTTCGTCGATTTGATGAGATGGACGTGCGAGATTTAGGGGGCATTTGGTATAACTGTCGGGAATCACTATGGGTATGGGTTTGATAGTAAAGGGAATGGGTATGGTTTAGATTTGGGAATCATTCTCAATTTTTGGTGTTTGGTTTATGAGATGATTTGGGAATCATTTTCAATTCTAATGATTTTTTTTTTAAGTTTAAAGGTTTAGAAAATAATTAAAGTATTATATAAATAATAATTAATTTAATAATAAAATAAAAAGATTTATTATATTAAAAATAAATAATTTATTATCTATTTTATAAAATATAAAATAAAGATAAAATAAAAGATTGTTTAATATTATTATTATAATATATTATAAAAATAAATAATAAAATAATATGAAATAAAATCTAAGAAATAAATAATAAGATTAATAATATTATTAATTATTGTATATATGATAAGTAATATATTTTCAATAATATTATTTATTAATTAATGCATAATAATAATATAATAACACCATTTATTTTAATAATATTATAAATTATTATATTGAAAAATATTAGAGTATGTAATAATTAATAAAAAATAATTACAAAATCTTATAAATAAAAAAATAATCATTTTCGTATTGAATTTGGGAATGGGTATGAAACCCACCAACTTAGAGGGGAATGGATATTTGGGAATCAATCTCATCCCCAATTCCCATATCCATCAACCAAACGGTGGATTTCGGAATCATTCCCATTCCTTTATTCCGAAACCACCAAGCAAACGCCCCCTTATTCTTATTTCTCACAGTAACTCCTATTCTCAACTTATCACTACCATATAATATATATATATATATATATATATATATATAAAATAAGGACCCCACGAAAAAAAGTACACTTATAATTATTGCTAAAATCAGTAGTCAATGAGTGGAAAACTTTAATTTTTCTCTGCTAGCACTAGTTCCACAACTCAAGCCAGTCGAACATTTTATGTATATTATATAGTTTAATTAATATATAAATGTGTATATACATTTATTATTAATTAACCTATATAATATAAATATATGCCAACTATATACAGACGCAAAAGATTATGAAGGTCGTAACAAGAAGGCGAAAACAATTTTAAATTTAAAAGTTAGCTCATAGCTGTAATATTTTATATAGTTGATATATATAAATATATGGGAACTAGGGAATTCCTCATTTATTATTATTGTTATTACATTATTTTTGTAAAATCGAGGAGCTCTGAATTTAAATTGTTATAATAGTTGATACCAGTCCACAAGTAGGGAGTAAGCCGTCGGCCGTATACATTAATTAATATGGTTATATTATATAATTAAATGCCCTGTCCTATAATCCTGGGATAATGCTTTCACTTTTTTTTTTCGAAATTAATTGCCCACATATGAAATTACCTTACTTCCTTCACCATGCTTATCCTAATACGGTTCAGGACCCGAAAGATGATTTGTCAATCAAGGACCCGAAAGATCAAACAATTCTCAATCTAGGACTTGATATTGAGGTCCTGGATTGAGAATTTTATGATCTTTCGGGTCCTGGATTGAGAATTTTTGTGATTTTTCGGGTCATGGATTGACAATTAATCTTTCGGGTCCTGAATCGATAATTAAACCATCTTTCGGGTCCTAGATCAGTAAAACTCCTTGAATTTATTTTCACAATTCAAACGCTCACCTATTTATGCTAGTACTATAGTATATTAATCATGTTACATGTATTACCACATACGTATATTTTCAGCCATGTATGATTGAATAAGTTGCAATTTCAATATTGCTAATTACTTTGCCTGCTGATTAGCACACAATTATCTCTCTCTCTCTCTCTTCCTCGCAAACATACACACTAACGCATTCACATGTATAGATTTTGTGTATTTTTAGGAGCATTGATTTAATTAAAATGGCAGATCTATCTAGGGGGCTAGGAGCTCCAGCCTCAAGTCAGATTATTTAGTATTATTACTTAGGGTGTACACGGTCTGGTTTGGCCGGTTTGAAGGTCGAAGTATGGACCAAACTAAACAATACGGTTTGAAAAATTCTCAAATCAAACCGGTAAAATTAATTTTCAAACCAAACCAAACCAAACCAAATAAAACGGTTTGGAACATGACTTTAACGAAAAAAGTCAAAACATTAAAAAGATTCTACATATATCAATAATTTATTTGAGAAATTTAAAAATAAAAATAAATAGTGGTACTCATCGGTAAAGTATGAGATAATCATAATAGAAACAAACAATTTATGACATCAAAATACAAGTTCATATCTTATTCTCAAATATAATTGTTCGTAAAAGGTCAAATTATTATGATGTGATAACGGTGAAGCTGACAAACGCTTGAATGAAATTATGTGATTATAATATTGAATAGTTTAAGATTTATTTTAAATTTCAATAAATAAATAAAAATTATAAGAATATAATTTTGCACAATATAGGATTTGGATTTATACCGAGAATATAATGAGGGTAAAAAGAGAAACGTTTGAGTGAAATTGTGAGATTGTAATATTGAATAGTTTAGAGTTATTATATAATGTTGCAAAGTGTGGGATTCGAACTTATACATTTTAAATCTAAACTCTAGCTTGAACCACTATACAAAAATTTACTACATTGATATTTTTAATATAATATATAATTAAATATTTATTTTTACTATAAACGGTCCGGTCTGGTCCAAACGGCCGGTTTCTGCACTCAAATCATGGGCCAAATCAAATAATACGTTTGATATTTACAGTCCGGCCGGCCGATTAACTAATTTGCCAAACCGGCCAAATCATTTCGGTTCGGCCGGTTTGGACCAAACCGTGTACACCCCTATTATTACTGCATCCGTCCCGATTATTTGGTCCATATTTCCTTTTTAGAGTGTCCCATTTATATGGTCCATTATCTAAACTCAGTATTATTTTTTGCATGTGTTTACAAATTTACCCTTATAAATTGAACATAATTAATAGAGTTATTATTAATAGTTATTGCTAAATAAGAGTAATTCAGAAAATCTGTTCAAATATTTAATGTATTCATAAACGAGTTTTGATATTCGTGCATGTTAAAACAGGACCAAATAAATGAGACGGATGGAGTATTATTTTTTAATAATATTGATATTTGTTATTTTATGGGATAGTCCCATTTGTGAAGAAGCAAAATATATTTTAAAAAATATATATATGATGGGGTTGAAGTGATGGAGTAAAAAAAAAAAAAAAAAACCCTCGCAAGCCCCCTTAAGAAATGTTTTTGAATCTATCACCTTATAAGAGGATAAACCCCTATTAAGTTTATTCAAACAATAAATGGTTCAAGCAATGTTAACTTAATTTTAAAAAAAATACATATGATAAGTTGGACATTATCTTGCAATGTTCATGACTCGTTGAAAACATCATCCAGAAAAAGAAAAACAAGCTAAAAAGTATATGAATAATACTCATGTGTTGCACTAGGGATCTCATTAAATCTAGAGTTCTCCACACACACAAAAACCCTAATAGAATAACTACACTTGAAAAATAAAAAAAGAAGAGTAAATTCATCATGCTTTGGACACTTAATCTTCTTTAAGAAATGGTACAATCTTACACGCAAAATCAACAAGTTTTTGTTCAATTGTTAGTAAGTTTAGGTGGTGTTGATGCTTACTTTGGGAGAAACACTTGCATACCTCGCATTTCATGTGTAAAACTTAATAATAGTGAGGCTAAAAATTTCTCATAGAAAAGCAAATAATAGGCATTTGAAAGCAGGGGCGAAGGCAGCCCTGGGCTGGGGGGCTGCCGACCCCCCCGGCGGCCGGAATAATTTTTTTTTTAGTTATATTTATAAGACTCGATCCAATCGTGATATGGTCAAATCCCCCGGAACATGGTCGAACCTCAGAACTTGAAGTCTGCCTCCGCCCCTATTTGAAAGAGTGGTTGGTGAGATTGTATTGGTAGGGCCGGTGGAAAGCTAAGACATTCAAACCACCTAACTGTGTGTGGTGTGGACTACTTAATTACATTCACATTCACATGTAATACGCACGTTCTTAATGTAAGAAAAAAAAATGTATATATATATATATATATATATATATATATATATATAAATAAGTGTTAGAGACCTAAGTAGTACCAACCGGTTCTTATTAAAAGTGTTGGGTTTTGATCGTGGTTGAATGTGATGTTGAGATTTCAAATCACGTTGCCTTGTTTTTTACATATACAATACATACATACTACATTTAAAAAAAAAAATTACCACTATTTTGATTGTGCAGTTTGGTGGTGTATAGGGATTTATTTTGTAATAATAAAAATAAACAATGCGTTTGGTTGGGAGATGAAGGTGGGAGAGGTGCGCTCCGCATTTTTCACGATGTTGGGTGATTTGTGTTGTTAGTTACAACAAGAATTGGAGTGTAGGTTATTTCGACAATTACACTGCAACAAATTAAAATGGTAGGAGTTTATATATATTTAAGTATTTTAACATATAATTAAAAACCGTTCATGTATTCAATTAAACTATATTTCAGATCTTAGATTAACAATACTTGTTATCTAAAATAAACTTGAGCATTCGGTCGATATAGTTAATAATCACTTGATATATCCCCAACCGAAATAGCATATTAATTAATTCTAACTGACTGAAAAAATGATCGATGACCTTTCTAATCAAACCGACCAATTCATTTGGATACAATGAATTTTGGTTGGAACCGACAAACGTACAGGTCTTTTAAGCTTTTTAACATAAACAAACTTGTTGTTCCCGAAATCAGAGAGTGTAATATGCAGCGGAAATAAGTTTATAATGCACTTGTTCTCCTAAACTGACTGGAACTTAGTTTAGGTTAGATAGTTCTTAAGTAAGTTTCACAAATATACACTTCATTACTTGGACAAGTATTGAATGTTTAAACTAAGTTTGGAATAAACTAAGTGTGCTGAAACTTATAAAATTAAGCAAGTAAAGGCTCAGGATATTATAGTGGTTCGGATATAAAAATCTTACGTCCACTCTTCTGAACTTTATCGGTAAATCCACTAAGTTAAGTACAAGTCTCCTTACGATCTATAGATAGCCCGTTGGCACTCCGTCCTTCGATCTGCTATTGTCACTCGCCTAGGAACTCCTTGTAGACTTAGTCTTCAGGTTGAAGTGAGGACGCACCTCACAGCCTTCTTCCTGGTGGTTGGATGTTTGTTGTTCTTCACAGAACTCAGTAAGGTTGGCTAAGCGCTTGTGATAGTCAGAATCCCAGAGTAGAAACTGACTGCTCTGAATATATCTTTGAAGGACATATTCACAAAGAGGTAGCTTAAGCTTTAATGCTTAGCATCGTGCTTTGAACCACGTAGCACATATATTTAACTAGAGTTAGAAACTCAAGTCTCGTGAATAAAATCACGGAGTAAACAGAAAGTTTGAGTAGAAAGACTGGCAGAGTGTCGGCTTAGTTTTCAGAGAGATTCACTATTAATCTTCATGCAAACTGTCGGGGTATTTAGGCGATTCCTCGAATGTTTGAAATATGCCCGTTAGACACGAAATTCCAGCCGTTAGAGACAGGATTGAACGATCCAATCATAGTCCATGCTTTGTCTGCTCTGCTCTGAAAAGGATTGTACTTCATGTACTTTCCACATGCTCTTGTCAGACTCAGCTTCAGTCCGAGGAATCCAAGTATGGACATTTTCGTATTAATTTTTACTTAGCAATCAATTGCCTTGAATTCTGACTAAGCTTGGTTCTCTTTGTGTTCCACGTGCTTAAAAAGTAGAGGCCTCCATGCTGACTTTCCATAGTCAGTATAGGGACTCTCATACTGACTTCTCATAAGACAGTTGGTGAACACTATACTGAGTACCCAAACTCAGTATAAGCATTGGCCATACTTAGTGAAATCAAGTTTCACGCACGAACACTTCAAATCTCAAGCAAGTCCTTGGCTTGGTCTTCAACATCTAAGATCTATTACTACACAATTAATCATATACATGGATTACATTTTGACTCTAGAACCTAGTGCTAAAGTGAGTTTTGACATATTAAAGCATCAAATTAAGGAGGGAACTAAAACTAAGTCCTAACAAAACAATTATAATTACATGTAAATATTATCCAAATAATAATATGATGCATATATTATTTAATTATTAAAAATAATTTGGTCAATCAATCGATTACTTTGATTTAATATTCAAAAACCGACAACCGATCGAATTTAATTCGGCTATATGGTTCGTTTTTTGAGTGTTGACCTGGGTTATACTCTTTCGAGCCCACTTATTCCGAGCTCACCTCTTATTTCCTAGCCCATATCTATGCTAGTTGAGTTTGTGGATTGGTTAATGGGTTGTAAGTCGGTTCGGGTTATGGATTGATATTCGGTTAGACGGTTACACCCGACCCATCAATATAAATACCTATGATCCGGTTCGCTCAACTCAGATTGTTACGAACTCTAACCCTAATTCGTTGCACTCTCTTTTTCTCTCTAAAAACGCTCTTCGTTCTCTCTACATTCTTGACCTTCTATAGTGGCCTGAATCTATGTTCAGATGAGAGAATCAGTAAGCCAGAGGGTGGGAAGGGGCCTTGTGTCCGGATAAACATCCTTAGTGCTGTGCACATGCTCACACCAGGTGAATTCTGAGTCAATAGTCAATCCCAAATCCCATCGGCGAAGCATCGGTGCACTAGATCAGAGGAGTATCCCAATCCCAAATCCGTAATCTAAAAGGTTTAATCAGATCAAATGATACTTCAAATAACTTTTTTTTGGAAGGTTTTTCAAATAACATATTGAATTATGAAAAAGAAAAATGGGCATTAAAAATTTCAACCGCTGCATCAACATAAAGTGATTATTTTTTCTTGAATATTTTTACCAAGTTAATTTCTTTTATGTTTAATTTTTCAAATCCCGTATAGTAAAATATAATCTCAATGCTTTTAAGTCATTAAAATACATTTAGTCTTAATTAATAAAGGCAACTTCAAACCATATGAAACCAATTCATGCCAATCGACAATAATTCTTAACTAATCTACAAATAAAAAAAATACAATTAAAAATCATGACAATCCCTTACAAGAAATAATCAACATATTTAATCAATAATTATTTCCTGACGTGTTTGACACAAATCACAGAATAATAGAATATATTCCAAGTATTTTAAATTAATTGTCCTGGCAAAACACGCAGGAAAATTAATTCACTTAATTATATCATTATTATTATTATTATTTCGGAGATACTATGAGATTAAATCTTATTCACAACCCAAAAAAATAATCAATCTAAGATACTAGCATAATATGCTCTTGAATAATCTCATTACAATACAAAAGATGAAAATCTCCATAATATTCTCTTCACACTTAATTTGTTGTATTTGGATTATTAAACTTATTAATTATATATGTTGTAATATGATCCAATAATATTGTACTATACTTTAATTTAGTGTTATTGTGGGTAATCCTTTGAAATTAAGTATCATAATTATTGATGAGTGATCTAATAATAAATTTACTTATTTTGTGTAATCGTACAACATCTTTCGGAACGCATGCACAAACTTTTTTTTTTCTTTTTTACTATGAGAGTTTTTTTATTCATTTTGCATGTGTCTATTTCTTGAGACATGTAAAATAATAATATATACTCCCTCCGTTCCATCATATTAGGGACAGAGAAGTGTGCACAATAACCAATGTGTATTAGTGTGAAGAATTAATATTTTATTGGTGGGTGGGAAAAATATTGCATTTTTAGGAAATGTGACTAATAAATGGGACGGACCAGACTAATATGACGGGACGGAGAGAGTATATCAAGAGGGCATGATGCAAGTTTAGAAATTAGGATATTATTGTCTAATTGACAGTCATGTCATTGTCGTTTCTTTCAGAGCTCCTTTTTCCTTCTTGGTTATAATGTCTTCTCATCTTCCATTGTTAGGACCTTAGTGGACGCCATGGGCAGTCGGGAGTGATTAATGGGACTAACTTTACATGTTAATGCGGTGTCTTGGACTATTTCCCTTTGTAGTGGCTGTTATTGTAGATTGAGTTACTTGTATTGATGTTATTGCCTTAAGTCACATTTTTTCTTCATGAAGCTTTGTCTGTGCTTCGAGGTTTGTTTTGTCGGGGCTCGATGAAGTGGAAAAACATTCTTCAAGGAAGGTAGCTTCGAGTCCATAAGTTTCAAAATGGTGTCATTCGAGGTATGTATTGGATCTCATGAAGCGGGTTGAGTTGGCGGACATTGGATCATGCACATTGGGTTGTCTCGATGAGTTGGACGTAAAACTTATTTTTGGATCCTAACTATAATAATATTAATTGAACAAATTGGATACTTAAATGCCATTATTATGGAACAAAGATTTTAATTAAGAACTCTAATCACAAAAAAAAAAAAAAAAAATGGGAAAGTTAGTTAGGAGGAGTTAATATAGTCCAATTACCAAAACGTAAGTTACGGGTGAATGTGAAAATATACGGTGCAATTGCGGCTAATTATTTAAAAATCTTAATTTCACAATTTCCCATAAAATATAATATATATGTGGGTTGAAGAGAGACGAAGAATATGTTTTATGGCTTAATTAGACAGCAATGCTAAAATCATGTAACCATGTCTTAACTTTGTAACGTGTGTGATTTGCAATATTTGACAGCCCATTTTAAATTCTTTTTGCCTCCATAAAATAATACTCCCTCCGTCCCATAACATTAGTCCTGTTTTCCTTTTTCGTCTGTCCCAAACATTAGTCTTGCTTTCCTAAAATGGAAAATTAATACACACTCATTAATAAAATACTAATTTCCTCTATCTCACTCGTATTGGTATCTGTGCCGGAATGAAACAAGACTAATGATCCGTGACGGAGGTAGTAGTATATCTGATTTCTCAATATTATAAAAAATCGAGATTTTACTTCTATGTAACATCAATTTACACGCATGTTTAGGCAAAAGTTTAGTCCTTTGACTATTGTTATTGCCAAAATTGAAGGGATTTATATGTAAAAATGCATAAGAAAAGGCAAAGTCAACCATGTACAAACATATTTAATGGTAATAAAAATAAATTCCAAAAGCCAATAATATGAACGAACTGTTGAAAGTAGCAAGGGGTAATTAAATGAAATCTGGTGGATTAAAGTTTAAACAACAAAAATCAGCTAGAATGGAAACTCACGTGCATGGTGCATGCATCAAAACAAAACGGCAGCTGCGGTCAAAATCATTTATATTTTATAAATATTATAATCATTTGAAAAATCAAATCAAAAAAGAAAACTTTATATGAACATGTGATGTGTGAGATGAGGTCTGAAATGGGCCGTCGAATGCGGTCAGGAGCGGCATACGGGTCTGTTTCGCGGAATCTCGGGCTCTCCCTGGGCCCACTTTCCTCCCTCATATTCTATATATATATATATATATATATATATTTGAACTGATTAGGTAGTTTACATGGTACAGGTTCATAAAATATACCTATTATGACCCAAAAACGAACAAGCATATTTTAGAGCCCATCAAAGAAGAAAGCCTAAAAAAAGAGACATGAAGAATATTTGTCTGCCTAAGGCATGTCCTCGACCAGTTCGAGCTTGGAGCTCTGGTTCGAACCGAACTATACCTCGGCCGAGCTTCTTAAGCTCGAACTCAGCAAAACAGGCGAATTCCCAAGATTCGCTTGAGAAAAGACGAAACCGGTCCAAATATGAAGTGATGCGTCCGTTCGAAGAGCTGATTTGGCTGAAGCATCCTGACCCTTCATTTGTAGACACTTCTTGTATTCACTTTCTATAAATAAAGGTGTAATTATGAGAAGAAGAAACATTGAATTCAAGCAATATATACACTAATAAAAGTCAAGTCCTCGAACTCTATTTACATTCAAGCATTTATTTTAATTATTAATTGTTCTTTTGTTCCAATTCATTTAGTATTCTTAATCAAATTCGACCTCATAAATTTTCACCATCAACAATACCTAAGAATCTTCAAATAAAAAATACATACTCCTTCCGTCTCACATCTCTTACCATATTGGTTATTATGCCCACTTCCAAGTGGACTAATTAAAAAGGACGGAGGGAGTATATACTTTCGGGTTTCGTATGGAAACAATGGAAACATGTAAAGGAAAAAAGAAATATTAATAGAAATGAATTTGTAATATTAATATCTTGATTCTTGATATATACTTGGTAAAAAAATAGTAGTAGAAAAAGAAAAAAAAAAAAAAAAAAAAGAAGCAAAGGAGTAATAGAGCCATGAAAAGAGTGGTGGCGGCCGAAATAGGAAGCGAAGAGACCATTTTATTTTATGATGATGGGTGGGGGCTACTTTAATTTCTATCATTCACTTAGATTCTTCATTTTTAATTTTTTTATTTCGAGTGCGATGGGGCTATTTACGGCTGTATGGCAACGCTGCCATTTTCATATGAATATTAATTGAATGCGTGAAAATTAAAGAAATGCTTTTTGCATGCACGGAAATTAAGTCATTAAACCAATTTATTTATGCTGGAAAATTGTGGTTTTAATTGGTTGGTTGTTTTCAAAGTGGTAGATAAGCAATTGGGATCCATACTTTGTGTAGATGATAATTTGATTAAATAAAGGAGAATTATCAATTCAGGACCCAAAAGATAGTTTAATTATCAATTCAGGATTCGAAAGATGATTTGTCAATCCAGGACCCGAAAGATTAAATAATTCTCAATCCAGAACCTGATATTGAGGTCCTAGATTGAGAATTGTATGATCTTTCGGGTCCTGGATTGAGAATTTTTGTGATCTTTCAGGTCCTGAATTGATAATTAAAGTATCTTTCGGGTCCTATATCGATAAAACTCCTTAAATAAATTACTGCTTGAAATGATAAATAGAATTGTTTATTTAAAAGGGCCTGATTTTAAAAGTATTTCTTGAATCACTCAATTGGGCCCCTTAATCTAGAAAAAGCCCATTTTCTTGGATATGGACTTGTGTCATGGTTGTTTGTATCACATTTTTTCTCGGCCTATATCAATCTCTTTCTAGATGGGCCTTACTGAAAATATTTCTCATTTTCGAACTTTTTCATAAAAAAATATCCTCATTTAAAAAAAATAAAAAAATGTAAGGAAGATCCCAGATATTTGATGCCTTTTCAATAATGAAGTTACATCACGTGATTTCTTTTAAATTATTTTTTTGTATAATATGGACTATTAAATAAGATATGAGTAGTATGGGTCGTTGACATAATAATTATCAAACAGCTACAACCGCAATTCGCAACTCAATTACGATCGTTTAACAAAAAAACATTTATAAGTTGTAATAATTCTATAAACTATAAATTGTCCAACTGTAGGTGGCATACTGCAAAGTTGTTTTAATTCTATCTCAAATTGACACTTTTTTTTTAGCACAGGAATTAAGGAATGTGAGTGTAAATGAAATTAATACTTCATCCATCTCACATAAATAATCCACTATTTCTTTTTGGTCTGTCCCACAATATTAATCAATTTTTCTAAAATAACAAGTTTTTTCACATTCATCAATAAAATATTTATTATACTACCACTCACAATACTTCATCCATCTCACATAAATAGTCCACTATTCCTTTTTGGTCTGTCCCACAATATAATATATTTATTATATTACCACTCACAAACCTTAGTTATCGTACCCAGACAAAAATAATTATTTATTCGGAACCGAGAAAGTATTTTATTATTGAGTATGAAAAAATGTCATTTGATTTGGATGCTCAATTTGTAACAATTCGGACGGGACAAAACGAGTAAATACAAATGGCAACAATTGTCGTAATTTGTTTAACGAAAAAACCCAAAGCTAAAACCATGCCGGATTGATGGCATAATCAAACTAAAAAAAATTACTCCCTCGGTCTTGAATTAATAGTCTGATTTGCTTTTGACACAATAACTTAAGCATGTGAGTACATAATGAGTTGAGTAAAATGAATATTTTATTATTAAGCGTGAAAAAATTACTATTTTTAGAAAGGATAGTATGAAACTGGGAGGTTCGAAAATGAAAACCAGTACTATTAAAATGGGAGAGAGAGTATAATACATAGTTTTAATATTAACAAACAAATCATACACACAAAACCAATCTCCCCAGATCTGCCACATTGTCACCCAAAACTCAATGCAAAGTTACAAGCCAACGCACATAACCAAAATGAAGTAAACTGGAAAGGAAATTTAAAAAATTAAACAGAAAACACGCACATGGAAATAGGCGAATCAGCGGCGGCAGCGGGTGATGGCGGAGCAGCCGCGAGTGTAGGGGCGGACGGGGCCCCTAGCTCTGTAGCAATTATGCGTATAGTAGGAGCGGCCGGAGCGCGGAGGGCAGGGAATTCTGTTGGCGGAAAGAGCGCCGTACGAAATGTAGTAGTGGATCGGTCTGTTCCAGATGAGCGAGCGGCGGTCGAGCGCCTCGTCTATGGAATCTACCTCTCCGAATTGGTCGAATGAGGTGGCCGTGCTCTCCCATTGGTCAGAGATCTGAAAGGTGGAATCATCGGCGGCGAGGGAAGAGGCGGAGTTCACAATGAGGAAGAGAGATAGGGCAAAGAGCGATTGCTTGTAGAAGGCCATGAATGCTGGGATTGGGGGGGGGGGGGGGGGGTTAATGGTTTGGCGTTATCAGTAATTGAGGGAAGACACGAGAGTGATGTTGGTTTGATAAATTCAAAATCAATTATTTTGCTATTAAATTATGTTTAATTCAAGTACAAAATAATCATAGCAAAACCCACACCCAATCATTTGTTAGAAATCTCATTAGATTTTGTTAGCCTATCCTCAGATAAAATATTAACCATATTTTTTTAATTGAAATATTAATTTTTCTCTTCTCCAATATTATATTAAAAATATTATAAAATCATAATTATAATACACTAAGAACCCATAGTTTACTTGACAAATAAAAATTATGATAATAAGTATGAAATAAAAAAAAATTGACAACAAATAAATATAACACATTAAAATTTAAATTATAAATTTTGAATTGTTTTAAAAAGTTGACCCAAAAATTGGGTGCCACGATATCAAATTTAGTGCAAAAGGAGGCAATCTGCTGCCCTAGTTCATGAATGTTCACAAATTTTGTGTTTTTTATAAATTTTCTTCATTTTTTGTCTTTTGTGTGACTTGATAGTCTTAATTTTTTAGGATAAAATGTTGTAATATTATTGGATCCAGCTATGCATCATTGAATGATGCCCTTTTCTTTTGGGTTTGTTTGTCCACTTCATTGAGGACTGTCTTAACAGTCTACAGGTCGAAACATAGCTTTAAAAAATAAATCTATTAAGTCAAAAACTTATATTAGGCAGATTTAAATGATTTAGGCGGGTTTTATCCTACCCAAATAGGTTGATCCATCCCAAATAGGGTTTATTAATCCCAATTAGGGTATATTATATGGGTTTGGACTTGGGTTAATGGATAAAACCCGCCTAAATCGTTTAAGCCTGCCTAACCCAAGACCTTCCCATCTATTAAAATTGCAAATATGTAAAATAATACTTCCTCTGCCCCGTAGAATAGTCTGATCATTTCCCATTTTTATTTGTCTTATAAAATAATCCCATTTTTTTTAAATAGTAAATTTTTTTCACACCTAACAATAAAATATTCATTCAATTACACTCATAAATCTTAATTCCAATGCCGAAAAGAAATTGGACTACTATAATGGGACGGAGGGAATATACAATACGCATTTTGAGATTATAATAAAAAAGAGATTTTTTTTATCATGGCCTTAGGATGAGCGACGATCGATTCTGTCTGAAAATCGAACCAAACTTATTCACCAAAATGTCAAATTGAATTTTGGTTAAAATCCCAGCAGATTTAAGGCTTAATGTTTAAAAATGGAATCGAACCGAACCACATGCTTGGATTTCGATTTTAATCGAAATTTCCGGTAAATTTTCATTAATACTTAAATTAAAACATATATTTTAGTGTTCCAACATACATACATTAGATAAACAATCCAAATTCAAATCCACAAGTTCAGCACAAGTATAAATTTAAATCCACAAATTTATAACGGAACGAAACCGTCATATTTCAATTAAAACCAAACTAAATTTTGGTGGTTTAACCGAACCAAAATTGATATATAAACCAAATTCAACAAAATCACTAGTTTATTCGGTTTACGGCTTAGTTCGGTTTTACTTACCCTAGATAGCGTCAATAAATTGCCAATCGAGTAGCGTTAATGTAATCTTGAAGAGCATGGTCAGGTACACCTGGGATTAAGAGGCCCATCATCCGAAACATGAGCAACACCCAACCTTCTTTATAATCTGCTCCAAACATGCGAGGAAGAAGAAAGCTTCTCACCACCTCCCACACCACATCTACTCTCCTCGCCAATATCGACCCCCACTCGAAATAATTCTTCGACGGCTCTTCTCCCACTATCTGTTCATTTCATTTCATTCAACACTAACGTATATATTAACAAACACCCTTTATCTAAAAATTAAATCTCATTATTATTATGATTATTATTCATTACCTTGGCTTCGTACACACTGTTGACGTAGATGCATTTCCCGAAGTGCTTAAACATCAGCGTCGAGCTGTCGAACGGGAGCCTAGGCACGATGTCGTGATTGTACACAAATCTGTAATACTCCACTCCGTATACCTTGAACTGCTCCTCCATGAACTTCCCGAACTCCGCATCCCCCACTCTGGGCTGTCCGAACGTGTACACTGCTTGCAACCTCTCCAGCAACTCCATCTCGTCGTGCATCAAGAGGGCTGCAGGGAAAAGAGCCGCCAGGGCGCCGCCGAGGCTGTGGCCGGTCACCACGAGTCGCGCTGCGGTATTGATCTTGAAATGGGAGGTCAGCACTTGTGTGATTGTGGAGTAAGCGTGAAGACGTTTCTGAGGCGGAAGGCCAAGCGCTTTGACGAAACCGCGGTGGAGTCTGCCATGGATGGGGTGAAGACTGCACCAGGATATGTCGAAGTCGGTGCACCAGTCGGCGGCGTTGAACGGCTCCGTGCCCCTGAAGGCCACCACAACCGTGTCGGGATTGGTGTTGCCGTCGCGAAACAGGAAAGCTTGTGTCGTGTCTCCTCCACATCTGTCTGGGGAAATTTGATTCATGCAGAGAATGTCATTTTTGTGAGAGGTGATATATATATATATATATATATATATATATATATATATATATCGATGTGGTCTAATGCATATCGATCGATCGATATCGTTTCTCTTACCATCCCAGAAGCTGAACGACCCCAACAATTCCATCTGCAAATTGATATGCCCCAAAACTTAATCTTGCAAATCAAAACTGTGACTGTTAATTATTTTTTTTCTGTTTCTGGGATAGCATCACGTAAAACAAACACACACACACAGTACCTTCCATGTTTTCTCAACAGTAAGTTTGATGAATTGGTCGTTCTCGTAGGCTAGTTTCGACGCCATAGCAGAAAGGGCTGCAAAGTATTTGTTAGTTCCAGGTAAAATGCTGCTGTCCAAATCCACTCTACTATCTAGAAGACCATTGATTGATACGAAACTTGCAGATCTCCTGTCCGGCACCACCACCCTCCCTGCAACACACATATCATTAATTCTTTGATAAATAAATGATTCATTTTATAAGTATGGGAAAAAAGAAAAGTGAGAGGGATGATATGATAGTAACCTCTGAGCAAGTTGTTGAAGAAGATTTGGGAATTAGTTGTATTGCATAGGACGTTTAAGGACATCTCCAACCCTGAACCCACCAACCACAAGGGCTTCTCCATATATTGAAGCAGTTTTTGCGCCAATATCGACACAAAAACAACCCCTCTTTGCTCTGCGATTTCTTCCTTGGCTTCCACTGATTTGATAAAACCTTTGCATTCTTCTGTGTAATCATCGGACGACAGAACACGAAAGATGCCGAGAATGTTGGCACGTCGTGGCTTTAACTCCAGATATTTTTTGGAGCTTTCATCACTAGGAATATCCATTATAGCTAGCTCGATCGTTTAATGATCTATGTATATATATATATATAAATTAATAGATCATATTTAAGGATGGAATCATGCAAACTTACCAAGGGTAGCAAAGAATAGATATAAACAACAGCTAGCATAAAGGGAAAGTACTGTATCGCTTTGCGTGGCCCTTTAACTCAAATGGGAATTTCTTGTGGAATTCTTATGCCATGTGATGAAATCACATGT